>VZRX01008812.1:82335-179108 GCA_013398075.1 Notiomystis cincta | reverse complement strand
CCGTCCCGGGGCGGCTCCCTTGGCTCGGCGCCGCTCGGTCCCGCCTGCCCGGAGCGCTGGGCTTTCCGCGCCGCCCGCCCTCCGCACCGCAGCCCCATGTCCGCGCTCCCCGCCGGCGCCGACATCAAGCGGGCTCTGGAGAACAGCCCCGAGACCAACATCGAGGATGAGTTGCCCGACGAGCCGCCGCAGCCGCGGCCCAAGAACTACCTGCTCCTCAGCATCCTCGCCTGCTTCTGTCCCGCCTATCCCGTCAACATCGTCGCCTTCGTGTTCGCCGTCATGGTGAGTAGCACCTCCGGCTTGGGCTCCGAGGGGCGACCGCCGGCCCGCCGCGCTCCCGGCCCCGGCAGGGGCAGGGGCATCCAGCCCCTTTGAGCCGCTTGTCCCGGGAGCCTGCGGACACTGGGCGAGGCAGCGAGCCCGGGAGCATCAGCAAGAGCGGGCAGGGGGTACACCGAGCTATCCCAGCAGCAATGGAAAACGTGGAGTGAGAGGCAGTTTCCAACAAGTTTTCACCATCAGGCTATCAGGTGGCAGGTTTATTCCAGTTAATTGGGTTTACTACATCAACTAAGTCGCGCGCTGAACTGGACACAGTATCAGTGTGAAAGTGTCAGCTGGAGAACAGAAATCAGATTTGGCTTCTGCTTTAGCTAATCAAATATAATAGGAGTGCCTTTTTCCCAGTGAACATGTTCTTTGATACTATTTACTAGAATAATGCAGACAATGATAATGACTGTAGGTTGTTGGCAATTGCCCATGTAAATTGAGTATCAAACACACTGAGAGAACAGCCTTACTCCTACCATCTGTAATTGATACACATTGTCCTTAATAACCCAGCAATCCCGTTAATTTCCCAAGGATTGTTGGAACAGAATCTCCTCCTCTGAGTTAAAAGTTGCAGAGTCAGATCCAGAGTTTTCTAGTCATACATATGATCAGTGTTACCAGTAATACTGCAATGTATTTCTGTTGTTTAGGAGCTGAAAAAGGTTTAAAACATGTTGTGTATTTTCATCCTTTTCTCTGACAGCCAAGCTGAGAAGGTAAGTAAAAATGTAGTTATTTCTTTTTGCAATTAAGTATAAGAGTAGCTAACTATGTCTAAAATATCCCAAAACACACTCTTGTAAAACTAGTAAGACTGATGAGAAGTCACATTGCTGAAGTTTGAAAACTACTATTCCAAAGTCATTGTTCAAGTCTTTTATTTGCAGTTAAGTATTAGCTGTCTTTTTTTTCTTTTTTCCTTCTGTGATTATTTTCTTTGTTGTTACCTTAACTATCCAATATGCTCTTTTCCATATTTTGGGAAGATTTGGTTCTGCTGGTACTCAGCATCCTTCCTGTCCCATGGGCACTGAGGGTGCTATATAAAGTAATGAGAGCTGATGATCTGGGGCTGGGAGCGTCTGTTCACTGTGACAGTGCTTTCACCAAGGTGCTGGGGCTGTACAGAAGTTAACTGTCAAGGACAGAATTTGGCCTCTAAAGATCTTTGCACCCCATATGGAGAAATCTCCACCCACAGCTTGGTTGAAGTTCAGGCAGGCTTTTGGAGTCAGGCAGCAGTAACTGTTACAGGGGATATGAAGGAACCAGGGTGGGAAGAGCACTTCCTGAATGCTGAACAGCCTGTGCAGGTCTCAGCTGCCCACTCCCTCACAGGGGAAAACAAAAACCAGACCAATAACCTCCCCTGTCTGTGAATAGCTTCTGTTTCAACAGCATCCTACCTAAACCCTCTCCTTTTCCATAAAAATAACACACCCAACTTCTTCTCCACAGCCTGACCCCTGTCTTTCCATGCTGCAACCTGTAACTGCTGCATTATCCTCAGCTGCAGGTTCTGCATTTTAGCCTGTGCTGGTTTTATTTCCACTTCTGAAGGGATCTGCATCTTCCCTCCCATTCTCAACTGGAGCTGCTAAGGGTTAACACTGAGGTACCAGAGTGGGTTATTTTCTTATCTGGCAGAAGACACCTTTACAGTCTGCAGAGCTTGCCTGAGATCTTGGGTCAGATTTAAAGACCTCTACAAGTGGATTCTCTATAAATTTTCACTTCTTAAAGTGGGCCTAAAAGGAAAAGTCCCATTGGCTTCTAGGGGGGCATGGTTCAGCACCTTGTGTACCTGTGTCATGTCCTCCTTAACTGTTCTAAATTCAGACATTGTTTTCATTCTAAAAGTAGAGTCTGGGCTCTACAACACCCCCAAAATAAATGACAGATTTGTCTTCAGTCTCTGCTGTCTCTTCTGCTGCCCCATTTACAACTCCAGCACTGGTTTCCTCACTTCTTTCTCACCTTTGGAGGCTCAAACCTCACCGTTACAGATCTTACCTCCTTTATTTTTAGAAGAAACCTTTTGCAAGTTCTCCTTACTGCAATAACAACCTTTCCTTGTTCCTTACCTGTCTGTTTCTCATGGCGAGGTCAGAAGAGAGCTGGCAGAAAGGACATTATTGGCACCTCTGTGTTGCTGTATTGGCATTACAAGAGCCCCCTTCCAACGAGCCACTGGCCACTTGCAGGGATGAGCATTGCTCTTTTGGCAAGTGCAGTTGTGTTTTCCCCAGGATCCTGGCTGCAGGATCACTGTTCTCAATATCCTTCTGCAGCCCCAGCCAGATGCCATCAGTTCTGCTCCTTGTTCCAGCAGCTGGACCACTGCTGAGCAGCTGTCATGTTGCTGTGCCACCAGTTGGCTCACTCAGCCCCAGGATGCCTGGCTCAGATTTGCCCTATTCTTCCTCATACAGGTGTAACCACAGGCATCAGGGGCAAGAGTCTGGGGGCAGGTACCAGATCAGGAGACTTGTGTGGCACAGAGATTTCTCTGGTGTGGGGCTGGGGGAAGGCACTGTGTCACTGACTCTTTGGCTCCTGTCTGCAGTGGGCAACCCAAAGAGCTCTCAGTGCCAGCTGTGTCTGAGACCTGGCTCAGGTGGACTGGCTGTGTGTGGCTCATGGGATCAGAGCTAGAGGGAGGCTTTGGAATAACCCTGGGAAAATAATTGGATATTTTTAATGACAGCACTGAGGTCTGACAATTGAACACGTTTTGTTGGCCTTTCTCAATGATTCCCCTTCAGCTGTCTTTATTCCAAAGATCTGCGTCAGACTAGTCCTGTAATTCCATAGAGCCTTACATTTGTAACAACCTCCAAACAGTCTCTCCAATCACTTTCTCACTGATTTTTGCTCCAAACTCCCTCTTTCTGTTGACACATTTTGTTTAATCAGTTCCATGCTCCAAACAACATATGTGGTCAAGCTGTGACAATCTTGGCTCATCTGCCTCTGATAGTAACAAGTTCTTTGTCTGCATTTGTTGGCTTCTCTTTATATGGGTTTCCCTAAGCAGAGACAACAAACTGAAGGGTGGTGGAATTTGTGGGGACAGGAAAAGATGGACCTTGCTTTCCCAGGAAGCCACCTCCTCCAATTGGGATCCTAACAAGCCATGTGCACTGTGTTGGCTGTGGCCAGGTCAGTGACCAGCAGAGTGACCAGTGTTTCTGTAGTTAGAAAGTTTGCTTGCAGAGTTTATTATTTATACATCCCTTGTTAGGTAGCCTGTAGGTACCTGGATATCTACCACCATATGGGACAGCCTGTACTCACTTCAGGAATATTAAACAACAGATTTAATATTCAGGAATATTAAACAACAGGGCTCAGCAGCTGCTGTTAAGGCATTTTTGCATGGCCCTTGCCTTTGCAAACTGGTAGGTTTTTGTTTTTTCTCTGCAACATTCTGCAGAGCAAACTTCCCTTTCATGTGTCCTGCTCAGCACCTGCCTGTTCTGAATTGCTCCCTAAGTCCCCCCTCTTCTTTGTGTTTCCCTGTGAGCTGTTCCTACAGTGAGGAGTCACCCTGAGTCAGCAGGTCTTGTTCTTCCTTAGGTCTGGACTAGAGAGTGTCTCCTTTCCAGGCACAGCCAAATAAGGTTCACCCAGCCTGGCTTACAGAGCCTAGAAAATGCTGGTCAGAGAACACCAGCCTGGTCTGCCCAGATCTGTAAGAAATGTAGAGGAAGATTTCTGAACTAACTCAGTGTTCTTCCTGGTTTTGCTGTGATCAGTGCTCTGGGAGTGTGGAACAGAAAATGCACATAAAAAGGGATTAATATTTTATAGATAATTCAGCACATTTCTGTTCACATGAGGCCAAGTCACTTCATTGTTGAACTGAGAATGTTTTATAAATAGATGTGTGTGAACCTGGTGAAGTCACCGAGATTACTCAAGTAAATAAACAGCTGCAGAACTGTGGCTTTAATTTACATTATGACTTCATAGAGAGCGAGGTAGCAGAAACCTGAGAAATCATATGGTGTTAGGTTGAAAAGGGCTGAAATTTGTTTTAAAAGTTGTCTCATACAGATGCTGTGTTCTCAATATATTGCCCAGCCTTTGGAAATAAATAGATGTAGCAGTTAAGGCTTTAACAGTTGATGTTATCTCTGTCAAATGTTGAAAACTGGAAGCTTGACCAGGAGCAGATGGAAGTATCAAATTTCAAGCAGCTTCGCATCAGACCCCAACCACTCTCTCAAACCTCTTCTTTTTTACTGAATGCTTTCTAAGTTATTTCATTTAATTTAAACCTCTTCATAGAGAAACTTTGGTCTCCTTCCTGTCTCTCCCAAATTCTGTTCTTTATCATTAATGCTGTTTTCCTCCTCTTCATCATGGATTTGTATTAAAATGACATTATTTATTAAAGTTTGCACAGTGAATTATTTATGCAGTACCTGCAGAAATCACACGGACATTTTCCAGGCTTCCTAAATACATTAATAAAATGGCCCAGAACTGCAAGCTGCTGCTGTCAGGTCTTGCTTACAACTCTGTCTCAGCTTTGAGACCACAAGCCTGGGGAACTGAGTCGATGGTGTTTGCAGAACCTCTCTGCAGGTGCCATGCAAGGGGAGTCCTTTGACAAGAGGGGAGCGCAGAGTCCAGGGCCAGGGTGTCTGTGGTGCTTCTGTGTTTCTCCCCGCAGCCACAGTGGCACTCGTGGTTGTTGGCAGAGACAGGAGGAGGTCAGTCTGCTCGAGGCCAAGCTGAGCCATGTTTCTCCTCATAATCCTTTTAACGACCTTCCCAAATGTACTTTGAGAAAGCTCTTCTGCAGCCAGGACTGCTGGGGACAGTGGAGTGGCTTAGGTGAGAGGACTGTGCCAGCCCCCTTTGCAACATGGTCAGGGGTGACCCTGTCCTGTTCATCTGTGTGCTCGTGCCCATCCCTCATTTCCCCATTATCTCTTTCCCCATTATGTGCTTTCCAACCTCGATGAAATCTGACAGCAGAGCAGAGGTATTGGTGATATTCTTCAGGGACATAAACTAGAGAAATGTTTAGGCATGTGGGCTTCCAGGAAGGGAAGGAATGTATCAATGCTCTCTTTAAGGACATGAGTGCATCAGCATCTCAGCCTTTTGTAGACACCAGAGAATAAGTACCTGCACTTATCCTTGGGATGCAGTTCTAGGAATGCAGGCTGGGCTGGATGATGCTGGTGCAGCGCTGACACCACGAGTGCAGCCAGCCCATTAGCTCTATGTGCTCGCTAATCGGCACAGCACACTCGCCACGCCCCTCAGAGCTTTTCTGCTTAGCTCTACAGCAATGCTCGGTATGCTCTGAACTCCATCCCTTTCCTGCTCTCCACAGTCTCAGCTCTTCACTCTGATGTTCTGTGTTTGCTCCAAAACGGGATTTATAACCGAAGCACTTCCATAATAGCACTTGGTACCTCATGCAGTTGTTTTCTAGAGACAATCTGAATTCTTTAGTCAAGAGAACAGTTAATTTGATCAGGTCCCCATACTTCTCCCCCTACTCTTCCCATTTCTCTGATACCTCCTGAAATATACATGAGATACTAAAAACCATGTTATAACTAATCTGATTCCCTGAGGAAGTATGCTAAGTTCAATAGTGCAATCTGATCAAGAAATCTGGACTCAGTGTTATGGTTTATGAACTCAAACTCTCAAAATAATTCTTGGGAATAATGCCATTTTTAATGCTTTGATAGCATCTCATTCTTGGGAAAAAAAATACTACAAACCATGTTTAGACTCATGTACCACAGTGCTTCAGTGTCACTCACTGAATCTTTTCCTTTAAAAATGGTTTGGTTAAACCAAAAATTAATGCAGAAAATCCTGTAGTCTATCTCATAAAATCCTAGAAGGTCAGAGTGGTCCTATCACACATTGCAATCTGAGCATGTAATGAATGTAAAGCATCTGCTAAGTCATGGATGGGTAGAGAGAAACTCTAGAGAGATATCTCTAGAGAGATAATATGGGGATATCTGATGCACACTTCAGGCTGGATATGATAATGATTATCAGTGTCTTCCAGAAATGCAAAGGAACACAACTTCTAGCCCATGAGGATGGCACTGAGATGTTTTGTTCAGATGACCTATATTTCTTTGGTTTGTATTTTTCCCACCACTAGCAAACTACCTATTAATTCTTCAAACTTTGGGAAAGTAAAATACTGGCAAAATAGGAAATTAGTAAGCTTTTTTAAGTTTTGCTGAAACTTTCTCTAAAAATACAGTCTATTCATGCTCTTTTTTATGCTTATAGTCCTATAAAGCATAAGAATTTACCTCACTGCTAGTGAAGTGGCCAACTAACAATTCCCATATACTACAAAACTATTGCCAAAGATAAAAGCCACTGGTTTATGTAAGTGGGTGAATGTTGGTTCGACAGCTTTTGTGCTGGTGTGTATCATATGAACAAAGCCTCACCACTGAAAAACAAACGAGAAAAAGAGCTGTAGCTTCAATGTGAGGTGCTGAAAATGAGTGGAACAGGAAACGGGACTCCCTGCTTACCTCGGCAGTGACTTTGATTTGCCCCGTTAGCTCAGAGCTGCCACACTGCTCTGCCAAGAGGTGTCTGTTGCCGAGGAAGAGCTGTGATTCCCTGTGTCCCCTCTGCAGGCTCTGAACAGTTACAACCAAGGGGACATAGAAGGCTCCAAGCGGCTGGGTCGCAACGCGCTCTGGGTGGCCGTGGCCTCCATCATCATCGGCCTCGTCATCATCGGCATCTACTGCGTGGTTCACTTCACAACGGTGAGCAAAGGCCCTCAGGGCTGCAGAACGAGGCACTAAGGACTGCCACAGCTACCTCCTTTTATCCGTTTAGGGATGTGTGTATGAGTTCCAAAAGAATTTTTTCACCTTTTATGGTTCAGAAAATTCTATTGTCTGTGGTTAAACACAAGTCACTCTGTCTTAGCAGCAGGGGGTTTTCTAGGAACCCTTGCAGCTCCAATATGTTTTTCCAATTTTGGCCAGTTGCTTTTTGGTTTTTATCCTCCTTAGCTTCACCATCTTTCAGACCAAGTGACCTGAGATCTTTGGATTTCAAGTAACAGAGTCCCCAGGTGCTGATTTTCAGTCTCACAATCTGGCCAACTGATCTTTTAACTCTGCAAGGAGGAGACAACAGTCAATTACTCTTCTACTGTTTGACAGTGAAACAGGTGACCAGAATATATCAAAAGTGACCACAAATGTCATTCTGACTTGGGTCTCTGAGGGATAAAGCCCTTCACTCTCTGTGCTATTGTCCTGCCTTCCTACACCTGCAATAATTGAAGCAAAGCTCAACAAATGAATCTCTGTAACACAGGGGTTACCCACATGGATTACTGGAAAAGAGGACAAAAGTAATTGAGGGTATTGATAATCTTTCTTAAGGTTGTGCAACAATATGATCTTTTCTCCACAGTATAGGGCACTTCCCATTAGAATAACCAATTTAAATGAATTTATTATTGGCTGGTTTGGTTGGAGAGTGTTTCAGTGCACTGTACAAATTTATGCATAAACTATAAAGAGAGAACACCTCATTTAACACTGAAATGAAGACATCTCCAGGGAGTGGAATGGAGTAGCTGGTTACATGAGTAAAGCATTTTCATACAAAATTTGAAGTACAACATATTGAGCTGCAGGGAAGTTCCTGGACATGGGGTCCAGCTCTGTGGGATATTATTGGATGGATGCAGACTCTGAAGCATCCTGTGTATACATTAATTTTCTATGCATTTTGCAAGCATGAGTCTTGGTTCAGCTTGTGTTCAGCTCGTTCAGCCCTCACAGATTTAAACCCAAGTCCCTTCAGGCTGGGGTGCCAAGTTTTGTAATTGACAGCAGCAGTAAATTCCTCTGCCTCCACCACCTTACTCATCATTTCTCAGGCAAGGAGAGCAGCTCAGTAATTTTTTCAAAGTAGGGGAGAGAAGGGCAGTGTGAGGAGTGGCAGACAGCACTGGCCTGAAGCATTCACAGTGACCAGGCAGCAGTAAACCAGTATAAAACAACTTTATTTTTCTTTCGAGGATTTTTTAAATCTGTTTTGGTTCTGGGGGATTTTTTTAAGAGAAAACTCTCTGTTGGGTGGAAGCAGCCAGGTGCCTGGGAACCCTCAGCACACTGCTGGGATATTAATTTCTGTATATAGTTTCCACAGAGCTTTCTTGGCCAAAGTGAGGAGTCAGGGTTTGCTGGATTCACTCTGCTCTCTGCCTTTCCAGCCTCTTTACTGCTCCCCTTCTCCCTCTCACTTGTCACCCTCCAAAAAGCCTTTCCTTCTAAGAAAGGGTTTGATGGCAACAACAACCTTTTGATGTGAAATTGAGTGAACAGAAGCACCAAACTGGTCTTTCCACTCTCCATGCTTACCTGAGTCCCCTCTGTTTCCTTACTCTTGGATGTTTTTACTTTATACCAAATTGCCTTAGCCTGATGTGCCACTGGTGTGAATGGCTTTGCACACTCCCTTCAGTTATCTCACACCCATTTGTGCCCTGCTCAGGATTATTTACTGACAGCTGCTTTGCCTCTGCTGAAGTGAAGTGATTGTAAATTAATTCTATGCTAACTTTAATGTATGTTTCAATATTAGTAAGGTAGCATAAAATAGCCTCCATACAAAAATATGGCAGATTTATTTGATTATCAGTAAACACAGATTTAATGTTTCCATGACCTACACACGCATTTTTCCTGAAAGATTTCAGTAATATGTATGAAAAGCTTGACCCTTCCAAGATTCATTCCTGTGCACTTGAAATTAATCAGATACCACAGTACCCAGTTCTTCCTGCTGATATTCCTTGTGGCTCCTTTTGGTCTTCAAAGGATAACAATGCTCACTGCAAATTACCACTGGGAGATGCTGCTGCCAGTATCAAAGACACAAACTGTACGGAGAGCTCGAGTTCTCTTCCACAACATCCAGTCCCTGGAAAGCTACAAAAGTGAGACATCCAAGTCAGGCTGGCAGGGGGGAATCTCTACCAATTGTTACACAACTTTTCTTCTTGGTACAGGAATTTGAGTCAGGCTCAGCTGGCTCTGAAGCCTCCTTTAAAACAACTCAGCCAGGAGAAAAATACCGAGTCAGATGTGTTGAGGGGAGAAATGGTAGAAGCTGCAGAGAGAGGAAGAGCAGGAAATTCCTGCTTTGAGCAAACAATGATTTTATACCACCAATAATACTTGCAACCAAACATACCCCAAATAACAGTGGCAGACTTGGGAAAAGGCAGACCCTTTCACTTTTCAGAAAACCCCTACTTCCAAGTGTCCTCGTGTGCCTTCCTTGGTTTGTTCAGTCACAGAGCAACAGTAGCACAGGAATAACAGCAGCCAACACCTACGTCTGCAGGGAAGAAGCAGCCTTGACTTCTCATTTTGAAGATTTACTCGGAGCTAAGTCAGCTCAGGGCTTCTCCTGCTGCCTTGGAGAGCCTCGTTTGTCTTGAACATTGGCATGTTATCTTTAGCAAACATATATTAAGATATATAGTGATGCATATATATATATATATATCTATATCTCCTGGAACAGGGCCCACCCAACACTTGGGAGCCATCTACGTTCTGCAGTCATGCCCCTAAACGTAGGCAAGGGGAAGCCATCACTTGCATCACTGGAGTTGACAGCCCAGTAATAAAACCTGTGTGTCTGGATCAGTGTAAAGTGGCTGAGGGCTCTGAGTGCAGAGCTGTGGTGTGTGTGAAATCAGGGCTGTGCCTCCTTCCACACTGGGCCCAATTTACTCTTGCTCTTCCCCATTCGCTTTCACCCTCTCCTGTCAGCTTCCCCTGTGCCCCTGCCTTGCCAGTCCCGAGTGCTGAGTTACATTTCCAGGGCTCACTCAGCTGTAACTTTAGCTGGTATTTGTGGCACCACAGTCTGGCCCTGCATATGTGCCTCAGGCATGTTGTCCATCAAGAACTGCACTGAGAATTGGGGTGGGTTTGCCTTCCCTGAGGAGACACCTCAGGAGCAGGGCAGGGCTGTGTGTGCCACAGCCCCTGTGTGCCACAGCCCCTGTGTGCCATGCCCTGTTTCCTCCCACCCACTGTTCTCATGCTCCTTCATGGAGCCTCTTAGCAACCTTTCCACAGACTTGCACAGACCTGGAGCCAGCCTTCCCACCTCTAAGCATTTTGTTCAGCAAAAGGTGGTAATTTTGTCAGTCAGTGAGGGCTCTCAAGTCATTTACAGTCTGTGTTTTCAGAGCAGCCTCAACATTTTTGAAGCAGATTCCAAATTCTGGTTTGTTTAGGGTTTTGCTGACACGAGACACCCTCGGATTACATTTGAGTTCTGCTGGCAGGGTTTAGGGAAACATAAGCCTGGGCTGGATCCTCCTTGCTTAAGTGCAGGAGATCCTAGGTATCCCAAACCCTTTTCTTAACTGGATCTAAACATGTCATATTCTGAGTGGTTCAGAGCAATACTCAGCTCCTCACAGCACATGCTTGTAGACCATCTCTAGTGTCTGAGTGACACTTTACAATGCTGTTCAGGGCTGAACTAGAACTCACATGAGTTTTGCCACCCAGCTGAGCCACGAGGCATTTCATATGCGGCCCACATCTTCTGTGCTCCTCTCTCGTGGATCTCTGCAGCCTGGACAAGTAGGAGTGAGCCAAGCAGAAATGTGGAGGATGAGTGAGAGGTGTTAGAGAGAAGCAAAAACTTGAGTAGACTGAGACAGCAGCAGTTTTGGTCTGAGGAAGGGTAGCCAAAACATTGTGACTTTGGAATTGTATGCAAACCATCATGACATTTTAATGCTTTTGTAGAGGAGCCTGAACTTCTGACCCCTTCTTTAATCTCACTTGATTTAGAGCTTCACCCCAGGGAAGCCACAGAAATGCCACCTGTCAGCATGGCTTCGAAGGAACACAAAGCCAGCCAGGCTGTGTGGAAAGCACCAGCTTGCACTGCTCAGGATCAGAAGGGTCTTAAATGCAGCACATGTGCAGTAATGCAGCACTGGTAATTCCAGGTGGAAGGAAAAGGAGTAAGTGTTTAGCCTGGGCACCAGGGACAGATGTACTCACACAGTTTCCTCAGGGACTTACAAATAATTCTTCAGGAGGAAAAGGAGTGCAAGATTATTTTTTATGTCTCTGCCATTCTGTTTCTGAGGCTCTCAGACATTTCCTTTAGTGACTGGCTGTCTTTCAGAGACAGAATAAGCTGAAGACCAGCACCAGGACAGGGATTACTCAGCCAGCCTCCAGAGCTTTACATTGGCCATCCTGTCCTCTGCACCTTCCCATAAAAATAAACAAGTCAGGGTTTTGTGCTGCAGGGATTGGCCTGCCAGTAAAGGATAGAGCTCCCAGCCTGAAGTCAGGGCATTCCTGTTCTTTTACTCACATTAATTCTTGGTGTCACCCAGCCAGGCAGCTCATACTGCTGCTTTTCTATTGGTAAGGGCACATACTGATTATTTCCTTGATCCTTACCTCCTTTTACTGGATTTGAGAAAACAAAGGAGCCTAAAGTCCTCTCCCTGTCTCTCAAAGTGTTCCCTCAGCTGGGAGGCTGAGCAGTGGCACACGTGTGCAGGTGCACAGACAATGTGGTTACATCAGCCTCACTTCCACATGAAAAATCCTGATCCAGCTGTTTCATCTGTGCACAGAGATGTTCCCACAATGGATTCTGCCCAGTGGAGCCATGAGTAGCATCCAGGAGACAATCAGCAAAGGCATTAATGCTGTCTGCAGGATATATTTACTGTGTAGTGCCCTCAGGTCCTAGATCCCTCCTTGAGGGGCTGCTAGAATGTAGCTGCCTGATGGAGGAGATACCTCAGAGATACTCCAGCAGAACCCAGAATCCAGAGTTAGGTCAGGGCATCCATGGGTATTGTCTGAGACCTTTCCCCTACACAAGAATTTGAGGGAACTTCTCAGATCCTTCCTCTCCTGATGCAGATGCACAAGACAGGTTTCCCAGTCCCTTTAAAGCATGTCATGTATTACTGTTGGATGTACCAAGTTCTCTACTGCTGCACTGCTGTTCTTGTCTGACTGCTTTATGTACCACTCCAGGGAAGCAGAGATGCTGTTGACCTCATGAATCTCTGTCAAATAAGAGCCCATTTCCTGGCAATGAAAGGCCCTAATTTGCATTGATTCAGGTAATCCAGTTTAAAAATTCAGTTTGGATTGACAGACGACCAATGCCGATAGAAACTCAGCTCTTTGATTCAAAACTGTATTGAGCTGCTAATCTAGAGGGATGTTTGTTAAGAGAACAAGTGCCACTAATGTGGCATAATGTATCCATTAGATCTGTAGAATTAATAATTTAAACTCACAGGGCAAACTCTCTGTCTTCTCCTCCTTTAAACACACGTATTTCTGTGTCCTTGCAGCATGCTATCTGAAGACCAGGACTGCACTTGGAGGATATCAACATGTAAACCTCTGGAGGGGAAAAAAGAAGAGAAGGAAACCATTCCAGACTGTTGGCTCTGACCCTACAAGTCTGCAGAGGCATGTTGCTGGTGAATGAACTGATAGCCCAGTTAGATAATCAGCATGGCGTGACCAGGTTTTCAAAATTACTTATTTATAAGACATCTCAGTATAAAGCAGCATTTTCTCTTTCACCCTAATGTATAATGAGGTTTTGCCCTTAAAAAAATCCCTGTTCTTCTTCATTTCCATGGAATGTGTGCTGGATCCATGATGTTCCCTGGCTGACCCCGGCCAGGCAAAGCCAACATACCCAGACAGTTTGTAGTGCACAGTGTAAGATCTGATGCACAGCCCACTGAAGCTAGTAGGAGAACTCCTGTTACTTCTGGCAGATTTTGGATCAGGCCATTAAGGATTTTTTCATTACTTTAAAATAGTCTCAACATGACACAACTGTAACCATGGGTTTGTGATTTTAGCCTGCTCTGTGATGTTATAATGCCATGGGCACACTCTGACTCAGCAGCTGCTTTCTTTTGTCATCCTCAGCTTTTAGAACTTTACCTTGGATTTTTAACCACCTGGGACCGATTTCAATCACTTGATTATTAAGAGAGACTCTTCTTCCATAGCATCCATGTTTTTCTTAATGATTTATTTTTGTTTTGTTGTCTTCCATTGTTGCACTCCCTTGACTTAGCTCCAGTCCTGCATTAAATTTGCACTGATCATATTTTCCTCTTTAAACTTCACCTATGTAAAAAGTTCCTATTTTTTTTATCTGACAAAAGATCTTCTTTTTAAACAGATGTCCTTCATCCCTTTGTTGTTGTGCTTCTAGCAAGGCACACAGTTTCATTGTGTTCTGCTTTGTTCATGTGGGTTTTGTTCAGTTCATCCTCTCATCTCTAAGACTGGTCTGTATATCACTGCAGTTAGAGATGGACAGACTTTTGCACCTTTGCCTCGTTACAGACACACTTCCTGATCTTTAGACACTACCCAGTGAGCAGCCTCAGGTTCCAGAACTGATGGCCTCTAAATTACTGCAGTTTCTTGACACCTTGGGAAAATTTAGCATGGGTCAGCTGTTTTTATTAGCTGGAAACTGTTTCATAGAATACAATTGTTTTGTGACACAAATATTCCACGTTAAAAGGAGTAAGCTCTGGTGAGCACGAAGACGTGGCTGCACCCTCAGCAGCTGCTGCTCTGTTTGCTTTATCACCACACCTTCAAGAGAGCTGTGCCAACTTCCACTCCCTCTCCCTGCACTAACATCAACCTGGAGCAACTGCCCAGAAATCCAGGGAGTTCTGCAGCTGCATGTGAGAGAAGAATCATCTGTCAGGAGTTCAACTACCTTTAAAAAAAAAAAAAAAATCCTCCCAGAAACCTTTACCTGTTAAAGCATATGCCTGGAAGTAGCATGTATTTTTTGTGCCTTGATATTATATTTTCAATGTGCTTTTTCACTTTCCTTCCTGCCAAATTCTGTTTTTCATTGAAGTCAGTGAAGCATCAACTCTCCTTAATTACTGCAGTATTAAACTTCACAAACACTGGTGAAGTCAGTTGATTTATTAAACATTTACACTGGTCAGATTTGTCCACGTGGGAATCTTGCCACTGATTTTGATGATCCCAAGAATTGGCTGTTCTGTGAACTCCTCTTTGGTTTTTGAATACTATTTTAATGGTCTGATATGTCTTGTGGGACTTTTAGTAGCTTGCCTTATTATCAGATACCATAGAAATGTCATTGACAAGTGGAATAAAATTACTTTTAATTCACATCTGTTCTGGTATGTGGGAAGTGTCTTTCCTAAGTTTTGTTGCCTCTTCTACTGGAAAGAGTAATATCCCTTTTTCTAACCCCCTGGGCAGTTTCAGAACAAAGTGAATCACAGCAAAAGGAGGTTTCCAAAGCTATGTGGGCACCAGAGGATAGGGATAGGCAACTTGAAGTATTTCTTTAAACTGCCTGACAAGGGGTGAGATCAATAGGAGTTAGACCTAACTTGTTCAGAGGCTTTTGAAAACCATACTGGAAATCTAACTTGCATCTTGTTCCTCATAAATATCTTTGAAGTCTCGCGCTTAATATAATTGAGAATTGAGCCACTGTACCTTCAGTGCTTCTGAAGATAAATGTTGGTACCTTACAGTGCTATTGATTGGTATAAAAATAAAGGCTTTATATTAAACCACTTAATGTGACAGAGAGGAGAGAATGCAGCAATTCCTCTAATGTCCTTAGTGCTTCTGTGTCATAGGTAATCTTATTTTTGCTTTACTAATGTACTGGTATTAGTTCTCTTAATTTATTTATGTTTACATAAATTTTCAACCATGTTTGGGAAGTGCAGCTTGTGCTGGAAAGGGGTATGGTCCCTGTACAACCACATTGCTCTGTTGTAGGTGTGATGGACACATCCCAAAGCAGGCAGCAAACACAGGGAGTCTAAAGGACATTGTAGTGCCCAAATCAGCAGGGCCCTGGTGCCAGCAGTGGTGTGGAGGGCAGAATGCAGGTGTCTGACTGAGGAATTTGTGCCTGCTCCATATTTTGAGGGGCACATATACAAATTTCACTATCTCTGACAGGCTCTGGAAATTACCTGTTCTTCATTGTCATGCATCTAGATTTGGATTTGGTCCCTCATTCTGCACTGCACCTGCCTTTTTCTGGTAGGAAAAAACCCCTGCTATATATATGTGCTGAATGATGTTATTTGATGAAACAGAGGGAGGTGGGAAGCAGTAAAATGCATTTCAACTCAGCATCTGTGTCCTGGGTGCATGAACAGAGTCTTCCTTCTGCAAAGCTGCTTCAGGCTTCTATTTCTTGGACACAGTGTCCCTGCATGCTGAAGGCACCAACTAATGCCTCAAGTCCAGCTCTCTTTTCTTTCCTGCACATATTACAGGCAGAGACAGATGGAAAGTTGAAATTGCTGGCCTCAGCTCCTGGATCATGTTGGCACCTTTGGCTCTTACAAGGCAGCTGCATTCTGCAAAACAGCCCAGTGCATGTATCTTGATATGTAACCCTAGAAGAGGCTTCTAAATATAAGTGGGGGTTCTTTGCTGCTGTATGAAGGGGGTCAGCCAAGACACCCAACACACCACACTCAGTGTGGTGTAAGTTTCATCAGACTGCACAGCAAAAAAAAAAAAAATTAAAAAAAATCTAGGGGGCAATATGAAATTAAATTCTTGGGGTGCCTCCCTGCAGGCACACCCAGGGATTTACAGCTGCCACCTGAAGATCAGCACTGGCTCTTCAATTTATGTGGTTGCAACCAGGATCCCTGAGTGGTGAGGCTCCAGAAGTTGTTGCTCTTGTACCTCTATCTTTGGATATGTGCTCACTGTGTGTTCTGCCTCTCAACCTGCAAATAGGTTGTATCTGGTTGCTGCCACAGTGTCCCTGGCTCTCAGCATCTGTTCAGATGTTCCAGCCTCTGCTGGAACAGTGTGCAAACATCTCTCTCTAGGCTCATTTCCTCCCCTGGGCCCTAACTTGGTCTCCATTATTTCACATGGATTTTTCTACTGAAAGCCTCAGAAGGGGGAAGATGGAGTCATCTCCCCCATCAGTTCTGATTTTGTGTGATTGTGTGTGCACATACACACAAGAGGATCTGGAGGATTGAATTCCCAAAGGAAGTAAGATTTAAACACAGGGAAAGTCCCTGGGTTGATGGGGGCCAAGCTGGTTACCTGACAGCTGTTCAGGAGCCTTTGTGGAGGGTGTTGTTTCCTGGAGGGAAGAGTCCACATCACCAAACCTTGAACAGAGGTAGAACCTACCCTGGCTTTGTGGGAGATACCTCCAGGCAAGGCTGGAGCCCTCAGGGCTCTGCAGGGCTGCTGCCTCACCCCCAGCTTTCTGAGACTGAGCCCTCAGTCTCCACAGGCAGCACCTTCAGGCTCAGAAACTACCTGAATGTTTGTTTCCTCTTACAATCCTCCCCCTCCAACCTCATCTTTAATTAGCAGGTCTCAGGAGGTGTGCAGTGTTGGAGAGAAGGGATGCAGTGCTGTGTGAGGGGTTTCTTCTGGGCACTGCCAACCTTCCCTTTCCCAGCACAGCAGGGACAGAGCGTCCCTGAAACGGGAGTGAGCCTCTGAGGAGGCTGCCCCACTTCCTCTGCAGCACTCCCTGGCAGCTTGGCAAAGTGGGCTAAATTCAGAAATTACCTAAAAGGAGGAGAGGGCCTGGAGAAAGATCACTCAGCCAGTGTAAAGAGGGAGGAACAAACTGGGGACCCCAGGGTAGAATGGAGGACTGTAATAAGAAATTTACCCAGAGGGTTTCTGCAGTTAAACTCACCCTGTCTTGAACTCTGGGGTAAGTTCTATTCTGTTCCCACCCAGCTCACTCTCCACAGCACACAGGCTGCAAGAAGCACTTGCTCATGTGTCATTTATAATGTGATTTATGGCATGTCAGAATCTGATGCACAGCTCACGTCTGAGGACGGCTCCTCTGGGTTTGTCATCTCTCCCTGTAGGGCTGAGTCAGCTCCCACTTCACTTGCAAGGACTCTTTGGCTAAAGAAGCTCGCATCATGTCAAGGCAAAAGAACTTTGCCAGGTATGAGTGGATTCTTCAGGACCTTGAACTGCACAGCTTGAAGCCTAAGGCCACTGGATTTGTTTTTGACACCTACTCTGAGGTAAGAGAAGGGGAAACCCCACTGGAAGTGAAGTATGCAGACCAAAGCAGGCTGTGTGGCCAGGGTGAGCTGTGTTCACATGTTCACATTTCTACCAGTATTCAGTGGGGGCTTAACAGCCTTTTGATTTTAATCAAGTAATAAGAGGGATAATCCAGGCAGTGAAAATGAGAGATTCTGGCCTAGAGCACAGTGTTTGGTGAGTGTCATCCCTGACTTCTGTGCCTGGAAAGCTTTAAGGTCACTCTTCACCCCATCTAATCCAAGACATGCAGTGCCCTAACACAGGTGTCTCCTGAGCTCAGACCTGTCCTGTTTGGTCCTCACTCTCTCCTGAAATGAGTCAGCTGATGGAGAGGCACAGTAAGTGATATCTCCAAGGGTTAGAGTGACTCAGTAGCAAAGATGTCACTTGATGTGACCCCTCAGCCTGTAGCACCCACAGTGCTCTGTAAGGATTCTCAGAACTTTGACCAGCTCTGCTGAGTCTCATTGTTTTAAGAGCCAATAAGAGACTGCCTTAAAATTAACTTCTGGCTAAGATTTAACAGCCAGGCCAGGTCCAGTTCATGTTTACCAAAGAAGGTGGGTGTGAGTGAGGGAAAAAGGAGCTGAGCTTTGCTTGTGGCTACTGACATGGCAACTAACAGAGACCACATGGCTCTTCATATCCTGCAGGGTTTTAAAAGCTTCTGTTTTTAAAACCTCACATTGTCCTAGGAGGAGGTGTGGCACAGTCATGACACCAGATAAAGCATTTCATCAATTACTTTTATTTTGGTTTATGAGCTGTGAACAGTCTGACAGTGGAATTGGGGGGGGTGGGGGTGTTTAAGGGTATTTCTTATTCAGAATTATTCAGTTGTGTTTTCTCCTGGTCCTTTTACAAGGGCAGAGGTAGAAAAAGTATTTTGTAGTCTTCCTCTGGAATGTGGAGGCTGGTTCAGATGGGGTGGAAGAGGGGGGATTTTTATGCCCTTCAGGCTGCAGAGCATCGAAGGATGCAAAAAGTCACAGATGCTGTTACAGGGAGGAACAAAACCCCAGGGTTCCAGAGAATCAGTGGGTGGCTGAGCTCTGCCAGGCCCCGTGGCTTGTCTTTAGCTCATCTCTCACTTCCCACATCTCCTGCACTGCCAGCTGTGAGGGAACGGGCTCCCACTCAGGCAGTGACTGCAAGGACAGCGCACACAGACGTGTGAGGAGGTGGGGGAGTGCTTTAGATGTTCAGGGTGTAATGTCACCCAGCCCTCAACAGGGACCAGCACCTGACACAGCGAGTTACAGGCTGATTGCTCCAGGGCAGTGCAACACCCACCCGCCGCGGCGAGGGGAGGCAAGAACCAGGCTTGCAGAGGGAGCAGACACGGGGAAAACAGGGAGGAGAGGCAGCAGTGGGGCTGAGATGCCTTGTCCATGGCCTCTGTCTGTGCACAGGCCGGCAGCTCCCAAAGGTCTTGGCACGGAGCACACCATGTAGGAGTCACCTCCACGGAAGGAGGAACCAGCACATTTTAACACCAGACTTTAAAATGAATGCTTGTTCCTAGCACAGAGTGGCTCCCACAGCCTCGTGATCTGTCAGCAGCCCTCAGCCTGCAGTTTGTTACTCCGGGGCTCTTAGGAAAACAAAAGCACTGCAAAGGCCCTGCTGAAGGGACCCTGGCCTGCAGAGGGTCTGTGTGGCTGCACTGCAGATCGCCACAGTGGGCCCTGCCAGGAAAACCGATCCACAAACACCACAGGTCTAGGTCCAAAAAGGAGACAGAGGAGTCCTGTTGCTTTATTCGAACAAAGGGAGAGGCCATGGGGCATTTCCTCTCCAATTTTTGGAGGACGCAGCCTCCTTTTTATCCCAATTTCCCGGCTGTATTTCCCTCTCTCTTTCCCCGTTGGCCGAGGTACCTGAGAGGTACAGACTTCCCAAAACCCCTAATACCTAAGATTCCCTTCTAATATATACCCCCTTTTTTTCTTTTTCCTTCTGTCTCTGTACTTTTTCTCTAAATCCAGGGATTTAGCACAGTTTGAATGAGTGTCAATCAGTGGAATTCCTATGGAATTTATGGTTCCCCCCCCTCGCTTCTTCCACCCCTCCGTATCTGCCTTTAACTCCCATCAGTTTGTTTGTAAAGACACCTCCTGCTCATTCCTTTCAATAGGAAACCTTCTGTCTGTGTGCAGGTTGTTTCTATTTGTAATGGAAAAAGAAAGCAATTTCCCTGTGACGAGAACCGTGACACACCCGCAGTCCTCAGCTCTGCGGCTGTGAGGGGAGAAGGAAACAGCAAGGGCAGGGGGAGAGCCAAGGGTAAAAGCAGACAGCGTGAGCGGGAATGCTGTGAGAAAAGTAATTTCATTTGGGAAACACCGCTCAGCCCCGGCCTTACCCTTCATCCGCGCTCCCTCACACGCGGGAGCGGACGGTCCCAGCGCGCTCGGGCCGCGGGGCCCAGGCCCCAGGGCCCTTTGGGCAGCGCTGCGGGGCTCCCAGGGTGGGGGTGCTGCGGTGTGGGCAGGGCCGGGAGCTGGGCCGGGTGAGCCCTGCGCGCCCCTCCTGCTCGGGGCTCTGTTCGGAGCCTCCTTCAGCTGCCCCCAGCACCCCCAGCAGGCTGAGGCAGCGGCACTGCTGAGTGTGCACTCCTCGGTTTGGTGTGGGCTGCTTTTGGGGCGCTGTGACGCGGAGCTCCCTCCCCCGGTGCTGCGGGAGGCAGCGGGCAGAGAACAAGCCCTTAGCTGGGGAAATCACAGCAGCTTTGTGCGGCGTGTTTGGCCACCTTCTCGAGTGGCTGAGCGTGCTGGAGCTGCTCGTGTGTGGAACTGGAGCACTTTGTCCGGAGCAGCTCAAAGCTGCCCTTTGTTCAGAGCGCAGTGTCACTTTACAATGGGTTAATCAAGTTTCTGAGGCTCTGCGGCTCAAGAACGCAGCCCAAATCTACTGATGAGTTTTCCTTCCTGCCTGCCGGTGTCCCAGCTCTGGGGACCTGTGCTAACCTGGCTGTCCCTGCTCTTCCAGATCCAAAAATGGGGAACACGAGCAGCGAGCGGGCGGGGCTGGAGCGCCACGGGCACAAAGCCTCCCGAGGGGACAGCTCAGGAGGGGCCATCAGCACCAAAGAGGGCGACAGACCAAAAATCCTGATGGACAGTCCTGAGGATGCAGACTTGTTCCATTCAGAGGAAATGAAGGTATTGCTGGTTTGTTCTCCCAGCACTGCTTGCTGTCTGCAGCCTGCAGGGATTCTGTCCTGGAGTGTACACAAAGCTCACCATCCCCTCCCTTCCCAGGCCAGGAGAGAGGGAGCTGATGTTTAACTGGGGCTGGAGGGAGGGGTGTTACTTTGCCTTCCCCTCTTCCTGGAAATTTGAAAGGCTTTAACAGCTTTGCAGAATTTGTGCCCATGAACTTGTGAACAGTACCTGGAAATGCAGTTTATATCCTGCATCTGACAAAACCTGCTCGTAGTAGACTTAGAGAATCGTGCCTGAGGGCAAAAAAAGCCTTCAGTGTGACACAGGCTGGCTCAGTCTGCCAGGAAGGAACCTTTTTTGATTGAGATATTGTGCTTGTAGGCTCCCCTGGAGAAGGAAGAATTTCTAGCCTGGCAGCAAGACCTGGAGGTGAATGACAAAACCCCCACTCAAGCTCGGCCCACAGTCTTTCGCTGGACTGGAGGAGGGAAGGAAGTTTATTTGTCAGGGTCCTTCAACAACTGGAGTAAAATTCCTCTGACCAGGAGGTAATGAAGTGCTGCTGCTGTGATGCTCCCCATGGACTGGGAGTGCTCAGTGCCACGAGGAAGGTGCTCAGCTGAGAGATGGGACTGTGCTTGATTTACCACTGTCCTGCTTCTCTCCTCAAGCCCTTGATGACAATCTGACTTTTCCATTCTTGGGTGGCACAGGCTGGAAGTTGAGCTGTGTGTCAGCTCAGGCACACCACACAGGTCACCCAGACCAGCCCTGCTGTGCAGTCTGTGCTGGAGTGGGGCTGGGCTGTGCAGAGGGGAGCTGCTTTAGCACAGTGTCTCTGGTGACACATCCTTGCCATGTCAGTGGCTTTTGCCCAGCTCAGAGGCTCCAGAGACTGTTGGAGCAGCATCAACAGTTTCTCAGCTCTTCTGAGATGCTGGTAAAGCCTTCTGAGGAATCAGGGAGCTCACAGCCCAGGAGTATGGAAATTGCCAGGCAGCAGCTATTCAGACCCAAAGTAACCCAGAAGGATCGAGTTGCTGCTTTTATCTGCTCATTGTTCATTTATTTCGTGGGCATTTGGGAAATGCAATTTATGATGGCAAATACTGAAAGGCAAGGAAATATGAGAAAGCTGATCCTGTTCCATCAGCAGATAAATGAGGTCTCGTGTGCTAACAAGTAACATGAAGATGTGAGAGTGACTTTACAGAAGCTCAGTGCCAGTTATGGGATGTCAGGAGTGTGGGGGGACTCACTGTCACAGAGGAAATTATCATGAGCATTAATCATAACTTGATTCTTTACCTTTGGATCACATCAGAGATTCTCTGAATATGCCTTTTAAGGTTTTGCATGTTGAGGAGGCTTGTGTGTCACAGTGTGTGTCACAGTTTAGAGACCAAGGTACTTCTCAGAATATTGGAGGGCTGATTGTTTGTCTCAAATTCCAGTCACAATAACTTTGTGGCAATCCTGGACCTGCCAGAGGGAGAGCACCAGTACAAGTTCTTTGTGGATGGGCAGTGGACACATGACCCTGCAGAGGTAACGTTTGCTTTGACTCCCTGTTTATTGGTTGAGGCATCTGAAGGGGAGAAAGTGGCTCTTCAGGCTGGTGAGAGAGGTTTCTGATCCCTGCTGGCCTGGGTGGCAGCATCAGCCTGAGCTCAGAGGGCAGGAGATGCAGTGAGGGACAGGATCTCTTGGCCACTGGTTTGCAAGTGAAGCCAGGCTTTCCTTGTGCAGTGCCAAACTGCCTTTTAGAGCTCTGTAGCTTTGCTGGCAGCCCAGGGCTCCCTGTGCCTTCCTGGCTCCCTGGGCCAGGATGTTGCTATTGCTGCTCCAGATCTTTTCATAGTCCAGTAATTGTGCCAAAATCTACCAGGCCTGTTCTTCCTCCTCTGCTATAAAATGAGCTTTAACCCCAGCCTGCCCAGCAGCTCCCACGTGCTCAAGAACTCAGTATCCAGGCGTGGTGTCACAGGTAACTCCAGCCCAGAGCTTGTCTGCAGCCCTGTGGGCTTGGCAGGTTCAGCTGGCATTTCCCCCTCCCAGTCCTTAATCCTGTCCTCCTTCTTAACCTGACACTCACTGAGCTCTTCTCATGTCTGGTTCTGTCACATTTCAAAAGCAATGGACCTCATTCTTGGTGGTGCTGATTGTGTAGTTCTGAGAATCCATTAGTCCCAGAGGCTTTTTTTATTCTGATTTTTCTATCTTGTCTCTTGCCAGCCAGTAGTAACCAGCCAGCTGGGTACTGTCAACAACATCATCCAGGTGAAGAAAACTGACTTTGAAGTGTTTGATGCTTTGATGGTGGACTCCCAGAAATGTTCAGACATGTCTGGTATGAGCTTCCTGGTAACTTTATATCACAGTTTTTAGTGCTGTTAAAAATTTCATTTTCCTTTTTATCTGGAGTTAAAGCTCCAGCAGAGATCAATCTCCACTTGTGTCAGGCCCTGTGGATGTGTGCAGGAATCAGAAATGCCCAAAGGAGGAATGTGGAATGCACAGAGGAGGGAGCCTCTGACAAAGCAACTCAGATCTGATGAGGAGGAAGTCCTGGGTGCTTAGTAACTATTTGTTTGCCCCTGCTGTGTGCAGGGGCTGGGTTTAGGGCACTCATTGGTAGATCAGTCTCTGCTCTACCACATCAAACCAACACTGACAGCCTACATTGCTCCTAACTCTGCCTCCCTCTGCTAAGGAGGTGGCCCAGGGGGTCACAAGTTGCCCTTGAGGAGGGAGAAATCAGGTGACCCTCAGTGCTGACACAGGCTCAGGAGTATCCTCACAATGCAGTATAAATTATCTATATCTTAGAATAATACAAAAATGCAATTTCTGCCTTAAGTGTCGTGTTCTAGTGTAACAGGAGAGAGGTGGGACTTAGTTTGAGCCGTGTCTGAGGTCAGCCCTGCCCTGTTTTGTAACTGAGCTCTGTAGGGATGCAGTCCATGACTGAAGCAGCACTTTAGATCCTCCTTCAGAAGACCTTTGAACCTGAGGCAGGAGGTGTTTTGGGTGGGTTTTGCTCTGTGCAGCTTTGCCCTGGACAAAGCCTTTTTGGAGAAAGTGTTACTTGTGGGGCAGCCCAGGAGGAGATTCCCCTAGATGCCTTCCCCACATGCTGTGGCAGTGTTTTCTTCCCCTGGCTGGGCTCTGAAGGGCCCTTCCCACAGCCCAGTCTGCACAGGAGGAGCCTTTCACAGGTGCATCCCGTGTTTTTTTGGGAACCTTGTAGGGCAGGCTGCACTGTGGAGTGTTTGCAGGAGAAGTGCTGGGCAGAGGTGACAGAGAAGTTCTGAAGTGCAGTTGTGCCCTCAGAACTCTGCTGTCCAGAACCTCGCAGCTTGTTTCAAATCAAGCTTTGGGCATCTTAAATCCCCCCTTGCAGTGCCTGATCCTCTGGCACTGCACCAGCTGCTGCAGTTGTTGTACTTAAGTGCCATTGATTCCTTTAGGCTGCATGTACCTATAAAGAGCAGATGCTCTTACAGAGCATTCAGGATTAAATATTTACCATGTCTCTGGCAGAGCTGTCCAGTTCGCCCCCAGGACCGTACCACCAGGAGCCCTATGTCTGCAAGGCAGAGGAGCGCTTTAAATCTCCACCCATTCTCCCCCCACACCTGCTGCAGGTCATCCTCAACAAGGACACAGGCATTTCTGTGAGTACATCACTTGGCTTTGCTAAATAATGCCCGTGAGGGTGGGAACAGCTGGGGAAAATGTGGGTACAGGCGGGGGACAGCTTAGGAAAAACCTTAATAGAAGTTATTCTGTTGGTAAATTCCTTATTATGTGTGTCCAGATGGAGTCTTCTGAAGTAAATCTATTTTTCTAGTTGACTGTCTTTAAAATGGAAAACTAGATTGCTGTTTTCCTCCCAAAACCTTAATCTTGCTGACTGTTAAGACACCAGAAGCACATAAGGAGTAATCACAGTCTGATTTGTGGTCCTGGCGAGGATGCAGAGGGTTTTACCCAGAGGGACCTGGGGTGGTTGTGAAATGGTGGCTGTGTTTGTGATGGACTCAGAGTGAGAGCAGTGATGTGCTGGGGGCACAGCTGGTCACAGATGCTGCTTGTCCCCCATGAGCTGTGAGGAGTGAAGTGTGACTTGTATTGCTGTCACTGTCCCTCTGCTCCGCAGTGCGACCCCGCCCTGCTCCCCGAGCCCAACCACGTCATGCTGAACCACCTGTACGCACTCTCCATCAAGGTGAGAGGCCAGGGCACGTCCTCCACTCTGCAGCCCGGGCTCTGGCCAGGGCACACTCTCACCTGCTTTCCCTCCCTCTCCTGTAGGATGGAGTGATGGTGCTTAGTGCTACCCACCGTTACAAGAAGAAGTACGTGACCACTTTGCTGTACAAGCCAATATGAGCATCATTTGTGACCAACTGTTCTGGGCCAGTGCAGTCTCAGAAAACAAAATGCTTCACTTAACCAAATGTACTCCTGCTCTGTGCTGTAGCAAACGAACTCTGATTTCATATTGTTCCTGAGACTTCCAGGTTCTCCTGTATTTGCCTTATTTTGTTAGCTCCACCTTGGAAGTTCTTGGAAATGGCAGCTTCACAACTGGACAGGTGGCAAAGGTGTCAGTGCCCCTTGTCAGCTCAGTTAAAAACCACCAGTTTAATTAGGCTGAATAATGTGAGGGCAGCAGAGCTTTAGCAGGCACAGGCAGACTGGGAGTCTGCCAGCCCAAAGTCTGGAAAGTTCAGGATTCTTGGGGAATCTGATTTGAGCATAACACTCCACTAAAGCAAGCTCATTACTGCTTCTGTTGCTCATCAAACTTTATTTCAGTAGCAAGTTCCAAACTTGCTTGGCTGAAGTAAGTGAGAATATTGATGATCTTTTTGTAGCAGCCTTTTCTGGGCAAAATCAGCAACATAATCACTACAAGCTCATTATTATTTTACGGTAGAGTGGGGTGCACTGTTTCTACTGTGAATAGCTCTGTAGTTTTTTCTCTTCATGAGAACTGAAATACATCTTTTCCCCTGTGGAATTTCTGGTAAAGACAATTGTTTTTAATGGCTGGATTTTTCTGTAAATCGTAAATGTGTCTCGCAGTAATCTGCTTTTGGAAACCGGTTTCTGTTGCTGTCACTGATGAGGATTTCCTTAAGCTGGCTGTAAGGAAAAGGATGGATTCAGTTTAGTTCCTCAGTAACAGCCTGAAGGTGACTCGAAGGCTCCTGTGTGCCAGTGGCCAAACTTGCCCCTCAGTGTCAGCAGCTGAGAGTGCTGGGTGCAGCAGCACCACTGCCCTCTGTGCCCAGAGCTGGAGCTGGGCAACTTTTTATTCTGTTTCTGTTTTCTAAGTGATTATAGTAATGCCAGGCTGCCTGTCCTTGGTGTTGACAGCCTGTTTTATCCCAAAACAAATGCAACATTAATGCAAACCTGCTGCCAGCGTGCCCC
This sequence comes from Notiomystis cincta, assembly GCA_013398075.1. Classification (NCBI taxonomy): domain Eukaryota; kingdom Metazoa; phylum Chordata; class Aves; order Passeriformes; family Notiomystidae; genus Notiomystis; species Notiomystis cincta. Next base: position 152,995 of record VZRX01008812.1, on the reverse strand, counting down.
GGGCCTGCCCGGGAGGGGCCCTGCTGGGCCCTTCCTGGGCTTGTTTTGGTGCCTGGGGCACCGTGACCGTGCCAATGATGACCAGCCCCGTCCCTCTGCGCGGAGAGCACTTTGCACAAGTCTGGGAGGAGCCTGAGTGGGGACGGAGCTGCAGCAGCCAGCGAGCCACAGCAGGGGGGTGCTCTGCCGTCCTGGGGTCTGTTCACCAGCCTTGTTGCAATATCTTCAGTAGCTGAGTAGATCTGGGTCTAGTGCAATGGTTTTCTCTGAAAACTCTCTCTTCATTCTGTGCTATGGATAGTATTTGGTATTCTGAACTACAGAATTGCTTGTTTTCAGCCTCTTTAGAAACAAATAAAACATTTTCAAGAGAAGTGGGTGGCTTGTCTTGTTATTACCTTCCCATGTGTGGTAACCTCGCCTCAGTGAGTTGTTATTTTGTTATTACATGTGATTTCCTGATTGCAGCTTTATGCCTTGGTGGGTTGTGCCAGCTCTTCATTCAGCAATGCAGATTGAAACACTTTCTCCTCTTGCACTGAGTCACTGAAGAAAACCGAGGTGTTCTTGTTTATCTGTGATGGAAAGTTTAGAGGAAGAACAAGAGGCCACTTACTTAAAAGCTCCAGCAAGAGTCCCTTAGGGCTGGAAAGCTTGGGATGGGCCTTAAGCCTCCTGTCAGCTTCTCTTTGTTCCAGCAGCCACTTCAAGCAGACCTTTGTCCCCAGCAGGGTGGCTCTGGCAGGGTGGCTCTGGGCCCTGGGCTCACAGAGGTGCAGCCCAGTGAGGGGACAGTTCTGTGCCTCTGCAGTGTCCAGCAGCTCCAGGGAATGCCAGGGCTGGGGGATGTGTGGTCACTGCTGCTGCCTGCAGAGTGCTCCACGTTCTTCATGGGTGCATCAGGTATGGTGCAACCACAGGACAGGAACAATTGTGTAGAAAGCTTGAGGTTATTTAATTTTGAGTTTTGCTTTGTAGCCCCTGGCCCTTCCTCAGCTGGCAGAGGGCTCAGTGCAGGGACTGCAGCCACCACTGCACCATCAGCTTTTGCAGCCCCAAAACAGCTGGGAGGACTGGGGGGAGCCCAGCATCGGGGGCTCAGGCTGTGTGAGGAGTGACCCTGCCCCTGCTCCACCCTGCCCTGCCCATGGGTGCCCAGGCACAGCTGCCCCAGCCTCTTCAGCCACGAGCAGCAGGTGATGGAGGTGAGATGTTCCCTGGCACCTGTGGCCTCAACTGGCAGTGCCAGGAGCCACAAGTTTCCTCAGGTGAGCCACTGCCACCCTCAGCCCCCCAAAATGCCTTTCTCTCCAGCAAGAGGGTGGATGAAGGAAGAGGTAAGCTGGTTTGGGTTTTGCTGGGGAGTGGATTTGGGGGTCTTTTTATTGTTTTGGTTTTTTGGGTTTTTTTTGCTAGGTTGTTTTCTGCTTGACAGGTGAATGAATTCATCACTCTGTGTTCCCCTATTGCAATGGGATGAATCAAATCCCTCCAAAGGCAAAAGCTGGATCAAGAGTTGGATTTATTAGCTCACTTACATTCCCCACCCACAGCTCACAGTCTGTGCTGTTATGTTTATTCTTGGCTGTTGCTAGGAGAGCACATTTTTTAAAGGTAGATGCAGACACTTTTGTTACAGTCACTTTTGGGACCCTGGAGTAAACCAGTACAGGAATAACAAGAGCTCCCTGCCCTCCCCGAGCCCCTGAATTTCAGCACAGCAACGTGGGGGTCAAGCTGACATGGATTTGTGCAGGGTTCTTGGGAATCAGAAAGCTCAATAAATAATTAATTTTTTTTTTTACTCCACCAGTTTCTGGATTAATTTAGTTTTCTTACAGTTCGGATCATGCATCATAGGACTGCAACAATGAGCTGTAAATAAGTATTGTTTGTGCACAGTAAAAGAAATAAAGGAACATTGAACAAGTCAGCATTTCATCATATACATCAGAGTAGGCACAATAGATAAATCAAGCAGCTCGGGGATGATGGAGAGCAGTTTCATGGAGAATGTCATGTAGACCAAAACGTAAGAGGAGCCATTAGTAACCCACCCCCAGAGCCTCCAACGAGCCCTTTCTCAGGGCTGAGGGGGTGGGGATGTGCACAGAACCAAAAACACTGAACAGTAGGAGGACAAATTAAGTTACTGTAGGCAGCAGTGTGAATATTAAAAACCTCTTCCTGTGAAAGAATACTTCAGACCCTGTAAAAACTAGTTCAGTTAAAAATAGATGTATTTACATTTAAGTCTGATCTAGCAAGTTTTCCCAGCAGGTGTAAGTTGAGCTGTACAGTAACTCTGCAGGTTGTACTCAATCTGACTGGATTTGTGAATGGTCTTTTTTTAAAGTTGCAGCTATTAGGCCTTAAAGCACCAGCATGTTACAGCAGTGGGATGAGGAACTGTCTCCCTCCACTTTGCTCCCAGTACTGCTGGGATAAGTCCCAAACCTGTCATTAGATCACACTGTTGTTAATTAAAATGCCTTTTTTCCAGCTCAGGATGTGTGGGGTCATTTACCAGGGCAAGACTTTTCCCAGACACTCCCAGGTGCTTCACCTCCACCTGTCTCAGGCTGAGGCAGGATTGAGCTGTGGGTGCTTGCAGCTGACTGCTGCTCTAGTGAAGGACCCAGATAAAGCCACCTGGTTTAGTGCATGGGAACTTGCTTGGGGTTTGTGAAGCCACTTCTGCTACTTGTTCAGGGAATGGCGAGTATTGAATGCTAAATATTGCCAGGGTTTGCTCTTGGGTCAGCTGTGACACCCAGGACTCCCCAGGTGTGGGGCAGGGGCACTCCAGAGAGAAGGAAGCCGTCATTTCACCATGCCAGTCAAGATAGTTATTTGTTTTATTTGGTTATTGTTCAACAACAAAGTTCAATACTTTCCAGGTGGAGCTTTGAACTGTCCCTCTGGTTCCCTCCCTTGTCAATAATAAAAAGGTAATGAAGAAAAATCCTGTACTTTTAGAGACCTAAAACCTCATTTTATGCTAACAAGCTTCAATTGCAATTTAATGTTACAATATTTCTTCATGGGAGCGAGGAGGACTGAGGCGAGGCCCCTCCAGTGTCTGAGGATGGCTGTCCACAACCACCAGTAAAACAAAAAGCTAGTGTTGAAAAACGCACAGTTTACAATAAAAAAGTAGAAACCAATTCAATTCCCTTTTGTTACGAATATAAAGTTTCTTGTAAATATGTACAGTCCTTTGAGCTATTTCTATAGCAGGAAGCATTTCACGAACAAGACACAAGATATACACTTTCAGGACTCAACAAGCCCATTTCTGAGGTCTTGAAGATCTTCCATGAGATGCAAAGATTTAAAGACTGATCTCAGTGACCTTTCAAAATATTCAGACCAGGAGACAAAAACTTTCAGCAAATTTCCTGCCAAATCATCTGACTGAAAATAACCCAACAGACAAGAGAACAGAATACAATATTCATGAAACTCGCCAAAGGACACTGACAAGGCATTGGAATTTTGATGGGTTTCTAGAACAGGTTAGCACAGGCTTGCAAGGGACTAGCAGAAGTTTAAGTGTGGTGCCAAGGGAAGATTGGATGCAGTTTTGCTCTTTCCAGTTGTAAAGAACATGGTTGTTCACTTAGAATGTTGCTATTGCAGAGTGAATGGTCAAAACCTGCTTTGAAAATCATTTGCTCTCTGCTTCATGTTCACAGCAAAAGAGAATAGGAAGCAATAAAAGGCTCGAGGTCAGACACGGGGAAGCGAAGGTGTGTCAGCAACTGCCAAAGCTGCTCCCTGTGAGTGTCCCGTGCCAAGACACCGGATCTGACTGCACCACAAGCTACAGCTCACGGGAGGAGCCAGCCCGGGCTGCTCCCCCTGGGGAGCTGAGGCTGGCAGGACTCATTGCTGAAGAGACCATGTCCAGTGCTGACAGGAGAACACCAGTGTGGCTGTAATTCTTGTCATAGAATAAGGCTTGTTAACTCTTCGGTGCCAAATTTCCAGAGTAATTAACGGCTATTTTGCAGCGTAATCTAAAGGTTTCAGTTAATTTACAAGTGAGGTACAATACACTACTCAGCAAAGCAACCTAAAAGGAGAGAGCCAGTGATGGTGCAGCAGCATGCAGTGAACTGTCATGCAGAAGACCTGGATAAAGTCTTACAACCCAGTAGCTTATAGGTAATGCACTTTGTCTCAGGGCTGGGCAGGGGGGTTGGTTAAAGCAGGGTTCTTCCCTCCCCATCAGAGCTGCTCTAAAGCAATTTTAGTGAGAACAAAATAACTTTCAGAAGTGGCAGGTGAACAGGCTAATCAGAAGAAATTTTTCATGTGTTCTGTGGAGAACATCCAACCACAGCTCTTATTGAAAGACTCACTCACCTTGGCCCTTCTGTTTCCAGGCCATCAGGGGCTCCCAGCACGTCTCAGAACTATGACCGACTCTCTGGTAAGGGGTGCTAACCACAGTGATGACCTGGGGTAGGACACAAGTCCCATTTCCTGGATGAACTACTAGGGACTAAAGTGGATACAAAAAGTTCATGAACTGCTTGAAAGAGTAACAGTAGTACAAAGTGCAAAAACAGGAGTGCAGGAAAGTGCAGAGAAATTAACTGAGCTGCGAACGGTCTTCGAAAGCGTCACGGCTCCCGCTGCGGAGCGAGCTTTGGCCCAGGAATGCTGTTTGGAACTGGGCTGCAGACAGATGGAGTGCATATACTCAGTATATTTCCTTTTTTTTTCCTGCAGGTCAAGATGAGTAACTTTGTCTAGCTGAGACTTACACTGAAGACTGGTCCCAGACCTGGCAGGGAAATAAAAGGACAGGTTACAAGTCACAGGTATCTCTCTCCCAGGCAGGAGGTGCTGGCAGCAGTGCATCACCTGCTGCTCCCACAGAGCCAGGGCTCCTGTCATGCACAAACACTGACAAAGGCAGGCACTGTCAGCATCACTCTGAGCACAGCAGGCTCCCACGTTCCCTGCTCCAGACATGATTCCCCTCCAAATCCTGTACCACTTGCACCTTTGCTTTCAGCCCATTCTAGTGTCAAGCAGCTTTTGCAGTCCCAGAACCAGCCCAGAGCAGGCAGTCACAGGGCATGACACCATGTGGGCTCTGTTCCAATTAGAATTCCAAATGGAATTTGAGGAGCAGGGGGGTGAGATTTGATCTGCTCTTGTGCCTTCCAGTGCCACCAGCCCTTCTGCAGCACGTACAAGCCCCTTCCTGAGAACAGACACGCCCTGCAGGCTCCTCACTTACCTTATTGACTTGAGCAAGAGGAGTTCTGGCCCCGCTCCCAGGCACCCTCCCTCGGCTGCTGTCCTCGAACAGCCGGCCTGGGGAGCGCTCCCTGCGGGTGCTCAGCAGCCGGCCCGGAGACTTCTCCCTCTCCAGAGGCCTCCCCGGGGACTTGTCCCTGCGCAGCTCGGTCCGGCCCTCGCGGTACCGGTGCGGGGTGCTGGGCTCCCGCGGGTGGCTGGGCCCTTCCGGAGGCCCCGGGCTGGAGGCCACTCTCTTGGTGATGTGCTCGTTGTACGTGGGAGGGCCCCTCTTGTTCGGGCTGCTGTCATTCAAAAATAATTGACGCGAACCGCTGAGTGACAAAAACCTCTTGTTACCTTTTCTTTTAGCAAAAATGTAACTTTTCCCCCAGTACCCAGCAGCCTTCGGGGGAGAAGCATCAGCCTCTCCCTGAGCCAAGATGGAAAATGCTGAGGTATTTTGGTAGCTGGAGTATCCATCACATGAGCAACACTAGCAAAGGGCCTTAATGAACTGCCAGTGTAAGTCAGGCCAGAGAACAACACCTTTTCATACACTCCAGCCATATGCTTTTCCATACAAAATACACTAAAATTTGATATATTTGTTTTCACACAATTTTCTGTAGCTCAGGGATCTTCAGGCCAGGCTGGGATGAATTACAAGCCTCACTTTCTCAGTGTCCTGTGCACACAGTGGCACCATCAGCCCCAGTATTTAATTACCTGTGTTATCACATCACAGCTTCCCAGCCCTGCCTCCCTAAGGCAGACTCATTATTTGATAAAAAGGGGCTCTTGCTTTACAGCTTGTTACAGCCAAGCTGTGTTTAGTGATGTATCAACAGCATCTGAGCTCAAAAATCTTTGAAGCCACAGCTCTATCACAACATCAGAGCAAACCAGCACAAGGTCACAAAGCATTTGTGGAGATTATCCACATCTTCCTAGAGCTGATGTTTATTTCCTTGTATGTGTTAAGCCGTTAGTGACTCTATTCCAGCATTACAGAAACTGGCTGTCACCAGCCTCTAAGAACAGAACAAGGGCATCCCACCACACCAGGGGAAAAGTGTCAGGAGGGAACTTTGCTCCTGAGGCACTGTGACACCCCAATGTTCCTGTACCTGGCTGTAACACCCTGATGTCACCGTGACACCCTGACGTCCCCGTACCTGCGCGTGGCAGAGGAGCCTCTGTGGTGCTGCTGCTGCTGCTGCTGCTCGTTGTTGGTCTCCTTCACCAGATTGCCCTTACAGCAGATCACCCTCAGCTTGTCTTGGTAGGAGGAGGCCAAGTAGATCGCTCCCGAGGAGATTGCAGGCCCGAGGTACCGCGGGTTTGGGATCTCCAAGTGGGCTCGTGCCGGAGTTCTGGGTAAAATTGCAGGGAAAAGTCTTTACAGTGGCACCACAGTACCTTTTGCTGGCAAGTCCATACATTCCTGCAAAACAGGCTGTTCAAAGGAATGAAAAGAGAACAACTTACCCTAGAGAAGCTCGTGCCTGAATCTCGATCACTTCAAGGGAATTGAAGTGGGTCACGAAGAGATAGGGCTCCCTGTAGGCTGGAGGAGCAGTGCAAAAGCAGGGAAAAAACACAAAATACATTCTCTATTAAAAACTTCTAAAACACAACAGCAAGCACAAGAGAGGCTGACAGCCCTGTGGGAAAACTAAGGAATACATTTCATGTAATGACACAGACACTATCACTAAGGGGGGGAGATGCAAGCTTAAAGAATTGTTGCTTTGAAATTGCGTCTCAAGGACTTTACTAACCAAAGTATCATGAAAAAGGCATTAAAGCCAGACTATTAACTGAACAAAATCCCATTAGGCAGTGCAAAAGGCCTGAGGGAGCCATGCTGCCCTCATGCATTCTTCACTACTTCAGAAACTAGGAGCATTGTTAAAAATTCCACTAGCCAGTTCAATCAGTGTCAGACTAGGAACATTAAGGAAATGGAACTCCAGTTTAGTTTTCCTTAAATTGCTCCTGTTTCAGAGGGTTTGCCATTTGGATTTATAATAAGCTTAAATCATGGGGAAAAGCTCCATAATTTGTGGAAGAACTGGGAGAGTGAAAAGGAGACAGAAGGGCTGAGTGCAGAGTACCCATTGCACAAGGATGTTCCTGGTGTCAATGATTTCCATAATCCAAGGGGATGTCCCTCAACACCTACCAAAAGCTAAGGGCAAGCGGTTCCATTTCAGGTCGTCCGTCCTGCTGCGCCTTCCATAGGAATCCACAAAGACACCAAACTCTGTCAAGAGAAGTCACAGTGTGTCACCAGCACCTGCCTGAACCTCATTAATTTCTTTTTGAAGGGACAAAGGCACTTGTTCCCAGGCTTTTCATCAGGGACAGCTTGCAAACTCCAGAGAGCTGTGAATTGCTCTAAATGCCATGGAATTGGTTAGATGTAGGAATACTGCCAGGCCAAAAGGTGATGCAATTCTAGGTCTCTTTGTTCCAGCTAAACTAAGGTTATTATTTAATCTACAGCTGGGAAGGTGAGGAGACTCCTACCATTACTCACCCAAAATTACTGCTAGTTTGAAGGTTTGTGCATTCCCATGACAATATCCAAGAGGGTGATAAAAGCAGCTATACAAAAAAAATAACGCCCTCTCTTATTTATTTAATCACCAGAAGGTTAAAAAGTCTCATCTTGTATGTGTCTGCATGAAAACCAGACAAAGCCCAAGTCTGAGAGCCCCTGAACATCTTATCAGGGTAATCAAACACCTGTTTGCACTTAACACACTGCCTGTAGTCCTTCCCTCAGGCACAGAAATCTACATACAGCAACTGGTCCACAGGCATGGAGGACTTTTAAGCCAAAGCAGGTTGTCCAAAATTCAACAGCATTTTGGTACCTTCTGCAGCTCAAAGAACAGGAGTAGGGCAACACCTGCACAACCATCCACCACTTACCATGGAAACACAGCAGATACTCCTCCCTCTGCCCTGCTGGGTTCACTTGGATGATACTAACTGGAAAACTGTTGGTGGAAGCAGCAAACACAGCAGAGGCCAAAGTGTGGTCATTTTTATCCAAAAACTCTGCAAAGAGAATGGAGAAAAACACCTTGATTTGCACCAACTTTTTTTCCTAAAATGCTTTCAAAAAACCCTACAAAAGAACCTGTGGAGCCACTTGGAGCATCCGTCAGGAATTATCTCCTACCCTCCAGTGTGTACTGCTTCATCTCAATTTCATAGAACTTGTTGGTTCCAATGATGATGCTGTAAGTGGTCAAATGGATGCAGCTGCAAGGCTCAGAGGTTTCAATCTCCTGGAAGAAAGGACAGTATGGACAGATGTTAGTTCCCTTTACCAGCTTACAAAAAAGCTGAGTCTGCAAGGTTGTATATTGCTACATTTATCTTTACAAAATGGGGAGATGGCAACCTCAAAGATCCTAAGAGTCTCTCAAAAGTATGTGGACAAAAACTCTTGCTAGAAGAAAGTTTTGTTTTGTTCGAAGTAATGCTTGAATGTAGACTTGCATATCAACTTGCCTCGAGGTGCTAACCCTAATAAAATCCTCTTCCTTTTGGAAGAATATACTGTTCTGGAAGATGTTCTTCTGCTCTGCAGCTCAGTCTGCTGGAGCAGAAGTGAGCAGCTCCCTGTTTACAGCAGGTCACAGCCAGTCTTCCTTCCTTCTTTGTACATGACAGAGAGATGTTGTCCACCAAGACCTGCCTTGTGACTGAAGAGCTGGGATAGCTCTGCAGGTTAGCCTGACACAATACACATATCCCCAGATCTTCTGAGGACAAGATTCCTTGCATAAATCCTACTTTATCTGGAAATTTAGTTGGCAGAAAAGAAAAGCATATTCTGGGCTTGCTGCCATCTTGTTAGGATCTAAATTCAGTTGTCTGGATTAGAGGAGATAAGGAAAACCTGCCCTCTAAAACATGCCCGTGCGTGTTCTGCATGTAAGGCCTTGCCAGAGGAAGGGCTGTGCACCCTCAGTGTTCCCTGCTGGGAGCAGGAGTTGGTATCAGCCACAATACTTGTAGACATCCCAGGTTTGCTGGCAGCCACGTTGTTTGTGCCAAGATCTCCATCATTCATGCCTTTCCTCCTGAGCAGGCCAGATCTGCATGACTGTGCCCACTGCTTCCCTCCAGCAGTGCCTGTGTAGCACTCAGGGAGAACAGCCTCAGTCACACTGGAAAATGAACTGGTGCCTTCAAAGTCACCTGCAGAGCCTCCCAGGGAGGTGTAGCTTGACTGGAACATCCTTTAATTTATGTATAGGAGGGGACATGAGTTTCTGGTGCCAGCCTGTTTTAAGGCAGGTGATGTTCAAACTTTTTGTCCTGAGGAGAGATTTCTGAGAGTATGATTACAGCTCAATCCAATATCTCAAAAAATCACAGTTCTGTTCTGCATCTCTCCAAAAATGCCAACTCTTATTAAAGGCAATTGCTGCCTACTCCACTTTGAGTCAGTGCACGGTGCAATTTGTTATCATTTTATCTGGCAAACAAATTTTCTCAGGCACACAGAAAGGTTTTAGATGTTTGCTCCAAAGCAAATGCTTAGAGCACTGGGAGAATTACCTCAGCTACTGCAGGGAGTTACTCAGCTCACCTTTCTGATACAGAATTTGCTCAAGCTCTCGTTGTATCGCAGAACCACCACTTTATTGGGCATGGCTGCACAGATACAAAGACTGTTCTCAACCTGTAAGGAAGATAACAAGCACAGTTCAGGATGGCAATAAAGTACATTCCTTTGCTGAGCATGTGAAACAGATCTGAGAAGCTCCTGCCACAAAAAGAACTTTGCAGAGATAAGCAAGTACCTTTTTTTAATAGGGCAATTATTGTGAATTCATGAAATAATGAAAAGCCTCTTCACATTCTCAAAAAAGAACGTGAATTTAAATGGCTTCCAGGATTTCTTTTATGCTTGAAAGACGTTAATAAAAAATTAGAAGGTTTTCCACAGAAAAGGGGTTGACAAATTGAAATAGGTGAGGTCTACATTTTAACCCCTGAAACTTATCTTAAGCACCACTTTGAAATGAGTGGTGTTCAGTTTGTTACCAAAGTAGTCCATAGCAGTAACCGTTAATAAGAATTTTTGCTGTGAATTTAGTGTGGTCCACACTAAAACCAGTAACCTGTGTAAATGTCCAGAATTAAAGTGACACAAACACCTAAGGAAATTTGCTAGCCTGGAAGCATTTCATTCAATAAAGAGTGGATAGAATTCACTAATTAAAAATCTCAGCATTGTAGTCAATAGTGAGCAGGCAGTAGCACCAGGCTGTGCTGGATCTCTTACTATCTAGCAGTGTAGGCTCGACCACCCTGACTGAATTAATCCATATCAGCAGCAGATCTCCCATTCTGACTCCAGCTCAGCCTCTCTTCAGCCCATACATATGAAGAAAAATATTCAAAACAAGAATATAGACCTTGGATGTGTTGTCAGTGGAATAAAGATGCTGATTTGATTGATATTAAACTCAGAGCAGTCTAGGGGGTGGTCTGGGGGCACGAGGGAGCTGTAACTTACTTTGCCAGCAGCAAAAAGGTGACATCCTTTGACAGCCTCAAAGACATTTGGTGAGACATCAGGCTGGGCTGGGAGGTGAGACTGGGCCAAAGACTGCTTCACTTTCTTTACATCAACAAGACATAGAGCCCTTTCTTCTCCTGGAAACAAAAAAAGATTGCATTTCATCAAGGGAGAACTCCCTATTCTCTACAAAAGTCTTACCTAAGCAGCAGCTCATTGTTACAGGCTGTTACTGTGGGAACAGTCACAAGGTACCATGTAGAATTCATTCCATATTATTCATGTTCAAACTGAAACAGAAAACTTACAAAAACCCAACCCTACAACAGGCAGTAAATCCACCAGGAGAACAACCATTTCCTATGTGGATTATTAGTGTTGCTGAAGTCATTGCAGAACACAGTAACTGTGGCCTCATTAAGACACTATTCAAAATTAGCCATGAAGTTTCATTTTGCCCTTCCGAAGTTCTTCAAGTACAAGATGTTTTAATCACTCTGTGCCAACAGAACTGGCAAGGGATTTCCAAGAACTGCCCTAATGAATTGCATTACAGCCCAAGGCCAATTCCTCTCAGAAGTCCAGTGACAGACTAACACAGTCTTCTCATTATGTGTGAGATTTGCTTTGTTCTCTACCACCCTGACACAAATAAACCATGGACATCTTAAATCCTTACCAGGAAGAAAACACAAAACAAGCAGAACAAGGGAGAGAATTTATTTTTCATTCCCTACAAATGTCATATAGACACTTGATAATTTGGGCTTTCAGATGAAGATACACCCTAATGTTCAGCATGCCTACATCCGTGTGGGAAGGATTATCTCTGGAAAACCACAGATGGAGAGATTAAAGCTGGTGTTCCTTTCATGAAGGAATCTTAAATCATGACAGGAGTCCCAGCTTTGTTACAGGGCAAGAGAGGATAAGAGTTGGCCCTATGCTCCAGTGATCACATAGTGGTCCTCAAACAGTTAATTACATTAAAAAGGTTATGCAATAATTAGGAAGAGATGTTCACTGATTACCTCAACACTTTTAAAATTGAACTTAAAATGACAACTGACCTCTAACCTGGAAACGTTTTGTCTCTGGTTCTTCCCTCCCTCAGTTGTGAAATCACTTTTTCCTGAAGGTTTAACTGAGCCCTCACTCACGTAATCCCTTGCCAGCCAGCCTCAGACAAGACTGTGTTAACCACAGCAAGTCATTCCTGACAATTTGCTGATAAAAACCACACAATAGCCTGGAACAGATCCAAAGGCAAGCAGGACCTGGCAGCACAAAACCACTGCAGGGCCAGTGGGAACACACAACCCTGTACCTGCTATCATGAGTAGCTTCTCCAGATCCTTGATGAGGTGAATTTGGAAGACAGCACCCATCCCTGGGATGTGCGTTAAGGAATTCTTCAGTACATTCAGGGCATAGAGACCTTCTTCTGCACCCACCAGTACTACCTACAGCAGGGCAAAAAACAGCTCTACGTGAGGAGAGCAAGGAATGCCCCATGAGCAACTTGGGTGATACTCTTCAGCACTGAAGAGAAAAAGCAAACCCACAAGCAAGTGCATAATTATACATATTACCATCAAGAAATCGTTTCCCTCAATCAATTATCCAAAATGTCCAAGTGAAAATGACCATTACCTGGTCACTGAAGGGCATTGTGCAATTTATATCCAAACGGTCTTCACCCTCCAGCTTCAGCAGGGAGTTCCCCAGCAGTTTCTGCAAGTGACAAAAATATTTTTTTCCTTGTTGAGTTAATCTTCATCTCTTTATCTGTATTTTAACAATGTAAGGTCATCATTTCAAACAGGCAAAGAGCTTGGCACAGATTTCTTTTTCTCAGAAAGCTAAAAGTTTCAGGGATGCCTCCTACAAAAGACTTAGTAAACTTTTATCTACCTCAAACACAGTAAGGCAACTAAAACTAATCAGAATTATCCTAAATTCAGACAGAACTCATTGTTGTCTCTATCCTTTCAATTTTTCCCAACCTCCTACAACAGAGCAGTGGAATTTTCCAAGGGGAAAGATTAAAGGAAAGTATAAATGTTGGTGGGAGCATGTTATTTTTCTCAGAGACAAAAGAAATGTGAGCCTGAGAAAAAGAGAGGATTTCCTGCTAGTCAGATATTCCCTACCTCCAGAGCTAACATTCTCTTATGCAATGCCATAGAATCCAACCTCCCCTTACCACAAAACAGAGTTATCAGTGTAACAATGTGAGAAAGGCTATCCAAAACCTGAACAGATCTGTTTAACTTCTTATTAGGAATAAAACTTAAACTAAAAAGCACACACCCACACACACCTCCCTCCAGCAAAAAACATAAAACTTCTGACTCTCTAAGAATGGGAGGGGAGGGAATTTTTGCTTCTTTTAAGTTTGCTCATTCGACGTGGACTGGATTTAAACCATGTCCTAACTGCTCTTCCTTCCTCTGCTGGAATTACAGAGATATTTTGGGATCCTCTTACAACACTCCCGAAGTCTAAAGAAGGGTATTGTCATACACAGCATCAGTCTCACAGTGAACTGGCTCCTGGTGCTCAAATCATAAGGCAGAAGCAACAACTTACCTTCAGTTAAACCTCAGTATGTCAAACACCGAAAAAATATTTTTCAAAACTCTGCTCCCTCCCAGAATATTTTATTATTAAATGAAACTTTGATACTCACAGCATCAGCCTCAGCTTTTTCTCTGGAAACTCTCCCACCTGCCACTATTGATTCCAGTGCTGTGACCCAGCGCTGTTTGTCAGGGAAGCTGGGTGCTAACAGGTAGAGTGTTCTACCAGGCCAGCAAGTGGTGTGTGGATGAGACTCCAATTTTAGGATATATGGCACATCTGAGATGTTATATAGATAGAATAAGACTTAGATTAGTTTTTGGAATATTGTCAGTGGACTTAAAATCAACACCTTTCAGCCTCATTGGAGAGAAGTTGTATTTATCATGACGTACCATGGCAATTTACACATTGGTTTCTCCTTTACAGGTCCTGCACAGGCTAGCTACTTACACCTAAATATTAGCTGGATGTATGCAATCCATACATACAAGGCTGTCTTTAACTAAACAAAAATAATTTCTTGCTTTTTATTCGAAAGAGAAAGAAATTCCATTGTGGAAAAAAAAAATACCCAAACCAAAACCAGCCACTTGACTAAAGTTTTCCCTGTACTGATTAAGAAAAATCTGTAAAAATTGGTTATGGAAACCTTTGTTTTTAACAGTCTGTATCCTTTAATGTAACAGTCAAGACATACAGAATCTTATCCATCAGTTCTATTCAGTACATACAAATCAACACATCAACATTTTTTTCATAATAAGAGACTGTATACACCCCACAGCATTTCTAAGTTAATGGCTTTCTGGTCAGAGCACAATGGTGGCAGGAGTTATGATACATCACAGTTAATAGAGAAGAAATTTAAATAAACCGAGTGTTTATGCTACAAATCTCTTAAAATTTACTTCCATTTGGCTTGATGACTATATTAACCACAGTTCTACCACGACAGAAGCAAAAGCCTGGGTGTAACTAGATCTGGAGTGCTGAGCTATTCCCCTAATTCAGATGGAGGTAAATTACAGCATTACAGAATGAAAGCTTGAGGGAGAAAATTCTGTTCAGCCCAACAAGGCTAACTGATGGCAAGCCAGATGAATTCCATTTGACCTCATCTATGTAAGATTCTCACCTGTCTTTGCTGTATTGGTAAGCTCAGTAGCTCCTACAGCTCCATGAACAGTTACATCACCATCAGGAAGGCAGAGCTCAAATTCCTCCAGAGGCCTCTGTCCAGCTGCAGGAAAATGGGGAGACAGATTAGAAATGGACAAACAGGTAGCAAGAAATTAACTGTGATAGCAAAAGGAAGTGGATGCACACTGGATGTTTGCACAGGATTATTATGACATGCCAGCTAATAAAATGGCTAAGGGGGGTAGGAAAAAAATTATGTTGCCTTATCATTGAAGATTTAGCTAAATTTGGTACAGCCATAGCAAACAGTAATAATCTTTAAGCCTCTCAACTCACCAAACAATATCTGAAGATTAGAAAATATGTTCTTGCTAGAAATTCTAAGTTACCTTCTCTTGCTTCTGCATCATAAATGAGCACTTTGGTTCCTTCCAGGACAATATACTTCCTGTCCCAGCCCTGTTGCCCACGTTTATTATTCCTGAGGAAAATAAGCACAGAGCCATGTTGGACTTTCTGCTTGGATTCTACATAAAGCAAGCATGCAACTCCTATAAAAGAGAAATTTCAGCAGTAACAATTGTAATTATAGTGGTGGTAACTGAAATGCCCACGTGATGGGCTTGTACCAAGTATCTCATGGTAAGAGCCAGGATAATATAAGGCCAAATATTTCAGCATCTGACACAGCACCAAGACCCTTTTTATACCTTGGCACTTTCATCCACCCTTCAAGACGCAGACTGGTGCTTGGCTCCTTCAGCTGCAGGCCAGGGGAATTCATCTTATCCCGGCAGAACGCTTCCGAGAAGTGCGTGGCATATTCTGCTGGCAGCCCACAAGTAGCTGGCAAGCAAGTTGAGCATTTTGGGTGACACATCACCTGGCATTCTGACAAGAGGACAGGGAAAAATTTCTGTTAAATGACAAAAAAAAAAAAAGAAATCATGACACAGCTGCCTCAGCTTCTAACACACAAATCCCACAGCTTCTCCAAGGTTCCCCTTCCACTCCAAACCATCAGATGTTTTCTGAATGTTTGCACCAAGCAGTTCCCACTGGGTGGTTGCTTTCCCTGTTCTGGAAGGCTGGTGCCTTCCCCTCCCCCTGAGCTGAGCCGTGTTTTGCCCTTACCCAGGCACTTGGAGGCCTGCCTGCCGAAGTGCACCGTGTCCAGGCACACGGCACACTTGGTCGCCCTCATGTTGAGCCCCACGTTGAAGCGATGGGGGATGTTGTGGTGCATTCGCTCTTTCAGGCGCCGGCTGTACTCTGCAAGGGACAGAGCTCATCAGCGGGGTGAAACGTAACTAACAAAGAGATGGCATTGACACAGACAGAGAAATAGTAGCAGGAGCTGAGCAGGGAGCGTACCCTCTGGAGTGGAGGATTCCTTCCTGCGGCTGGAGGGTGGAGCCAGCAGGCTGATGGGCGTGGGCTGGTGCTCGGGGGAGCGGACTATGGCAGACATGATGATCTGCTGCCTGGCTGTGGCCGGGGTGGAGGGGTGAGGGTGGTCGGATATTTTCCGATGAGCAGCTACAGACAAGACAAATGCCCCTGGTTAACACGACCACCGTGGCACTGTGGTTCCTAGCAGGGCTCTGTGGGACCAGTGGGACCAGTTACAGCCCACAGAATAAAGCGCAGCGTTATTGTAACTTCACAACATGTGCTATTGCTAGAGTGGCACACAATGAAAGGCACGTTTTCAGACCAAAAACATGTGCCTCCTTCCAGATTCACCTTTTCTGTTAACTCCTACCTTCTTCACGAGCAGATCTGAGCTCAATGCGTGTTTTCTGTAGAGCCTCCTCCAGCTCAGCAGAACGAGCCTTCTCCTTCTCCAGTGCCACTTTCAGCTCATTGTATTGCAGGGGAACCTGTGTGGGTAAAGAAGGGTCCTCTTTCCGCCGACTAAACAGGCCCTAGCAACAGAAACACACAGACAACTCCTAACTCCTAGCAAGAGATGGCTGGAACTAGGCAAAGTGACACTAGCTAGTGGCAGTCCGGCCAGAGGGCCTAATGGCAATTCTGTTATGTGTAAGGATGGATTTTTAGTTCATATTGGCACTGGAGAGAAAAATGTCAAGATATGGATTAATTTAAAGAGGGACGTACGTTACCTGTTAGTACTCACACCTGCAGTTTCCGAAAGCATCTAAACAGAGGATCTCAAAATAGGTGGTTAAAATTAAATTACTTCATTGAAAATGACAGAACAGCTTATGACAAAGATGTGACACGAGTCACATCACCTGACTAATCAGTCCTATGCTGTGACTACAGGACAACCACTCTTGATACACAGTAGGTTCAATACACATATACATACTTACCATTTAAGAAAAAACATGCTTAAAATTCTGTATTCCTACAGCCTCACCGAGGCTGGCTTGTAACCTAAGTGTTGTAGGAATAACAAAATACCAGAAAAGCCACAAAGAACACATTCTGCCTAGTAAAGTTTGTGTTCAGCAGCTCAGAATGGTCTTAAATGAGGACAACATTTTGTTACACAAAGAAAGATAAAACAGAAAATTAAGAATACACAGCACGTAACTAATTACAAAACCATTTAATTCCATGCCTCTCAAACCTTTTTCACCCACCTTTTTCTTTTTTGCTGGTTGGTCCATCTTTGCCTGCAGGAAATCAATGAGTTTAGTTTGCTGAGAAATAGTGCCCTCCATTTTCACTTTTTCATGGGAATAGAGAACCTGTGAATCACACACAGACGTAAGAAATTTCACCTTAACAAGAAGAAACAAACAAATAACTCGATAGCAAAACAGAGCTAAAAAATACAGTAAAGAAAGTGTCACACAGAAATTGTCAATCACATCCTGAAGCCTCACAGGGAATGAGGCAGAGCACTGCCCTGCTTCCTCACCCTCACCTGAATGTTTTCCAGCTGATACTCCAGGTCACTTCTTTCAGTCTTCAGAAGATCTGCTCGGTCCAGAGCCTCCTGCAGACCTTGAGTCAGGCGGAAGATGTGATTTTTCTGCAGATCCATTTGCTGCTGCAGCTTTGCCTGCTGTTAAAAGGAAAACACAGGCCAGTGTTTGGGGTTTGTTGTCTTCTTGTTTGTAAGTAAAAATGTAATCATTCCTTGTAAAATAATCACCATTGCAGAATTTATTAGTAAACACACAATTCTTCAAAAGCTGGAAAATTACAATATTCTATAAAATTAGTTTCTTTTCAGAATGCATTGTGACTAAACAAGCATTTCTGTGTAGAGTATTTATATTAATCTGTAGCAACACCATTTTCTCAAGCTCTCTGTACAATCACCAGAAGCCATCTCAGTACTTTGTCAAAATAAATTAAAACTATTATCTTTACTAAAAACCAGGACAGTCAGAGTTACATGAGATAAGGAAAATAATGGCCAGCTGTTTAGTTTACATCTTTGTCTTCAATTAACACCAGAAGAGAGCACATGACAAAATACTCCTAATTCTTTTAGGATTTACACTTTCTTGACAAGAAAGTCCCTGACTAGGAAAACCATGAATGCTCATATGGCAAGAGCCAGAAATCTTTCCTGGTGTTGCATAAAGGAGTGGGTAACCTGTCAGTACCCCAAGAATACCAGGAGGCTCTAATTGCCCTAATTGTTCATAACCACCCCTAAAATCCTCCTCTGGAGCCCCTTCCCCCACCACCCAGAACTGGTTGCCTGCATTAATTAATCCCTGATATGGTGCAGGTGTGTGACCTTGGATCACTCCTGTGACCCAAATTAATGATGGAAGGAGCTGTGGGAAGCCTCACCTGTGGCCTCCAGGTGTGCACCCTCAGCATGTTGGCTCCAGAGCTGGTTTTAAGCAGTGGTTCTTGCATTTGGCCTGATGAGAGCTGTGTCTGGGCAGAGACCTGGCCTTGCAGACCTGAGCTAGACCTCAGGACTAGAGGCTTCTCTAATGATCACTGGTACCTTCACCAAATCTGCCCTGGTCCTCTTGTTCAGGTGGTGTGGGGCTCTGAGCCTGCAGGCTGCAAGGTCCTGTCCTTGCCTGGCATGCTGTCCCCTTGGCTGCCAGCTCACCTGCCCCTGAGGAGCAGCTCACCTTTACTGCTCCTGACATGGCCACACACTCAGGAAAGTTTTAAGTGAAAACAACTCCCCCAACTTGATGAATCTCCCCAGTTATACAGAAGAAGGATGGATGTGTAACTCTTATTCACACAACCTCCCCTCCTCAAGATGTGGAACCTTCTGAAGTTCTAACATGAATCTCCAAGGTTACCTCCTCCAGAAGCCTCTGCTTGAGCTCCCTTTCTGTCTCAAGCTTCTGCTGTAAACTGCGGGCGTTCATCTCCAGCATGGCGTGCTTCTTCTCCAGGTCATTGAGCTGGGAAAGGGGGTCAGAGTAACATTGAACACTAATAAATACAGTTCCACAGTCTTCAAATCCAACTTCCAATCACCAAGCACACGCTAAAGGAAAATTATACAATTAGCTTTTGGTTGCTGGGGAAAAGCCAGCCAAAAGACATTTTGGCTTGTTCAAATGCAGATACCAAGTTATTGAAGGACTTCATTCCAGGCATCATAGGCTGCTGTCTGCTTTAGTCTTTTTCAAAGAAAATGTGAGGTCTTTGGCTTGAAGATAGAATTCTATTCTATGCCCTCCAGTCTTTTTAATTTGTCTCTATAACATCTTGAAAAAAACCGCTCAAGGCCACATTTCTAAAAGTAATATCACTGGAAAAGTATTTCATCTAATTATGAAAGTCTAGGATTGAAAGTTACTTACCTTATCAGAAAGGCTCTCTGCTTTGAGTTTTTGTTCCTTGAGTGCTTGCTGCAGGGCCAGAATCTCTGCCTTGTGTTCCTTGACAGCCAGTTCTACCACCTGGCGAGACTCAGTAATACGCTGATCTGCTCTCACTCTGCATTAAAATGGAAAATAATGTTACCTAACTCCTTGCAGGCTTGACCTCTCCCTAGCAGGCAGTGGCATCAATAACTCTTTCAGGGGTTGCCTCAAATTCAAGATGTTACTTTAGAAAGCCAGACTGTTTGCTGCAACACTTTTATCTTATATAACCCTGTTCCTGGCCCCTGGTAGAACTACAGCCTTAAAAATTTCAAGACCCCACAGGAACAGTCAGGAGCAAAGACTATTTTTCCATAAAATAAAATAGAAGATAATAAATCAAGACATTTTATAAATTACAATGATAAATACCCCTCCCCTTGAATCGTTCAACTTGCAAAGAAACAAAAGGAACAATATCAGTGATGACTATTAACTAATAAGCCATTTTTAGAACTACCTCAAGATTTTATATTTAGCTCCAACTCCCATATCCTACGCTAAATATAATTTTTGTACTAGCTTCTATAGAGCATTTTCATAAAAGTTAATAAAAGGGAAGGAAGGGAGAGAGACCTGCTCTGTTTCTCAGTATCCAGCATCCTCTGCAGCTCTCTAACTCGACATTCAAACTGGGACTTCTCATCCCCTAGAACATTTCTCCATGCTTCCCACTGGCGCTCTTTCTCCAGGAGTTCATCATTCAGGGCCTCCAAGTCCATTACTTGCTCTTCCAGCATCGTACATGTTGTCTTCAAGGCCTCCATAGTCTAAAAATAAATCCTCCTATCAATTCTCACATCCCACATCAAGCGTGCACTTTCAGCTTCAGCCTTACCATTTCGATTACAGTACATGCAAATCGGCAGCAAACAGGAGCTGGGAAATCACAGCCCATTTATTTCAAGGCTCCTGAACATTCACTTGTGATCCCTGATAATGTCAGGTCGATCTCGTTAAGAACATTTCGAGATTTCCAGGGTCACAAAATTAAAATGAGTAATTCTAAATGACAATGCCTTCAGAGTGCAAGATTGTTAAATAAAATTGTGTAAAATCACCATGGGAAATACAAAAAATTTCCATTCATTCGACTGGCTTAAATGCCACTGCCCCTGGAAGCATCATCACTTCTTAGGGGTTTCCAGATGTAAAAGGAATTTTTGCCAGCTCCCACAAAGAGCTCCTGACCCAGACTTAGAGAGCCTTACTTGTTTCTGGCTGGTCAGCTGCATCTCCCTCTCAGTGATCTCTCGGCGGAGATGATCGACTTCACTCCGCAACTGGACAACCTCGTCGTTGGCCCCTGAGGCCTCGTCGAGTTGTTTGGACAGGAAGAAATTCTGGTTGTTCAGCTCTGCATTGTCTTCAGTGAGCTGGTTCAGCTGCTCTTCCAAATCTGAAATCACCTAGAAAGAAAAATAAATTACATGTGAGTGAGCAGAGGTTTTTGAAAAAGCATTCTCACACAGAATTATTTCTTGCCAAGCTTTTACATTTTTTCTAATTCAAACAAAGGGCAATATTATAGTGGTAGATATTTGTGCATAGGAATGTACTTGGATTAGGAGTTAGAGTCTTGTGTCTTAGACAAAATAGCTTGGTTTTTTAAATCTGGTTCAGAGCATAAATATGCTGCAATGTAATTTATTATTTGAGAGACCTGGCATAGCTAAAGCACTGGATTGGGAGCCAGGAGTTCTGGCTGGATTCTCAGCTCTGTTGCTGACTTACAGTGACCTTTTGCCAAAGCACTTTATCTGTTTTTTGCCTCAATCTCCCCTAAGTGCAATGAGGCTAATTACTCTCAGAAAGGCTTTCAAAGTGTAGTGCTGAAGGAAACAGACCAAGAGGTGCAATGGAGGCAGTGCAACCTGATGGATATCACTGGGAATTGCTCATGTTATTATATGTAACACTGGGTGTAACCAGGAAAGGCAGAAACATGTTAAGAAAGTCACAGCATTCTGGATGGCAGCTGGGGACACATGAGGGAAGAAATCAGTGTGGTAACACAACACGGAAAATCAGTGAAAAGCAAAAACTCAACGGGGCCTTTGCTTGAAGTGGGAGCATCCATTTGTTTAATCAGCATTGCACTAAAAGCTGTAAACCACAGTCCCCTCCAACTGAAAGACAAATATAAACAACAGTGGACCATTTTCACAGTTGGATTTTATGAATGAAAGGCCTGAACCCTGGGGGGATGAATATGTACCTCCCCCTAACTCGAAAGCAACGTCGCCACAACAGAAGAGAAAGAAACCTCAGTATAACCTTGAAATCAGCTTAATAAAAAGGATTTCAGAAACTGGCAAACTCTATACAATTCACATTCAACTCTTATAATATGTTCTAGAGGCTCTTTTGCCTGGATGTCAAAGAAAAGTGAATAAGATACTTCATTAAATGGGAAAAAATAAAATCTCAGAGCACAGTTGGCCACATATTCAAATTTAAATGTTCCAATTTCCTACACAAGCCAAGGACTTAAATATCTAAAGCAGTACAGGATAGAGCACACAGCTCTTCTCAGTTCTCTGGAAAGATGACAACCATTCCTTTTTGAAGAATCTGTAATGCATATTTTGGCAGCCTTTTACCATGCTTCTCCTAGATCTAAATTAACAGTATTTGGTTTTTAAACTGTGAGCAGAAAAAGTCCAACAGCCATTACTCCCTGCTGGGTGAAGGGGAGTTCCTGCCACCCATATGCTCAGGGTCAAACCAAGATGATTCACACTTCAAAACACAACATTTCTGGAGAAATCTGATCATGTGCTTGTTTCTGAGCACTCTCACTGCCCTATTCAAAATACACATTTTTTTCTGCATTGTTTGCATCAAGCTTTCAGAGGGCAGCCTGTGTTGTAAGGCCACGTTAATGCCTATATGGGTACAAGAGTAAGAGCTTAGATATGTTTATACAAACAAAAAGGAGCAAAAGAACATTTGTTTTTACAGTGTTTTACCTACTGCTCCTACAGCAGCTGAGACCTCTGCTAACTGCCAGATAAGAAACTCACTTTTCCTTCTATTTGTTTTAATTTTATGTTTAACCACACCATGTATCTAGGCAGTTTCAAGATATATTTTATACATTCATGGTTTTTTCCACATCTATTTTATATACTAGTACAAGTAATTTCTATTTAAAAATATTAAGCTAGTCTCGAAATACAAGAAAGCAGAGATGG
Source organism: Notiomystis cincta (assembly GCA_013398075.1). Taxonomy (NCBI): domain Eukaryota; kingdom Metazoa; phylum Chordata; class Aves; order Passeriformes; family Notiomystidae; genus Notiomystis; species Notiomystis cincta. The sequence continues at coordinate 130,427 of VZRX01008812.1, read as the reverse complement.
AGGAAAGACAAAATGGATAAAGTAATATGCAGCATTAATATGTCCAACTACTTAATTAATTATTAAAACTGGCTGTATTTCAAGTTGATTTTATTCCTTAAGGGCTGGAAGTTAAGCTCCCATTTTCTTTTATTCTGGGTTCTGAGATTTTGACTTCTTTCCCTGAATGCAACTAAAATTAAACCAGATCATATTATATTTCACTGCCACTTTTTATCTAGTGGGATATTTCTGGAAAACTTCAGACAAATAACAAGGCAGTTAAGAAAGAAGGGTTCCAGAAGATGTGACATGATCTCTTTCCTTCTTATAACAGTATTTACTGATAATTTCAAAATGCCTTGGCTTAAATTCCAAATATATTCTAACCTATGCAATGTAATCTAGATAGACTGATAGATTTAATTTATTTTTTAACACAAGAAAATTTGTTCCTCTTGGTACAATCTTTTACAGGGGAAAGGGGATGTTTGTTAACACATCCAATAGCTCTCAACAGCTATGTATAACCCAACAGGATTAGAGAGTTTATTAACACTATAAAGCCTAAGGAGTAATGGGTAATACTGACACAGGAAAATGGGATGTGGTGTGATATAAATGCCTGTCCTGAGGATCAACAAAAAAGAAAACACAGATCAAAAAAATCCCACATTTAATTGGAAATGTTGTCTTAGGCATACATACATACATACAACTTATACCAGAATCCTGTACCTGGAAAGAGTTAATAGCTTTAGAAATTTTTCTTTTAGGTTAAGGAAATCCCCAGGCAAAAAAAGCCCCAGATAACCCCAAACAAACCAGCCAACCCTGAGCTATTCTGAGGTAAATGTGAAATATATTAATGGAAAGTCAGTAAGAAAATGCTATTATATCCTTTAGAAATTCATAATGTAATTAGAAAAAATCTTCACATTTTAAGTTTATAAATTAACCAAACACTTGAAACTTTGGAAAAGCAATTCTAGACAATCTAGACAGCCACTGTATCTGAATCACTGCACCACCACTCACAGAGCAACTGGAATTTTCTCTTCTCTATTTATGCACATCTTCATCACAACTAATCCGTAAAACAGAGATACCATCTAACTACACAGATTGTTCACTGCACACCACATCTAAGCACACAGCTTATCTTTGTACTGATGCAGAGGACTGTATCTCATTTTTAAATATTGCAGAGCAACCCAAGCATAGCAGCTCCTCAGCAGAAGGGGCCCTATCCAGCATAACTCCCTCCCCACTGAACAGTCTGAGGAAAGCAAAGTATTCTTCCAGTGAGACTGAGCAGATTCCCAGCTCTTACCCCTGGTCCTACAAACCTCTCCAGCCATGGATCAAATCAAATATCAGAGCAACAAACAGTCAGGGCTGTGATGATTTGGTTTGTGTATCAGACAAAATGTACTAAATCTAATCCATATATGCTCCACATATCAAAACCACAGGCACAATTATGAGGAAAAGGAGAAAATGAAGGAGTTTTATTTATATGCTAGTAACTGCAGCTTGCAAACTTCTCCATACCCTATTCCTTCATAAAAGTGTCTCAGTTCTCAGATGCCATCAACAGACAAGCAGAAAAATGCTAGGACACAGCCAGGGAAACTGTTTTGGGATGCTATCAGCACTGTCTTATTGGAGTTTAATGTAATTCCAGACTAACAGGTTTGCTCTATCCATTTCCACTCCTCCCCATCCCCACTAATCTTTAGCAGAAAGCTACCTGTCAGAAGTAAATAGGAAACAAGAAAAAGCTGTCTCTCAGTCCCAAATTATTGTGAGGAGGAAGTGAGAGCAGGCATCAGACTCCATTTGTCTTTACTTGCTCTCTGAGAGAAAGCTGCTCAGGCAGAGAAATCCCAACACTGAGAGGCCCAGGCTCTCCCACAGGGCTGCAGATAGATCCTATCTCTACCTGTTCCATCAATACAGAACAGTAAATCCCTCACTTCCCTCCCCTCTCCATAGTCAGACAACATCTGTGCCTTGAAACACACCTTAAACATGAAACTCAGTCTCCAAGAACACATCTTAAACATGGAACTCAGTCTCCAAAAACTCATGGTCTCTCTTGAGGGACATTGGGAGCTGCAGAGTCCTAGGACTGCAGTCCTCTCCTTCCCCCACTAACCCAGGATTAAAACACTCAATCTCTGTGTTCCTGCCCTAGGTCCCAGAAGATGAGCTGCCTCTCCCAAACAGGAGGCTCTTCCTCAAATGATGATGGTGGTGGTGTTGTCCACAGTGAAGGTCTCATTAACCTCTCTCATAGCAACAACTTAGAAGTCTCTGATTTTTTGTCAGGCTACAAAAACTACAAAGCTCCATTTCTGCCTGTAACTCTTATCTGCCATCATATTTTCTGTGAAATGGGAATCAAGGATAATCCTTTCTACTCAACAGGAATTTTAACAAAGCCATATAAAAGTTTTTGCCTGGGTATTAACCTTGTCACAGTGGGCAAGATCCTTTTATTCTGAAACACAATTTAGCATCAAAGTAACATCTTTAGATATTATTTTGGAAGCTCACAAGAACACAGATTATTCTTGTGTGCCAACTCATTGAGTCAATGTGGAATCAGGATCTTAGACTGAATTCAGCAGGAATCCACACATAACTAAAATTGTACACACCTGATGGGCTTGCAGATTTAATGCCTCAATATCCAATCTCTTGCACAAGTGCAGATCAAGCCTGTTAATATTTAAGACTAGAAAACAAGATGATGACAAAAGAAACTCAAGAAGGGAAGATAAACCTTGTTTTATTGGAGAAAACTTGAATAAATGGAAATGCAATGTCCAGTTAGTAATAAGAAATGCCACTCATTGCTAGAGTAGAAGCAGCAGCATGTACTTGAAAAACCCAGAAGATTCAGATGGTGGTTCTCTAGTATTTTACTAAACTGAGTGCAAGGATTTTATAGGATTCTTTTCTGCTAAATATTTAAAGATTTTACTGCCTGCCTACTGGAAGTTTCCTTTTGGAAACAATTCTATTATTATTTAGATGACTTAGTTGTATTTTTAATTTTAAACATGTTGGTGATCTGAGAGCAAGCCATAATTCAGAGGCATGTGGAAACAACTGAAAAATGTGTATATTTTTCTATTTAAGAATGCCTCTCCTTTCTAGATCTTTGATTGCCTGGAAAATACGTTTAATACTCAAATGGACCATTTATTTCACAGAATAAATGAGACAGATTTGCTGGATGAGCTATCATTGTGAGAAGGTTGTGGTAAGATATGACTCTGTGTGTACAGCAGGTACCACAAATTACAGTTTTTGTAGTAATTATGTATCCTATTATTTCTTGCTCAACTAAGCAACAGAGAAAGCCTGAAAAAGGAGAACCTAAAATGGTCAAAGACCTCAGCAAAAGGAAGAACAAATGTGCAATGAGGATACAAGGAAAGCAGACACAGCCTTCTCTAAATCAGAAGCTGTGACCTTTGTGAAGCTAGAGAAACAGGAACAATACCAAAGAAAGTAGATTAAGTATTTTTATTTATCTTTTGAAGACCACAAAAGTACTGAAGTAATTCAATTTCTCAATATTTTTTCCTTTCTAATCTTATTTTTGTAATTCTTAGGCTCTTTGGGGCTTCTCAATAAGATCAAATAAAAAGTAACTCCCTACCAAAGTTTGCCAGACTTGTTCAAGGAGTTTGTGTCAGCTTAAAAAGGATCTCTCTTGAGAACTTCCTGAAAGAATAAATCCATCCTTTATCATGCTGTATAAGTAGCAGCATATTACAATTATTCTCTTGAAGTGTCGTTGGATTTTAAAAGGAGTGTAAATTCTAATCACCTTCAAGTGGAATCACACGGTCACCAAAGAGCACAGCCTGCATCAGACTGGTACCATCAGATAAAAAGGAGTTTGAAACACCTGGTGAAAGCAGTGTAATTAGCATTTGTTGACCCTCACTGGCAATAGAAGATTGCCCTGATTTCCTCATTCCTCCAACAGGATGGACAGCCAGGAGCAGTCACAACACACAACATGAAAGTACCTGTCCATGGCCAATTAAATTATACATGCATTCTCCTGGGCTGGGAGGAGAATGTATGATGAGCATCTATTATTCATTTAGGAACTATTTAATTAATTTCTTATTGATGAGGATGCCTGATCCCACTTATCCCACTGAAGAGCCTTACAATGCACAACACTTTTACAAGTCCTTTGAAGCTCTTGACATTCTGGAAATGTTATGGGTCATTCTTTACTGCTGGAACTTGTCCCCTACACTCAGAGCTGAAGTGTCACTGGATAATGAGTTCCAGCTCTGCAAGGCAGCTGACCCTGCAATGAACAGAAGCCACAGAGTTCCACACCTGTTTTTTGCCTGCATGGAGATGACAAAAGTGTTTTCACAGAAAGCTGTCACTCTGAATGAAGGGCAAGATACAGAGCAGATAGCTCTGGATGTAAGATACATGATGACACACAGGGAGCTAGATGTTCAATCTAAGAAAATGAGGAAGGGAACAGAAGGTGAAGTTTCTTTGTGTAGGATTTCTTTTAGACAGAGGTTCAAACACTTTGGAAAGCTGTGCTTCCTCACTTCTTCATATCTAGATATTCTAAGACCAGAAGAACCCTCTTGCTTAGTGCTAAAGAGCAAGTGGGGAAAACAGAATGACTCTCATGCTGAAAAGATATTTTAAAAGATGAAAACTTACACATTAGAGACTTACTCCTACAGCATGAAAAATTACATTTGAGGAAATCACTGGAAGCAGGGAAACAATCAAGATAAAAAGTTAAGCAATTAAGCCCTGCTTACATTTTGAGGTAGAGAGAAAAAGCCCAGAATAATCTACAATCAGTGCTGACCCAGAGGACTGTGGTCCTTATCCAACACTTGTGTAATTCATGGCATTGGAAGGCAGCCACTCTCCATTAACCACCATAAATAAGTGTGGAGATAGTGTTAAACTGCAAGAGTCCCTATGGATAGACAAAGCCCCTGGACATCTGTCCTGGACTGATGAAATGAATCTGAAAACATGTCAAAGATCTCAAGCAACAGAAGGTGAAAATTCAGACCCTGGAGTTCTCTCTGCTGTATGTCAATGTATTATCTAGAACCTTAACATTTCTTGTCTCTTCAAACAGTGTTAAAGTCCTCCTTAAAACCCACTCTGGCCTAGGTCTACAATGCAGCTCAGGATTTGGACAGGTAGATCTTTTCTTCTTGTGAGCAGAAAAGATCTTCACCTACAGTCATTTTTTGCAGCTGCCACACCATTCTTATTAGCTGCACTGCAATGAGATATTTTAATTTACTTTCTTCTCCAAAAAGAAGAATAGTGACAATTTCATGATCAGACTAAAACCTCAAATTTGAGGTTTACCTGAAACCTAAAAGAAATCCAATCCAATCCATCCAGCTCCTACTAGCACCTTGAAGCCAGAAGTCCACATTAGGAACTAGTGTCATCAAGGATTAAATGAGGAAATTGTTTGTTTCATTATCCTTAATTTCAAAATAATTCAATGATCTGTATTTAATACTCACTGTGCAGCTATTACGAAGGGCTTCAAATTTACGCTGGATTTCATCTCTATGTGCCTAAAGGAGGTAAGAAGTTAATCATCAATTTTTCATACATTAGAATTCGAGAATGCTGTTGCTAAACAAACTGCAGAACAATCTACCAGCAAGCAAAGTTTGGAAGGCAGATGCTGCAGGCTATGAAAGCACTTTGCAGTGGCAAAGAACTGATTAGCAAAAGTCCCATCCTACTTAATCAAAATACTCTTATGCTCCCAACTCTGAACTGCTTTAGGAAAATGTACAAGCTCAAGAAAGGAATTATGTAACAGGTTCCATCTGAAATGGTCACCAGAAGACTTGTTGATCCCATGTTAAGTTTTTACATTCTTGACATATTAATTTGAGTTGCTTTTACTTCCAGATTGGTGTTTCATAGAAAATAAATACTGCATATAATTTAATGCTTGCAAAGAAAAACTATAATGATGAATAATGCAAGCTACCCCAAAGAGCTCTGCCAATCTACCTGAATCCTACCATTAAGTCCCATTTAAGCCTGAGCCTCTCTAAAAAGCAATGATAAAACATAAAAATCAATTCTTTGGAGGACAACATCTAAAGTAGAGAAAAGTTCAAACACTCATTTTAAAGAATGCAGTATTGCATGCACCATTTTATCCCCTAATTTACAAGCAAAGCATGACAAAGCAAAAAGTTCTTGTTTCAGCCTCATGGCCTCTCTCAAAATTCAAAGTGATTTAACAAGTGTCTAATGTCATGTGCTATCTGAAAACTTAACAAAGGAAAGGTTAGTGCACAAGCACATCCAGCCACCTTTCTTCATTCAGAACATTTTCCTTAGAGCCAAGAGACTAAACAGGAAAAAAACGTTCAGCAGAAGTCAAATATGAGAGCTTAAAAGCTATCTTACCACAACAGGCAATGTGAGAAACAAAAGTATGTAAAAAACTCCATGACAGGAAAAGTCCCAAGCCCACAGAGCTGGACTGTCTCACAGCAGCTGGTCCAGCAGTACCAGTTTGCCCCATTAACAGGGGCAATAACTGAGTGAACACAGGTCATGAATATTCATCTGTTTCACTGTTGGGTAAAGATCCCAAGGCATTGCCAGCCCCCTGGCAGTGATATTGGCTGTTATGCAAAGCTTTCAGCTGGGAAGGGACTGCCTCAGTTCTGAGCAAAAAAGAACCTGATGCCATTTCTATTCAGTTATTCTTAGGCCTTGATGCTGTTGCTGCACTTGCCCAGCCTGTGCCCACTTTAGAAGTGAGGGAATGGTTCTGCCATTCATCTCCCCAAAGCATCAGCATAATACCAGCACCCATGTCAGCTGAGCCCACCTCCCCTTCCAAAAACCAGCAATGGCAGCAGGATTTGGAACAGTTCTTTGATTAAATGCCACTGGAGCATGAGAATGCACATTTTCAACACTTCAAATCACAGGATTTGAAGGTCATTAGAGGCTGCTGCTGAAGGAGGGGTTGGGCTGGTAGCAGGTCAAACTCTCTACCTGCAAATCTGGGAATCTTTTGTGAAAGAAGTATTTCTTAGAATCAATCAGTTTGAAAGCATCCTTTTGTGATCAAGAGACAGCAACCAGCAGCATATAATCTAGAACTCCCTTTACAGGGGGTTGGGGTGGAAGAGGACTTCAACTTTGTTTTCCTTTCTATCACTCACACACCTCACCAGACTGCAAGACACACATAACAATTTTTAATGAAACAAGCATTTGAAGAAAATTATGTGTTAAAACACTCTCCCTAGGAATTTGGTGGGGTTTTGTTTCCCCCCTGAATAAGTATCCTCAAAGCAGGGTAACTGACAGGAAAAAAAAAATCATCAAAACATTTATGATCATCAAATACTCTCAAACTCATGACCTATTATTTAAATAAGTAAATCACAGAGTTAAACTCCTAACAATACCAATTTCAGGTGCAACTTGCACCTCAAAACAAAAGTAATAATGCTCCTACAAGCCATCAGTTTTGGCAGCAATGAACCATTACGAGGAGGTATTCATATGGTTAAAGGTAAATTTGACATTTTAGCCATTCACACCTCTATCAACACAAGGCACAACCCATCTCCAGTTCTGAAAGTTAAAAATCAAATCACATCAATTCCATTTAACCTCTTTATGAAACATGCACCTACATAATTCTAGTGTGTATCTGCAGCTCACAGCAGGAGGTTCAGGGCTCACCGTGAGGGCTTGAATCTCCTCCTCTGCCTCCGCCGTGGTCTCCTCCAGCTCGGTCTTGGCCTCGCGGAGCTGGTTCTCCAGGGCTGTCCGTGCAGCCTGCAGCCCAGTGATCTGGGACTCCCGCTCCTGCAGGGTCAGCTGCAGCTCTGTCAGCTGCCTTTTGAGCTCCAGCTTTTGCTCCTCGTGCTCTAGACTAACCTGAAGTAAGACAAAACAGTATCCGAATGTACGTTACTAACAAAGACATGACAGGCAATGAAGTCTCCTTTCAGAACCCACTTTAAGATGCCATTGCCATGTCTATTCCCAAAACCACATCCTGGTAGAGATTAGGCACTGAGAAATCAAGGACATAGCTTTGTCTGCTCCCTAAAATCTACTGGTTTTCTTGGAAAAAGCAACCTGGCATTTTGAAACAAGGGCACAAGAACAGTTCCAGCTGTAACTCAAACATATCAATATATGATATACAAAATGTTGAAGTAGTGTGTGATGGACTTTCTTCACTGAAACCAAGAGTCTCTAAGGATCTTTATTTGGCAATCTCTAGGCATTCAGATTCCTTTTAAAGAAACCCACCAGCTCATCTGGCTCTGGGTTTATCTGAATGGCTTCTGATGAAGGTTTTCTTGCAGCACACACAGGGATAAACATGTCACTCCATGGATAAGAAATGAACAACTAGAACAGATTTCAGTGTTCAGAATCAATTCCAAACCTTAGCACCTTCTTCAGGCTCCCTGCTATCCCAAGGGAATCTGTCTGTTGTGCTGGAGATGTGTGACAAGGCTGTCAGAAACCTCTCACTGGTCTCAGTCAGCCTCTGGCCTAAGAAGGACAGGTTGATTGTCCAGCAATCTTAACTAAAGGCAAGATTTCAGCCTTAGCTGAGAATTAGTGGACTGAGACTGAAGAAGAATTTGTAGATCCAAACTGGTTCATACAAAATTAAAACTGAAGCACAGCTCACAGATCTTTAAAAGGGTATATTTCCATATTACTGTTAGGTTTTCTTTCCAGAAAACTCTGAAAATGGTGCATGAAGCAGCAGGTTCCCATTTTCTTACAGCAATTCTGTTGTGTCCTTTGCTTTCTAAGCTGTAGATTCTAAGGCTACAAGTACATCTGTCTGGTCAATGTACATTGCTGAGCTATTATTCTCTACCCAGACAATATTATAGGGGTATTGTACAAACAAACATTTAAATAGAATTCTGAGGAAGCAAGATGATCTAAAAAGCTCAGATTCATTATGACAAGTCCTTAATACTTACATTTATCTCCTTTTAATGAGCTTTTTTTTTTTAATTACTTGGGGAAAATAGTACTGTTAGACCAAACTACCCTTTCAAACACCACTACAAGAAGCTAATTTGAGTTCTCACTACATTCACAGAATGGGATACAGTTCAGAAAGTTTCTGGAGAGGGATCAGAGCCATGTTTTCACCTCTCTCAGCCGTGTCTCCAGCTCCAGCAGGCGGTTCTTGTCAGTGTGATCTTGGTGACTCATCTTTTCCAATTGTTCTTCTAATTTTCGATTCTGGGCCTCCAACTTTCCAGCTTGTGTTTCTAAGTAGAACTTCTGTTGCCTGAGCTCTGAAATCATCTCCTCTTGGGCTTTCCTGATAGGAGAAACACACAAGTGACAAACCCGAAATGCCCTTAACATATGTCCTTCCACTGGGGTGAAGCAAGGCACAACACAAGTTTCCTGTTAAGTAGAACAGTAAAGTTCATGGTTTAAATTCTACATCCTAGTTAAAAATAAAAAATACTAGTGTATTCATCAACATATGCCCAGAGCATTAAAATTCCATATTTGCAAGTTGCACAGACAAATGAATCTTGCAGAGGGTAATCTGTGATGGTATTTAAGATGCAGTTTATTCTTCTCATGTCATCAGTTCCTTGTTACATGTTTTTCTGTTGGGGAAAAATGAATTGTAAGAGTTGCTTCCTATCAGTGTATTTCCATGAGATAAGAGGAACCCCATGCTTTAGGATTTGGGGTAGTGTGTTGGGGGCTTTTTAAACTTGTAATGGACATAGAACTTGACCTACACTGAAGTGAAGCTTTGCTGTCTCTGATCAAAGTCTTAATCCACAAACTGAACAAAAATAATTACTTGTTCACATAAGAATTTTGAGAGCTGGCAATGATTAATTATTACCATTTGAAATGAACACTCTGAAAAAAAAAAAGGGTCTTTCTGCATTATTTACAGTTCCTGGAATTGTGTTATCATGCATTGGAAAATTCTGCCTCATAGAGTGCTTTCTACTTAGAAGCCTCACAAAGCTCTACATATATTAATGAATTAATATTTTAAGAAGTTCACTGTGAGATAAGCTGTTATTAATCCTATCCCAGAGAAATTATGTGGGTTGCCCAAGATCAAATAGGAAGACTTAACAAAACTAAAAATAGAACTTAAGTCTTCTGACTCACATTTCTGTGCATTGCAAGCAAAATCACCCTTTCACCCTCTCTGTTTTTTTAATTTACCTCTACAGATTATTGTCAGCCAGAACTGTCAAATGGTGTTATTTCATTTCCTGCTGTTTACTGGGCTATCTTCTCAGGAACCTGATAATCACTGGTTTCCTCAGATACTGCTGGAACAAAAGCTAGCAGAGCTCCCCTCTTCTCTGAAGGGTTTAATCACTAGCTCTCTTCTTGATGCATGCTCAGATTAGCTGCAGCTTTTGTGGGTTCAAAACACAGTCCAACAACAATTTATACATTTTCAACAGCCCAATTCACAAAATAAGCACAAATTCATTAACTATCTGCATGCATAATTAAGCAATTTCTCTCAAAATGTTGCTAATTCTGTACTCTCTCCTACCAATCCTGCAAAGTTCATCATTTGACAATATGTCTCTCAATAATCTATTTTGAATTGTATGTTAAAACATCATTATATGTTTTTCTTGTTTTCTGTGGCTCTCCAGCCAAAGATACTGCTCCCAGAGGATGCTCTAAGTCCTCATCCTCAGTTCAGCACCCATGACTGACACACTCAGCCTTTCATATACTTCCCAGTTCCACCTTGAGACAACATTTCTATTTTATTTTAGACTGAAGGTAAGTTATGGCTTTTGCTGCCTCAACAAACTCCCTGGGTGATTAACTGGAGGTCATCTGGAGCATTAAGCAACACAATTAAATTCCTCAGTTATTTCTGTGAATATTTTTGGCAGCTCAGGCTAAAATAACTTGCAAGATATTTGAAATGCAATGAAAATTGGAGCCATTACATATCTGGAGGCATAATGACCACAGGAAAGGAATGAAACCAAAGCAAGTCTTTGCCAAAACTCATCCTTGTGTGATTCTATTCAATATTATAGGTGAATCTATCCAAGTGCTTCCCACAAAGGCACTGCCTGATGTTGGATCCAGCAGCTGATGGACACTGAAATCTTTGTGCAAACAGCCAAAGCTGGTGAATCTCTGAACTCAGCAAGGGCAAATACTGTTTTAGCCCTGCCCTGCAGGATGTATCAAACAATCCATGCATTCTCCTACACTTGAAGCAGAACACCTCTAAGTCATTTATGAAGGAAAAATATTGTAAGGATATGGGATATCAGCTAAAACCCAAAGAAAAATAAAGTTTGGGCAGACAAAAGAATCTGAAACAGAAGAACTCAAAAATATGGAGAGAAATTCTTGGCTTAAAAATTCTGTGTTCTTCCTTGTCTTCTCATCCATAAGGGCATGATGGAATGTTTGTGAGTGAAGGGTGTTTAATGTTTTCAATTTCACAATCATGTGTCAGGGGAACTGAGTAAAAATATAAACCTATTAGCAATGTTTATGTTTAAAAAAAGAATGTATGCTTCTCCAGGGGTATTTTAGACGTAAAATTATTAGTATTCATTTAACATATTTGGCAAACCTACACAAATCACCTGCCTTAGGAAATGCTCCAAAGTAAACACTATAATACAAACCAATTTTCCCAGTCATGTTTGAGAAAACACAAAATACACAGTGAGCCACAACTGTTTGAAGAACAAAGAATATTTCTGAAAGGCTATCACTGAAAAACAAGCAGGGAGCACAGCAGGCCTGCAAAAAAGAGCCACTTTTACACGGTGAATCAGAGAATCATTTCAATTGGAAAAGGCTTTAAGGTCATGTTCCTGAGACCTGTTCAGCAGTGACAGCAGCTGCCACACTTACATGTTCCTCTGGGTAAAGAGGCTGCTATTTGCTGCCAGTTTGTTGGCCTCAGACAATTCCACAATTCTCTGCTCCAGTGACCTGATCTTCGAATCCATTGCATTGATCATCTGAAACAGAGCAGTGAGCCTTTGAGGATGCACGATGCCAGCACAAAAATAAAGTTTATACAAAAGTTTGAACTTTTTCCAGAAACAAAAAAAAAAAAAGAACTGAAAGAAAACTGATCAAATGGCCAAAGTGAGCAGCACACATGCAATTACTGGAGCTATTAGCAACTGCTTTCTACTGCTTTAATGTTAGGAAAAAGCAACCATTATATTATTGAGGCACAAAACAAGGGGTATGCAGCAAGCTGCATGGCTTTTTTCAAGGAAATATTTTTGAAGATACTCTGAATTAAAAAAAATACCATGCCTTTTAAAATTCTTATTAATCAGTGAATTTCCTTCAAAGCAGCTCAGCAGCACTACAGAACCTCAAACAAGACTATCTTGCTTGAAATCAGCCTCAGAAAGCTACTCTTCAAACAGCTTTGATTTCCAGCTCAACACCACATACCGCCTTCTGTTCAGCCAGGACTTTGCATTTCTCACGTGCTTCTTCTTCATGTCTTCTGAGCATATTCTCAAGTGCTTCCTTATCTGCAAGATCCTTCTTCATCTGATTTTCCAACACCTAAATGAAGACATTTCTTTTGTCTAAATTATATCTGTTTCACTGGGCAAAGGGCAAGCAGAAAGAAAATCATCAAGATAGATTTTTTTTTTTGTAAGCAATTGGTCATATCTCAAACAAAATTAAATCCATGAAAACCATGAAAGAGCAAACTCCAAAAAGAACACTCTCTTATCTCAGTTGTCTCTAAAGACTGAATTGAACAATAGGATTTTATAGAGATATGGAGACACTGCAGATTTTTAAATTATTATTTTAAGTCACATAAACTGTGTTCGATAACTGTTCCAGCCTAATGCAAAAGAAAACAGAAAAGACTCTCTACCCCAATATGTACAGCAGAAGAAATAGGAAAGTGCCCATCCTTTGGCTGCCCTATTAACAGGGCTCACAAGTAATTTGTGAGTTCCACAAGTATGGATGAGAAGGCAACTGAGACCACATAAACTCCTCCAGTCAGAGACAAAAATCTAACAGCAAAGTAAAATCCTTCTTTGTGTGGCATAAATAGCTGTCATTGGGAACAGGACTGAAGTAATGAATTGTTACCTTTTTCTAGAAATGCATGTTGTGTATGTATGACCAGAGTTCTAAATCAGTTGTTAAACTGAAGGGCTCTTCCTTCAAAGACAAGTTTTTCAAAGACACAAATTCTGGACACCACAGGATACTTTTTACTTTTCCAGTTACAAAACCCCATGTCCTCTTTTATCCTTTTGAACCTCTTTCACCTGGCTTCCTGATCTCTCCTATTAAACCCTACATCATAGGGCCACATAATACACCAATTCTCTTTTTTCTTTTTATTCATTTTCCAGTGCTTATCCTCTTTTCCAGTTTTAATATCACCACTTCTTTCTCAACATCTACATCTGATCTTCCTGCTTTCTGTCACTCTCCTCTCATTACTGATAACCACATGCTCTGATCTGCCAGCAAATCTTCTTACTTTTTTTCCTTCATATTTCTCCCACGGAAATTTCTTCTCTCCTCTTAAATACTACATCCTCTAACATTTAAGCTAAAATGTAGAATTAAAGTACCAGATAAATGTACAAGATAAAGACTGTTTCTTCTGAGAATAATTTGTTCTCAGCAAAGATTCTCACAAAATGCATTTACTGGCTGTCACACTGCAAGTTCTTTAGAAAAATCCTTAGCCAGTGCACCTACTCCCATTTGCCAGCTTGTTTTTCCTAATTTTAGATAGTATCTATTTCTAACTGTTTGTTAATGCTACCCTGGAAAAGACAAAAACAAAGTGGGTGGTTTCTGTGGCTTCTTGGCAGATGTTCCAGCTCCAAAAAGATGGAATTTCAGAAATGGTCTACTATTTGCTGCATTTAAAACTTGCAGGTAGGCTGAGTGAACACTCATGGAAAATCAGTGGGAACTGAAAGCTTCTTCAGGCTGTGAGTTCCAACAGCATTAACTAAGTATTATTTAGTCAGCAAAAGTCAAATTACAACCAACAAATGCCTTCCTGTAGTTCTGGCTTCAAATGCCACCTCTCCTAATCCAGTGCCACGTGCAGATAAGGTACAATGGCAAAAAAAATAGGAGAAAACTGATTTAGATTCCACTAAGCTCCCTCAGCATTGCAGCAATGGTAACAAGAAGGCAACTCACAAGACAAAGCAATCAGAGCCTAAAGGCAACTGTTTTTCCCTGAACTCATTCTACCCACAAAAGCTTGTAGGAAGATAAGATATTTTTACTTTGAGTTTCTCTTCATAGAATTGTTCCTTCTGTTTCAGCTGCAACTCCAGATGTTGTGCTGCAATCTGAGCCTCACGGTGCTTCTCCTCCAGCTCCTAAAAGCAGCAAGAATTCATATTCAGACACAAGGAAATGATAGGGGCTGTGAGTACATGTTACATGTTACAGGTACCAAACATTCATCCTCTTTTTTAAGGCTTCACACTATAAAAACCCCAAGTCCAAGGCTGTGATGGTGAAAAAAAAAAGTATTATGAGACCTGAAGATTATCAACTTTGAGTTTGCATATTGCTGCTGATCCATCTACTGCAGAGCAGGAACACTGATAAGGACAAAGATTTCTACTTCCATGGTAAAAATCTCCATCTCCCAGTAAAATATACCCAAAGATAGGCCAAGGACATTTGGTGAAAACACACAGTTATAAACATTTTATAGCTGCAGTGGCATCACAGGAAGTTCAGATCTATTTTTAACAAGGTCTCTCACTTGTTTTCTCACAGCAGACCTCAATAACGGGGTACTGCTGTCTGTGCTTTTCATTCTGCATTCAGAGGGGGAATAGCATTTACTTTGCTGTATTCCTTGGACAAATGTTGTCAGAAATACTATTTATAAATTGCTTCAAAAATAAAAAGTGCAGGATGCAATATATCTGGTAGAACATACCAGAATCTTTCTAGCCTTTTAATTTCACATCAGATAGTTTCAGCCATGGACAGTAAGGACTTAAATAATTTGCATTTCTGAAATCAGCTATTTCTGCTGTCTGACAATATTATTTGGGGTATATCCATAATCTCCTTTCAACAGGACACCTCTCAAGAGCCAAGCTTACAATTTTTTGCTCATTTATTGTCATATTTGCCATTCCAACAGTTTCCTTAGAACAGGAGCAAGTCTAGGTCTGTCATTCACACGTTCAGGTGCTGAGGTGCATCTGGAACCCCTGTCTGCCCTCATCACTGCATAGCACTGGAAAATTTCCTGATATTTGTGTGTGTTTTAGCACTTTCCATAGTATTTTGATATGCTTTTTCCTGATCTTCCCCATTTTGAAGGCTTTTTTCGCTCCAGTAATTGCAATAGACCTCCTTTTCCAGAAGTGAGAATCAAAGAGGAGGTTCACCAAAAGTAGGTCATCGACAGTGCCTAGTCCCTGACACTCCTGCATGGAATGGAGATTGCTGCTTTTTGCAATTGAAATATGTCTCCCAGCAACAAAAGGGACAACTCACCTCCCCCAGAAACCCACACGTTTCAGGTCCTGGCAGAGAATCAGACAACCAGATCAGCAGCAGCTTCAAAGCTCCCAGCATCAGACTGCTCATATTGTAGCAGAAGCTTCACCAGTTCCTGCAGTGGCACTTAACAGCCAGTGTGGGCTTAAAAAGGTAATCTCTTACCATTCCTGCTCTCACTCAGTATTCTCTATGTAGCACTGACTTTGTTATTGGCATCACAGCAATGATCAGGCAGGGAGAAGTATCTTCTCTAACTTGTTTCATACTTCTACATCAGTTCCTTGCAGACAGATGAGCAGGAACTTCTCAGTACCTACCTCAACACTTCTCTGCTACATGAGTGTCCATGAAAACCATGCCTTTATTTAACAATTTCCACCTCCTTCTATGCAATTCTGTATCTTCAACTCCCTTCTTACCTCTCTATACCAGGAAAAGTCAAAAATGTTTGAAGAGACAACTTGAGGGAAGGTACAGGGTAGGAGTGGAGAAAAAAAGAATACCAGTAGCCTGTGCTCCCAGATCAGTTGCAAGGGACTAGGAAAGACTCTATAGGATTATTTCTTCAATGCCTGTTTGACTTTTTTTATAAAATACTTTTGTGCCTCTCCAACATTCTTGTCAGGACTCCATGGAAACTATCTATAAGAGGAGCTAAACATATCCCATGGTATAAAACAATTAGTTGATATTTCTGCCTTCCCTTCCACTTTCTCCTCCACAGAGAACATAATCAAAACCAAGCAACAATCCCCAAATATACACAAGAGGCTTATGAAACAATTCAAAGTTTTACACTATTTCTAAACATAAAGCTGGCTCTGCGCCCAGCACAACCATAGTCTCCCACTTACCATGCACTCCTGCTATCAAAACAATTTGAAAGGAATAGCACTACTAAAGAACTGATTCTACCTTTTCTTGACAATGCTCAGGCATTGTGATGCCAAAGTCTATACAGAACAAGCCTGGGTCATCTGTTGACTCCAAATATGTTTATTTTTACATTTCCATTTGGCCTTCTCAGGTGTGTCTCAGCTTGGGATTACTACCAGTAAAATGAAATCCTTTTTTTCCTTGTCATATTGGCAACACACAGAGAAAATTCATGAGAAAGGCAAAATAAATTTAATTATTCCACTATTAAATTATGCTTCCCGTCCCAGGGAAGCAAAGGTATTAGAAACACCCTCTGTTTGATTCACTAGGGACTGACATACTAACTTGCTTTAATAGATTTAACCAGGAGAGAAACAAGAAATTGCCAACAGAGAAGTTATGTGGGTGCAAATGGTTTCCTAACAAATATCTTTGGAGATGAACAGTTTGGATGACTAATTTCTCTCTGCTTCAAAATGTAAGAATTTCTAATAGATCTGACCTCTAAATTCCTCTGCAATTTACTTTAAAAGATAGATGTTTTTGTTGTTGCAGTAACCCGCCCTCAGAATGTTTTACCTCTGAAACAATCCCGAGGTAAATAATTCAAATATTACTGTGTTGACTGAAAAGTTTTCCCATTAAGATGACTGCAATTTGGAAGCACTATTGAGACTAATGGCACAGGAGTGAGTTTATAACTAGAGGTGCAAACAGTATTTGAATGCTTTCTCCAGCATGACTGGTACAGGAAACAAATCCCTTTATTCAACAATCTCCACCTTATTCAATGCAATTCTACATGTTCTGATTCTTCCCTACCCCTTTCTTACAAACTTTTACCCTCTAAGTTTCATTTTCACCTCTGCTCACCAGAATTTTTTCTGCCATCTGTTGAATCTGTTGAGATTTAGTTTGAATATCTTCTTTCAGGCGGTTTTCTCTTCGTTCCACAGTCTCTAATCTCTTCACTTGGTTCTCCAGAGAATGGCGCCGTTCCTGCAGAGCAATTATGAGCTGCTGTTTAGGCCACCCAACTCTGCACTAGCACAAATCAAGAGCAGTTTCTACAGAAAACAGGCTGAGGCAGCCAATATGTGGCTGGATTTCATATTTTGAATCGTCATCATGCCCCAAAAGCTCCAGGCTAAGTACTTGTCCTAATCAACTCCTCACTGAAAATAAAACCCTTCTGTTTTCCTCAAACAAATATGTTTTTTAATTAAAAATGGATTAATGTCTAACAACACCTTCCCTTGAAGAATTACTACAGGAATACATGCTCAGAGCCACCCAGATGAGGGTTCCTAAACTGAGACATATCCCAATAACTAATTTACTCTAGACAGACACTCTGCACTCACCTCTGCTTCAAGCAATTTTTTCTTCATGCTTTCATTAGAATCTTCCCGGTTCTGCAGTTTCTCCAGCTCCTTCTCAGCTCTCTCCTTTGCCTGACGGATATTCTGCAGGAGCTCAGTTGCCTCTGAGCTGGCTTTCACAGCCTGAAGGGCAAAAGAGAAGAAATAAAGGTGTTATGTGAGAAGCACACACAAAAACTTGGTGTGTGAAAGGTTCAAGATGGTCAACATTCTCAATAAAACCACTACAGAACTTTGGCCTAACAATCTAAATTAATGTGTGCAGGAGTCCAAATTCTGCTACATAATTTTGACTTCTATTTGACAAGAAAATTAAAATCTAGGATATACATGTTTGTCTTGCTATACTGCAAGTTACTTAACATTCTAAAAGTTAAGTCTACCCCCAAATTCAGCACAAGTTCTTTGAAAGAACTCACAAAATACTCTTGCTAAAGGCCAAGGAGAATAACCTGTTGGCCTAAAGATAATTCCTTGGCATTAATGCAGGTAGAAAAGGAGATAGGAGATTAAAACATGATTGTTTTGAAATATTTGAAGTACTATTTCTATGTGGTTTTGGCCTCTTCATTCATGACCATTAACCCTTGAAAAAGCCCTTTCCCAGCAGGTGCCAAGTTTGAATAGCTCAATCAGGGGATTATTATGACAACTCCTTCCAACAAGAGAAGTTCCCTGACTGTTCTTACAGTGACACCTCAAGTGCCAGACTGACCACAACAGCAAATCTTAGATATTCTGCACTACTTCCAGCAGACACTGATAAGGTATTTTAATTCTGTAGTGAATCCTTATCATTCAATATTTTTACTGAGAACTGCTAAGTGATTAAAGCACAGTATATTGGGAGACTAAGCCAAGTCCAACATGTGTTTTACTACTGAGCTAAAACCAGCTGAACCCTGTTTTCAGAAGCAAGGGACAGTGAACTGTCCAGAGCATACCCCAACAGGCCTTTAAATGAGAATTTCTCTACACTACTCCAGTTCTGACTCAGCTTCATTTGTAAAAATAAACACTGTTGACATGTCTCAAGAACCAAAAGCATATTGAGAGCACCAGTGATTTCAGATACCAGTTCCAACTCCCTTTTCCTTATCATCCTCCATGCTATGACTAATTCTATTTTTGAGGTTAAAACAAAGTGCATTCCTCCTCTTCATTAAGGTTTCACCGGGAAATCTTGTGAAAAACTCACTTTCACCACCCAGTCATTACCTTTGTCAGCTTTTCCTGCAGCTCCTGGATTTTGGCCTGCTGCTCTGTATTGATCTATGATAAAAAGATGGAGGGAAAGAGTCAAAATCAAAGAGAAGAAAATACTCTTTGCTCATGATACCACCTTTGTTTTAATTTGCTTCCCAAAAATCTTGTTTTCCCCTGTAGTTCTAACACTCTAAAACAGTCCTTGGCAAATCCATTCCCATTTTGCTAACTTCCAGTTGATTTAGTATTTTGGTTACCAAGTAGATTGTTCAGTGTGAAAACACTCAGAATTCTTTTTGCTTTTCATTTGCTGTTCTTTCTGAATAAAGAAAACCCTGATGTATCCCCAACCTGACTCCAAACTCAGATGACACATAACAGCCTGTCTTTGCCTGGCTGCTCAACACAATCCATTAAAGAACAGGTTATCCAGAGACAGCTTTATATCAAATCAGAGAGAACAGTGAATCACACCAAGATGTCTAAAACATCAGATGAAAGGGGGTAGGGGCTGTGAGGCCATGCATGTCACTGACTAGCCAAAGACATTCCTGCTTTCTGTGCAAAACATGAAAGACCCAGGAAGCAAAATCTAGGACATTGAAGAAACATACCTTTTCCAGTTTGGAATACAGCTCTCCTGCCTCATTTTTTCCTTGATCTTTAACCTGTAACTTAAATATAAAATACATGAAAATCTCAGGAAAAGCTGGGCTTCTATCCAGTCATCACCTCATGCAATTTAAACACCAGCAGTTACACAAAGAATAATCACATCATTCTGAGTGTACAACTGAAAACCACATTGTGTTAGTTGTATTAACCACACTAAGCTTTGAAGGGCACACCCACAACTCGTGTGTGCATGTGTCAAACAGCACTAGATATTCCAGCAAGCCTCAGCCCCCTCTCCCATGAAGCCTAAACTACCTTTTGCAGTTTGTTGTGGCATTCAGCAGCTTTACGTTTGAATTCCTCAGCTGCCAGGCGGGACTCCCTCAACTCCGACTCGTAGAGATCGCTGCGCCTGCGAGCTGAGATCAGATCCTCCTCCAGCTGATTCATCATCAGCCTCATTTCTTCTACTTGAGCTTGGTATTCCTGTAGTTGGGGTGGAAGGGAAGGAGAAGGGATTACAGTTTAGAGGCAACAGGGGAAATGCTTGGAGCAGCAGATTCCAGAATAAGAGCATGTAGAAGAAAGGTAAAGTACAAAATAAAACAGTAAAAACTAACTAAAATAACATCCATGGTGTTCTGGTTTGAGTCTTGCCACTTTAATGGCAATTCCTCAAAGTCAAAACATCAACTTTTTCAGAGTGCAGGAACACATACATACATCTACATACAAATGATAAAAATTACTTACATTTCTAATTTCTGAAACAGAAATGTGCCTTTGAGTTGATGTCTCTACTAAATGCCCAGATGCTCCCTCAAGATCTATTTTCTCAGGCTGATAACATGACAGTTATCACAGATCTGCACAGCTTGGGTAACAGGAAAGAAGGAGAAGCAGAGGGGTAGCACACTGTGGCTTCCAGCCATCAGCTATTTTCTCTTGACAGAGTTAAAAAGGATCACTTTGCTCTGTATGGGAGACAATCTAAAATCAAAAATTATCTTAGAAAAACTATCTAAAATGCTCATTGCTTATAGAAGATATTTGCCTATACA
This sequence comes from Notiomystis cincta, assembly GCA_013398075.1. Lineage (NCBI taxonomy): Eukaryota > Metazoa > Chordata > Aves > Passeriformes > Notiomystidae > Notiomystis > Notiomystis cincta. The sequence continues at coordinate 109,696 of VZRX01008812.1, read as the reverse complement.
GGCAGAAATAAAGATTCCCCATGCAGGAGACTACAAGACAGGGCATTTGGATGGGGAAGGTGGGAGAAGAAAAGAACATTTGAATTGACTATCTCAATGAGACTGGGAACTCAAACTGAGACTATTTCAAGAGATTGCTTCACATATCTTCACTGGAAGAAAATAATTTAATTATGTGTAGCATTTACTAAGTCCTGTAAGTATGCATTTCAAAAAGTTACTCTAAAACAAAAACAAAAAAGCAAACAAAAAAACAACACCAAAAAACCCTCTCCAAAATCGAAGTACTTTTTGCAAAGCTGAGAACAAGTGGAAAACATGCACATCAAGAGTTAGGAACAAAGATTATGAAGGACTGACAGTGGGGGAGTCTCTCTTTCTTTCTGTTTCAGTATCTTACAACATGCCTGACTACCCCCATATTGAGAAGAGTAAGTGTCTCGTGACAGAACCAGGTTTGTCATCGCTCCCTCCAGCTGCCTTCAGCTCGACGAGTGACTGCACAAGCACTGACCCTGATGTCAGCCCCCATTCTCCAGCATGGAGACCTTATGCAGATATTGAAAGAAGCCAGGCCTTCAGCAGATTGCTTTTCTGTCCCTTACAGGGAGCAAAGGATGGCTCTTTGGCTTGTAACCCCAAAATTGGTTCTCCAGTTTGTGAGCCAGACAGGGACCTACTCTTTCCAGTTTGTCTCCTATGGAAGGATGATCTTATTTTCTTGTTGGAAAGAATTAGAGCTTTTTAATAATAACTAAAGCATGTATTAACTCAAATATTCTTTTCATACAAATAGATTTGAGAATAAAAAAGGCAGAAGGGTTTGAAAAAATAAATGTTCTGCTTAGAAATCATAATTTGTTTAGACTTCCTAAAATACTGGGCTTTGCAAGCACTTGACCAAAGAATTACAGGTATGACAATAGTTGCCACTGTGACAATGAGCATTTAGGAAGGGAGGAGAATGGGGAGGGAGAAAAGAAGAAAGAAGAGGAGATAATTAGTAATATTTCAGGTTTTCTTGTTTCATCACATTTGCAAGACTCTCTTTGAATAAGTCTCAAGATGAGGTCAGAGGAACAGGCCACACCACTCAAGGCAACACAGAACAAACCTCTGGGATATACATTGGTCAGAGTATTAAAACATCAAGAGCTATTTAAGTGCAGATTACTAGACAAGGGAAGTTCAGGGCATGTACCTGAAGCAAATCAGATCAGGGAACTACATAGAAATGAGTGGGGCTTTCAAAAAAATACAGATTCTGGTTTGTTGCAGGTTTTTCTGTTAGTACAGTTCTTCATGAAGTAACAACCAGAGCACAGGTTTAGTTAAAACAAAAAACCAAAACGAAACAAAACGAAAACCAAACATACACCCCAAGCAAACAAAAAACCCCACAAACCCACCATGCTCTTCTATCCAAGTACCTGAGGTTAAGTTGAACCTACAGCCTCACCCTGAAAATATCAAATGCCTAATTATTGGGTTTTGAAGATTCTGATTTGCTGTCAATTTGACTAATTCTCTCTCAAGCCTCAGGTTTCCAACAGCAAAACTCTAAGGGGCTCTTCCAATTCCCAGTTCCTTCTGACTCAAAAATCATGGTCCAAGTCTTCAATGGCCAAGATCCACCTGCTCATATGAGTCAGCACAAATCTCTCGGCATTTTTGGTTGCAACATTCTTGCACATGTGTTTCAGGCAGCTCAGAAGGCCACTACAGACGTGAGAGTCTGCAGGATTCATTTGTTAAGCTAAGCAGCATCTTTATGTCATTGTGAATCTTCTCAAGCCAAATTAGGAGATTCTGGGACAAAGCATTTGATTAAAAATTACTTGCATTATGTTTCCTCTATTACATGTGTCTGTACTGCCTACAAATCTATGGATATTTAACATCATCAAAAATGTTCCACATTTCAGTATTTAAAGCAACTTTTCTAGCAAAGCACCAGAAGAGAGAGCAGGGAGCTTTAGATCCCTTGTATTACATAAAACAATCACCCAGAAGAATGCTGGGGAAGTCTATAGAGGCCAGCCACATCCAGAGGGTTGGGTTTGCATTTCATTACTTTTTACATAAGTGCTACTCATGTCTGGAGAATTATTACTAAGGTTTTTGGGCTTCCTTGTCTCAGAGACTTTGAAATGAATCAGTTAATGTTTGTAAAGTGCTTTGAAGATGAAAACCAACAGATAATTATGAAGAATTGTTTGAATGCTATAGCAAATTTCAATTTCTTTTTCTCAATGCAGTATGTTGCTTGTTAATTCATAAAACTGAATGGGTTCTCTCTTGCAATGGCCACATTTGTCACAATGTTTTCATTTAATTTTGACTTTTTTTCCTTATGAAAAACTATGTGAATTAATGAATTTTCAAGATTCTTTGGGTGTAAAAGAAAATTAGTAATTTCTACTTTGCAAACAGACCAAATCAGGAAAAGAAACAGTTAGGCAACACACATTCTATTTTGAAATACTATTTAGCATTTTAAATGGTAAGATAAAGAAAGATAAACAAAATTCAGGTTAGCTCAGTTCTCTCCCAGGTGAAGGTTCATTAACTTGTGAAATTTCCATACCTTAACCATATAAAATGGATAGGTCATTTCTAGCATGGCATGTTACTAAAGCATTGTAACTTTCTCCTAAGCTGATTTTACAGACAAAGTACTTTCAGGACTAGGAAAAGAAAAACGTGAAGTTTGGAGTTTGTGCTTACTTGCAAAATACACAAGTGGGATTTTGTCGCTTCCTGTATTGTTCAGGAACCTCTGAGAAATCACACAGCTTGGGAGTTATCAACAGCTTGGGAGTTATCACAGCCTATCAACACCGAGCACAATCCTGGCACCAGAGCTAGAATATGCCAAGAATGCCTATTTGTGGGCAGCCACTCTGCTCCCCAAAGAAGCAGGAATACCTGTTCTTTGATCTCTTGCAGTTTTCGGCTTTGCTCTCTGATATCATGAAGTAGCTGTAGTGCCTTATCATCTTCCTGAGACACCTCCATCCGTGCCTGCTCCAGGCTTCGCTTTAAGCTCTGCAGAAAGCAAAATGTTCAATACATAGGCTTTGGTTTCTCAAATGGTTGCATAATGAAGATCTTTAGTTACACAAATGCCTCCTTGACTGCAGCAAGGCATCCAAAGAATGGAGGCACCAATGATGAAACCCTAATGAAATTCATGGCCAGTCTGAACAGTCCTGTCTGAACAGAAGCAGCGCATTTTACAAACACTGTTTACTCAACTGAAATCTTAGTTCAAATCTCCACTTCCTCACATCAGGTTTAGAGACAGAAACCAAACACAGATCACAAAAGGCATCCATTATTGACAGCATTTATCTATATTTTATCCAGCACTATTAATTCACAACCTAGATACAGTCCTTCAGCTTCATGTTACTTACATTTTTCTTGTTGCTGTTAAGTGAGTCAAATGCTTTAATCATTGTTAAAGTTCTACAAGGAACAGAAGACCTGAGTCTGTATCTTACCACATGCCTTACCTCCAAATTTGGAGTCACCAGTGGAGTGGTGCTCCTATTAACTGAGTGTTATTCATCAGCAGAAAGATACAAAGTGGATTTTGTTTCTTTACCTAGTAGCATTCAATATAGGAAAATCACTTGGCCACATTTTAAGATAAGCTTCCCAACAAACCGAGACATCAGAAATTGTTTTCAATTCTCTGGAACAGAGTATTAGCTGCATTTTTGTTCTTGGTACAAGAGAGGAAACATAATTGTATATCCAACTGAAAATACAGAGACTATCAACTAGAATGAAAACATCCTCACTGGAATCTTGCCAGGACAACTGGGGAGACATTCCAGCTCTCATGAAAAATGATCTTTGAAGACATGGTTTTACAGCCTCATTTTTATATTCTACCTGAAAAATAGCACCTCTCCTAGATCCTCCCTGCCACTGTGCTGGGGAACTGGACCAGTCTGAACTCAGGACACCACAGATGGAGGCAACACCACTGCTTCCTAAACCTATTTGTTCTTGAAGATTTCTGTCTAGGCACTGATTAGGCCCCATCCTCTTCCGGCTAAGAAACCTTCAAGAAGCACGACCCAGGCATGTTCTAGCACAGCCAGTAAGACAAACATCACAAAGAGTTTCAGCAAGACCAGGACAGTAGTCACTCCTGCATGATCTAAGCACATGACCATGAAGCAACGTTTGAATAAAACTACCAAGCAAGCTTTGGCAAACACTTCAGGGCTCCATGTTCAACAGATATCCTCTCACATAGTATTTTCTCTCCATCAAGTACCCCACTGAAAGCATGATGGAAGAGAAAGACAAAGACCACCAGATTTCAGGCCTTCAGAGCTGAAAGGACTGGTGTAAGGGCTCACACTGCATTCTGTGATATAGGTGGCCAGGTCCTGCTCCAGGAGGGATCGCTGGGTCTCAGAGGCTTTCAGTTCCACCTCCTTTTGGCTAAGTACAGCCTCCACCTCTGACACTCTCCGGTGCAACCGCGTCATTTCCTGCTCCATCTGCAATAAATATCAAGAGGTTATAAAGGGGGGCTTCAAAAGCTTTGTTAACTGCTACTTTCAGAGCTCTCTTTGTAAGGGATTTGTCTCCGAGAGACTTCTAGCTATGTTTCTCCAAATGGTGTTTAAATTCCGATACCATTGTCTCTGCTCCAGGAATGCACAGTTCTTCTTAAGGACAAAGTAGTAAGTCTAAGTCACCCCATTCATTCAAGCTGCTTGTTCATATTCAGTCATTCTTCGAACCCCAGTTAGCAAAGAAGACACAATCATTTTTCACCTGACTTGCAGAGATGGGTCACTTTAACCTTATCCCAAATCCATGCTGGACCAGAAGATGGTTTCCCCCCATCTCCTTGTCAGGAGCAAATGGTCAAATCCAGAACCGAGAAGGGAGAAAAATAATGGAACTCTCATAAAAGTCTCAAACAAGCAGTAAGTGTTAAAAGACTCCACCAGATTCCCTTTATTGGAGCACAGCAACTGTTACAAGACGTTCACCATAAGCAGTGACTCGACAACAGTTATATAAGCAGGAGCTGATGAGTGAGGAAGAGCCCTCAGAACAGTACTGCTGTAATGTGTGTCTGATGAAGAGGCAGGGCCTGCAGGAAGAAGCAGTCGTCTGTGGCACGCTGAGAAAAGCACTGTTTAAAATCCAGAGCCGCTTCTTGTTAAGTTAAAAGTATCTACAGCAACAGCATGGCCTAAATTCATCTCCCTTTGTACTGGACAGGAAGCCACCTCTCTGAAGGAAAAGCACTTTGCCCACCACGAGTCTGGATGATCAGCAGCATCTGACAGATCCCTGGACATACAGTGGTTGCAGATTCCTGGAGCAATGGGTGTGGCCAATCGCATAAATAAATACCTTGTGACACTTGTCCTGGGCGTCTTGGAGTTCTTTGCTCTTGAGAAGAAGTGTCTTTTCCATGGAGCTGACCTTGGCTGGGGAATCCACACTTGAAAAAACAGATCTAAAAGAGCAAAGCCAAAGAGCACATAAATATGGGCAAAAGGTAGGGAAATCCGATTTATGCAGCCTCTGTAAAGTCATTGGGTACTTACTTACTCCAGGATAAAAGAAATGTGGTTGTGCAGCAATCACAGCCTAGCAGCCATCATTTCAGATCAAACGTACCATAAAAGCTAATGACAGTACATCATTATTAAATAATCCATGTGTACTTCTAGTTACAGTATTAATATTTTCCATCAGTGGCTATGTCACAGTGCAAAACAATAAATCACAGCAGCAGTTTTGCATGATTTGTAGGGATTTATAGGTGCAACAAAAACAAAGCATAAAGTCAATGTAACCATTTGGAAAGATAACAAATTTTCAGAGAAATGCTTTTTATTTGGTACTTTATTTTTAAACAAGTTTTTAAATTATCATCAAAGTATAAAAGCCCTAAAAACTTCAACATGTCATAATCTACACCACAGGAAGAAGAATTTAATATCCTTAGTTACATTCTGTGAATCAAAATTGAAACTTCCCTAACCCAATTCATATGATCCTTACAAACCCAATCAATATCAATATGATTAGTCACACTGCAGAACTTCAGAGTTCCACTTAGAAGTAATTTTTTTTCCTAAGACACAACTGTACTGTTCAAAACAATTTGACTCCAGAAACCTGGGGAAAATATTTATCTGTTCTTAAGCTTTCTGTCTAATTGGGACTCAGCATTTAAGAAGTTTACCATTCCTGTTAGCTTGAATTTATTTTAGAAAAGGAGAGGAAGCCACCTGATGTTTAGGAGCATATTTTTAGTGCTTTGCAGTCTTAAATATGCAACCCGCAACCACAAAATTAAGTACACATATCAAAACACAATTTTAAAAATCACATTTTCCCTCGCATAAAATGATTCAGACTAGAGACTCGAGCAGTTAATGATGGAAGCAGTGTTAACTGATAGATGAAAACGCAGCAGCACAATGAAGGTGCTAATAAAAGATCACACAGGCTGCCCACACGTTGCTTTCTGCTTCTCCTGGCCACAGTTTGGTGTGCAGCCAGTTATCCCCATGGAGAGAAAGGAGCTTTGAGCAGCTCTCTGCATAGAGCCAGACACCCACACACAGCAGCACAGGCTCCTCTCAAGAAACCAAGGAAAGTTTCATTCCATCACCACCATTTTCTGAGAAAAACCTACTCCTTAATCCAACTGGATATGCAGCAGAGGCACAGAAAGACATACATGGATTTTTACAAAAATGCAGCAACATTTCTGTATCAAACAGATCCTCAGCACCACCACCTCGAGCAGTGATTGGGAAATGCTGTTTCAATATCAGCAAACAAACACAGCAAAATCCACCAATGCTGCCTTGAAAGGTCAGATATTAATATATCTCTTCAGAAACCTGATATGGAAAAACTTAGAAGAAAGAATCCTGCATGTCAATGACACAGATATGATCAGGACTTACTAAGAAAAAAATGTTTAAAATTAATGCTTTTATACATCATTCCTTTAGCCCTGGTCCAATCAATCTGATCCGTCAAATTACCATATTTAAAAATCAATTTATAAAGCGTGTCTATACTCCTACAGAGAAAAAGCAACCATCTGAGAAAGATGCATATTAAATCCCATAACAGCTGGGTGTACAAACAAGGCTAAAAATGAATAGTTGAGAAAAGCAGTCTAAAAATACAAATTAAACCTCACATTAACTAAAAAAGACACTAAGGAATCTGCTTTCAAATGTTAATCAAATATATGTAAATAGCTGCAAATATGTACTGAGACAAGTCTGAAAATCTTCTTATAATAAAAATTTAGTTTTAAAAGTCTGAACTGTATTAGCTAGAGCAATCTTTTTTTAAATTGTAGTTTCAGTCTTAACCATCACCTTTTTACTTCCATTCTTTTCAGATCTGAGGCATTACCTAAGAAAACTCTAGCCAGTTCTCATAGACCTGATTTTATTTGTGTCTTCTATTCCACCTCCCCAAAGGAGCTAATTTTATTCATCATTTTTTGCTTATTTATATTATTTGCTATTAAAAGAATCAGACCCTAATATTACAGGCACCATTTTGCATTTCAAAAATTTCTCCTGATAAGCTGCTGAAAGCATCCCCAGGCACTGCAAGGCAGGCAGGAGCAGGAGGGATTCAGGGAAGGAGATGAAGGGCTCTGCAAAAGGTAGGAGGTGTGGCCAGGTGGGATGGGATGGGACAGGGTACAGGAGACTGCCCAAGTTTGGATTTCATGAGGTGACTGCAGAGGGAGCTGCTCCTCAGGGTTGGTTTGGCTTTGTAAGGGGAGAGAAGGGTACAAACAGAAATACAATCTTTTTTCCTCATCCCTGTCCAAAGTGAGGAAGAAATTCCTTAAAAAAGATATGTCCTGGTGACATGATGGCTTTCCTGCCATGGAAACAGTACATCTTATCCCCAGGGGAAGCTGATCTCAGTCAGCACTGGACACACAATTTTTAGGAGACATGCTTTCCCAGTAATTCTTTCCTGTGTACAAATTGTATTAGAACAACTTCCTGAACATCCATACAACCTTCAAAGTATCAGAAAGGGGCAGACAGAGGAAATCAAGAGAAATGGAGTACTGGCTAATCTAATAAGCCTTGTCATGGTGATAGAAGCTCTCAACAGAGCATGACAAGGTGGAAAATACCCACATTTCTGGGGCACTTATATTCTTCCTCAGTCAGCATCATTGCAGAAATTAAACACATACAATCCAACATCAAAAGCCATGATGCAAAGCTATCATTCAGGCTGGGACCATCTCAGAGTATTTCATTTAATTAACTGCTACATCTGGATCAATTCTCTTAGCACAACAGAGCAGTTTCTGCTGTTTCCTCTCAAGTGTGAAAAAAAAGATTAACAAAAGGTAACCAGCTCCATCAACAAGAAAATTGCAATAAAAGATTAAAAAAACCCCAAAGTCAAGTCTAGAGTACCAAGCTCTGACAGCACTGGCTGTGCCAATTTACTTTCCAGAGAAAGCAGTGCCTGCATGACTAAAAGCCAAGTTAACTTAGAGCTGACTAGTGATTTCACAGCTAGCTCAGCAGCAGCCTCAACCAGCAGAATGAGCAGAAATGGTGCTGGTTGTGTAAAAGCTCCTCCAGTCCTAACGTGGCTGAGATGAAGGAGGAAAAAGCATTGGCACAGGAAAAGCCCTGAGCTGATTCTTGGTATCGAACCCGTCCCTTGTGCATCACATCACACCTTGGAACTTCCTGTGTCCTTTTCTGCCACTGCCCTAAACCCTCAACTCACCTGTGCTTCTTCCTTCTCACAACCATTGCCACCATCTGTCCTAATCCTGGCCCCCACACAACAAGCTGATAATCTCATCCCCCATCCCTCATGCTCTATTCTTTTTAGCATTATACTCATCTGTACCTTCCACCCCCTCGTAAATGCTTGCTCAGGCCTAAAAAAACCCAACCAAAAACAAACAGTGATACCATCAATCTGTGAATAGAGCTCACTGAAGCAAAGCATATTTTTGGTATGCTCATCCTGTGCTTCCTCTTTCATCTATCTTTGGTGAAAGAGCTTACCAGAACCCGACAAACTGTTGGAAGAAATCAGTAGTCCTTCTTGTTGGAGGAATGGCCCATTTTAACTCTCAGTATTTTATAATGACAGTCACGAATCCATATCAAATTTTTAAATTTAAAAAGACCTCAACCCCAGTAACCCAAAACAAACCAGAAAACAAAAATCTTGAGAAATACCACTTCTTAGGACCTTTCAGAGAGACCTTACAGGCAGGCAAAAATTTGCATAATAAACTGGTTTTTAATTAGGCATTTCTTTTTATTAGGTGTTTTGACAAATTTTATTTGGTACTTATTTTTATTAGGCACTAATTTTATTAGGTATTTATTTTTATTAGGCAGTTTGGTATGTTTGGTTAGCCCTGGATTTATAACATATTTCTCTTAGGCTTCTGCTAGTCACCTGCAAAGGACAAGAATGATTTTCTTCCACCACTTGATGCATATTTTTGGCAGCTAAGGGTTTCTGTCACTTGTTCTAAGCACTGGAGATCAGCCATGGTTAGGGACAGGAAGTAAGGTGGGGCTGGCTTTTAATGGAATTAAACTCTTGGTTGCCTCTTATCTTGTCACAGTCACACGCTTGCAGCCAAACCAGCAGCCAGATTTGCAGTCAGACAGGCTTTTCTCCCCCACATCCAGAATTCAGAGGCTGTGATGAGAGAAGGAGCTAGCTGGTCCTTCTCTGCAGCCTCAGCTCAGCTCTCCAAAGAGCAGATTTACTTAAACACTTTGCTAGTACAGGAACCCGTGACTTAAGCAATGCCCTTGATTTCTCCTGGTTGCTTCCTATGGCACATTATTGTTGTGCCTTTTGCATTTTTGTTAAATCTCACATTTGTTGGAAGGACACAAATTCTTCCCAAATCTCATGGTATGGGGCAGCAGACAGAGCACTGTAATTCCCTAAATTACACTAAATTCCCTTCTAAATTACACATCAACCATGTAATTTCTGGCAACAGGTCTAAGTGACTTAGGCAAACCCTTCTAGCCCTAAGTCACTGGGATAGTGGAAAAGAACTTGTGTTATCCTTTTTCTGTCCTTTTTTTTTAGCTGCCTTTTCTCTGAAGTATTTCAAATTCCCAGCTCAGCCATAGCTTCTTGCTGTCCAGTGGGCAAGGGCAAGAGCATAACCCTCATCTTCACAGTTTGACAGCTCCCAGTTTAAAAGTGCTGAAAGTTTCAAGGACCTCGTCACTGGCACTCTGCAGTTCCTGGCCATACTGTGAGCAGCACTAGAGGGCTCGTGCTGCAGACAGGAAAACAGATCTGCATCACTTAGCAACCATAAGGTTAGACTTTCACAGGAAATATTTATTTTTTTTTTTTAAATTCTGGACTGATAAACTTCATGACTTAGGACCTTCCTGAGAAGGCATCCCAAGACATGCAACAGAGAAACTCCCTCTGTGCTTTACTGTTCTTCATCTAAGAATTTGATTTTCAAGGTAGTGTGGACAGAAACAGCACTGTATTTCCTCAAGTAAAACATACACCAGACAGTATTTTATAAGTAAGAAGTTATCTTTGTGACCCATTTGTGGTATTGAGAATAAACTAATCACTGCATTATTTAAATATAGGTATTTTAAAGTCTCCACAAGCACTTTGACATTTTTAAATCACCTTCTCAGAACAAAATGCAAGTATTTACTGCTAAAAATACCGAAGTGCATTTACCAAGTTCTCACTCAAGAAAAAGAAACCATTAAGATCTACTCATATTAAAATTCTTTGGGGAAAAAATTAAATATAAGATCCCTTTCTGTTTCAGTTTAAGAAAAAACAGGCCACACCAAACAGAGATTTTATTTCAGTCAAAATTTCTGCAGAGGACATTAATCTCTATATTCAATTGCTATACCTCTTCTCACCTATTCCCAAAATTCAAATATAACTTCCATATGCATTTTTGGTACCAGCTCCACAGAGAAAGCACCTCAGTCCATCTGCTACAGCTCTCTCAGCCTCCAGCACAGTTACACCACTGTTCTGAGACTTTACCCCACGCTCCTTCTCAGTTCTAGTCCTGGGCCCAATTACATATATGATTTTACCACACACATATGGTCACTGCTGAGGCCTTTTTGACTATTACCTGAATGGCCACGTAGCCCTTGTACATGGATTGCAGTTCCCCAGGCAGAAAAGATAAAGATAACAGCCTAAGTTATCTCACTCCTAAATTAAGACAGATTTTAACCCCAGGTATCTACAGATCTAACATTCCATCCTGCTGACAATCTTAAATCATTTCACCAAAAGAACACTTTCTGGGGGTTTATATCCTCTCCCTTCCTCTTTTGCCATAAAATCAACTCTCCTGATGAGAGGTAGCCAAAGATTGCCTTTTTATTTCTGGCATAACCATCACATAACCTTGATTCACGGTGTGAGCAAGATCAAAGATGTCAACAGTATCACCAAATTCGGTGACAAGCTCACTGCAGAGCAACTATCACAACCAATATGACATGAAATGAAACTCAATTAAGACAGATTGACAACGGAGTCCCTGAAGGGAGCAAGCCAGCAGCAGGGAATGAGGGTTGACAGGAAAACACAGTGCATTGAGTCACTAACCCAGCCAAAGCCACTGTGTTCCTGAGAGGCCTCCTGATCCTGAGCTAAGGACTTCCCAACTTAACACACTGCACTAATACTTTTTCAATAGCTCTGTCATCAGAAACCAACCACCCAGCACATCAAATGGTTTATATCACACTACTTCTATTCTTCTTTTCCTCTGACTCCATTCTCTCAGAAATCATGTTTTCTTTCCATTGAAAACCATTTCTCTGAGGTCTTTACATGCCTCCACACACACGGCCACTGCATATTTTACCTGAATCTCCAGTCTCTTACCACACACACAGCCACTGCATATTTTACCTGAATCTCCTGTCTCCTAACACACAACACAGCAATGTCCAGTCCTCCTATTTAACTTGACCCAGCAGCACAGAGCCAGCTGCCATGCAGCTCCTTCCCTTGCTCACTGACCCATCACTGCACATCCCCAGGTTAGTGGAGCTCTTTTTCTATGGATCACTGATTCAGTCTTACACATTCCCAGCACTCAGTGCCCACTCTCTGACCCAATAAAATAACACCATCCCCTTTTTCCATCTCTGAAATCCTCAGTATTCTCCTCCTTGCAGGGATCTGCAGTACCAGAAATACAATCACCTACTGCTCCCTGCTTAACAGCAACAACTAATTCAAACTATTTGAACTACAATTTTAATAATAACTGGTTTAGAACGAATCTTTCCATCTCATTTTCTCCCCCCTCATCCCAGAAATAATCAGAGAACAGCAGGACATGCACAAGACACACCAGCAACAGATAAAGCCCGAATCTGGCAGCTTCCCTACAGCAGAGTACAGGTCAGTTAAAACAGCTTTTCCTCACACACACACACCATCCTCTCTGTAACAACCCTTCCCATTTTTCCAGCAGTCCTAGCCACCTAAGCAATAATTCCTACTTACTCTGATTTGAGTATCCCCAAAGCCTTGATGAATGAAAACCCCACAAACGGCAAATCTTCCCCCGAGAATCCTGCTGGGTTCAACTGGCGCGTAGAGGATAAAACCCGCGAATTCTTCTCTGGTTCATCAAAATTTGAGGTGTCATCATCAGACTTGAGAGTAGGAACGAAGGGGGGAGGAGCTGGTGGGGAAAAAAAGCAAGAAGAAAAGAGAAAATTCAGCTACAGTTCACTCTGCAACAGTCCCACTCATTCAGTGCTTGCAATGGCACTGCAGCTCCTGCTTTTAATCTTGCTAACACAAGCAGACTGAGCTGCTGCTCTCAAAGCGTATTACAGCAACAAGAGATTAACCCCTAAGCTGCCAACATGGCTACCACTCTGCAGGCACAGCATCTCCCACACTGATCAAACTGGGGTTTAGCTTGGGCATGGGAGATTCTGGGGTTTAGGGTTTTTTTCAGGTCAAGATGTTGGGTTTTTTAACCACATAAATAATAAAATCAAAGCACCAGGCTAAGAAAATCATTACTGTAATATAGCCAGAAGTCTGTCGATTCTGATTCATCTTGAAAAGGAAAATGTCTCCAACCTGTCCAATTAGTGACACTACCTGAGAAAGAAGCCTGATCCTGTGCTAGTCAGCTAAGGGATATATCTTACCCTTTAACACTAACAAGAATCTTCCCAGCATGGGTTTCTAATCAACAGCAAACTAGTCTTTCTCCTGGACAGTTCTAATAAACTATAGCTACTAAAATCTCACTGGTCTTTAGGAAAAGAAGATTGATTTTATTTCTCTAAAAGAGCTTGCTTAAGATCTGGAACTCTTGCCGGGACACCACTGCAGTCTGGCTCTGATACAATCAGCTCTGAACAGAGGTATAAATAGCAGGAATTACAATGTATTTCTTACTATAATTTCTAAATTGGTACCACTTAACTTGCTAAGCAGTTGTTTAATTTCAGATGATTTTCTCGTGCTTGCTTCAGTTTAATTAACCTAAGGAACAAAAGGACAAGTTGTTCTCAGGGATGTGCAGCACCCGAGCTACCTGCTGGCTTGGCTACGTGTGGGAAAGGAATGAATGCAGAAGCCCTGCTGTGCAATTCCTACCTCATTAAATCACGTTTCCTAACATTTATTTATTTATTTCATCGCTCGGGTCCCGCTCACTGCAACTCTGAGATTAGCACAGGAGACGGCTCCTCAGCCAGCAGCCAGAACAACCCATTGTCACCAGCTGATGGAAGTGGAGTGTGCTAAAACCGTTACCATGGATCCAGCATGAATCTCCTGTAGCTGAAGGGCTGATGAGGATTGAAGGACCGGGAACAAACATTCCAACCCCTGCAGTGCAGGCTCCCTGCTCCCCAGTCCCCGCATGCCGGGTTTAACCCTACCTGCCTGCGGCGTGACAGACGCTGCTGCCCGTGAGTGGCAGGGGCACAGCGAGTCACGGCTGGAGGCGCTGGCTCCCTCTAGGCTGCCAAAGCCTTGCACTGCCCGCCTTTAACTCTCCATTCCCTCGCTGGAACTACCCACCAGACCAGCATTAACAGCCAAAGAAACAAGGAATCTGTCTGCAGCAACTGCCAAATCCGACTCCACGCACAGGCTTTGGTAGCAGCTCCCTGAAGAGCCGTCCTGATGCTGCTCCCAAGCAGGGAAGTGAGAAGAAATTCCATGAAGCTGATGCTGCTCACGTACAGTAGTTCCAAGTACATTACAATGAGATAAATGGGGAAAATATACAAATTAAATAGGTTCTGTAGTAAGCAGTTTCAGCCTACTGGAAATTACCAGCTCCATGTCACTATCATGAATTTATTAATTTCTTCTATTTTACTAGTTATAATAAAAATATATAATATAATGCTGATATTTATGTGCCATAAATGTAATTTTGAAATATAGTTTGTTGATAGGGATATGTATTTCTTTTTAAAAATCACTTAATGTCAGGATAACATCCAGCTATTCTTCCATATACTCTTAATGATTAAAAACAGAGAAGTAAGAGGAAACTATTTGTAAGCATATCATCTTTAATGCAAATATAAGCCCAAAGTTGTACTTAATTTACAGCAGAGGAGGATTAGTTCAGGATTAGTATTTTTTAGTTTCAGGACCTTTGCTGAAAGAACTCTGCACTTTCTCTTACAGAAAGAGGTTGCTGTGGGATTTTTAACATTTTCTGAAGGCAGATACTGTCTCTGAGGTAAAGGAACATGGAAAACAGCATAGTCTTCACTTCATCTGCTAAAGTCTAGAATGTTTTTAAAGAGGTTGCAAAAACCAACTTGGCTTATTTTTATAATGGTAAAGCACCCTGCTCTGTACTCCCCAGAGCCTGGCAGACAACTTCCTCTCTGAAAGGGAGATCTAAAGCCTTGCTTCCCACCAGAAATTAGCAAAGAAGATCTTAAAGTCATCTTCGAGCCCTTGCAATTAAAAAGAAAGTTATTCCTCTTACAATCAATAAGAATTTCTACTCAAACCACATGCATAAAAGCAAATATCATTTAACTATGCATGCACATAAAAAGATGAAAAAACACTCAGTGGGGGAACAATGGATGCACAAAGATAAAACTGAGTGTGAGACAGAGCAAACCTTTGGGGCTGGTGGAAAACTAGTTTAAGGAGCACAATGTTTTTACACTACAGCTTCCTCTGATGTTTAATAAAATATGAGAACAAAGAAGAGAAATTGTGAATACTAGATTTAAAAGTAATGAAAAAATCCTTTGCCCTCTATTTTGCATTCATTAAAATCCATGACTAACAGTTCAAAATCTCTGCAACTCTGCAGAATAACTTTGTTACAATATTTGTATCAAGAAATAGTAGCAACTCAAGAGAAAACTTGGAACAGTCATTCAACAAAAACACCTCTAGATGTCAAGTAGTTCTGAACTTGCCAACAGAGACTGAAAATGAGAAACAGAACTTCTGAAGAAGTTTCAGTACATTAGAGAAAAAAAAAATCACTTAAGAGTAAGAGGGAATAACTTAAAAAAAAAAAGCTAGATCCACTCTGTCTGATGTTGCTTATTTTTTGGTAGCTTCTACATAGACTTTTATTCTTCAGACTAAGGAGTCCTTTGATGTCCAAAATACCCACAGAATACAGAGTGGTCTTGTAGAACCAAGCTGAAACAGACAAGCATTTTTATTCTCAAGTGTGGGTCCCATGATGGCATAATCTCTAGTTAAGTTATTATTTCTTGCTTAAAATCAGAGAGCTGTCACACAACTGTAGTATTTTCAGAACAAGATGAAGACTGGCAAAGGCAAATACATTGATGTGCTTATCAGCTGCTTCTTTAAAGGGAAGGATCCTTTAGCAGAGGTCAAAAAGCCTCTGAGAAATAAATGTGAACACCATGCCACCACATCTGACAAGGTGACAAATTTGCACTTTTCCCAGGCTCATCCAAAAGGGAGGCAAAAGTATTACTCAAAAAGACAGTGAACCCAATGCTTCCACTCACACAAACTGGTTGGGTACAAAGACCTCCTTTTGTCTCCAATACGTTACAATGAATGTACATGTTCTGTTTACCATTTAAAGTATCTTGTAGAGAGCTGCATGTTTTAAAAAAGCCAATTCCTTGCCTAGTTACATCCCCACTTGTGGAAGGATGTAACCCTCTTCCATCTGTTCCAAAGAATGACTTTCAGAGGAACAGGGGGTGTTGTAGGTTGCTAAGTTTAAGGGAAAAAAAAAAAGGAAAAAAGAAAGAAGAAAAAGAAAAAAGGAAAAATCCAAAACCACCACACATACTCCAGTACTTTAATCAGCTTAAGATTAGGTAAAATGTCTCTTATGGAAAAGAAGCCTTTTTTTTTTTTTTAAACTCTGCATTAGTGTGTGTGTGTTTATGACTAGTACAAAGAACATTGCCTTAACCAGGTCTTTCCATCCTTTCAAAATATTTTCATGCAAATTCAGAAGAGACTGCATTTCCTCTGGGACAGTGAAAGACTCAACTGAAACAGGAAACTTAAAGGAATTACAGAATGTTTCTTAAGGATAAAAATGTGTCTTTTCTTGATCTACAAGGTGGTCTATAAATGCCTTCTGAAAAAAGCATCCACACAGCCTTTTTAAATAGGTTGGGCATTCCTCTTCCTCAGGCTCTAACAGACCTATTTGAGAAAGTGTTATGAAAGAAAACCAGAGAATCCCAGTGATGAAATTAAAGGAAATTTTTGCTAAGACCACTTATAAAAAAGGCACTGTGCTAGTTCTAACCCATCTATACAACATTATCTTAACACCTTTATTGTTTTGTCAAGACAATGATCCAACACATTTCTATTAATAAAAGTGATTTCCAGCCTGCAATGCAAGTGATCTCCACTTCAAGAAACAAGTCAACACATTTTTCTGAAGACAAGAATCTAAATGAAACACTACAATGTGTAACTGTTAACATCCTGAATGACAACGTGGTGTTCATAAGGATAAGTGTCTTGGACTTAAGAATAAACAGGTCCTGCCTGTTTAAGAGCAGGTTCTACTATCAACTTTCCAGTGAAATACCTGATCATTTAGCTGAAACACAGATAGAAATATGTTTATTTCAGGTAAATAAATTCCAAAATACTTTCAGAGAATTCTTCAGTAAACGAACACAAACTTTTGAAAGTTTTGGTTTATTTTATTTTCGGAAAGTGTGGTGGTATCTATTTTGGAGTGGGGTTTTTTTAATATGCTTTAGAAGTATTAAATAGCAGAAAATCAACAGAGAGCAGAATCTATAAGTGTGTTTCAGTACAATACTCCAACAAAGGGGAAAATCACCTGTTGAGACAAATTCAGATAAACCTGACCTTAAGTTTAATGGTTTGATCCTGTTTTTGTAACTTAAGAGCTTCTACAGATGCACATTACTTGGACCCAGGGAAGTTAGGAGCTTTTTTTAGAGGCAATGATCTTTTGGAAAGGGGTTTACTAAAAAGTCAAGCGTTTCATAGGTTACCATAACAACACAATATAACACTGAAAAGCCCCTTAATGACATATTCTTAACCAAAATAGTTGCATTAAGAATGGCTATCCTGGAGCTCTCAGCTTGATAATGAAATACCTGCAAGGCAAAGGTATCCATTTTTTTCCCTACCTTGCTCAGCCTGAAATAGAAATTACATCACTGCCCTTATAGACTATAGGAAAGTCTGACTATACTGACACAGAATTGGTTTGACAATTGTGGAATCAGAGAATCATTTCAGTTGGCAAAGGCTTTAGGATCACCCAGCCCAACACTCCATAACCTTGAAGTCTTTGACCAGATTAGCTTGGGGGAGTGAGATTCTTTAATGTAAATCTAAATCCTATGACCTCTTCCAGCACCCATCTTCTCAAGCTGCCATTGCTCCAGTTAAACACCACTATCAGCAGAGGTCAAGATTAGAAGGCCTTTAGCTTTTAGATAGCCCAGGTCAAAGCTGACACAGCTTTTGAACAGAATGACAGCAACACTGCTCAGAAAAACCAGCACAGGGAGAACCACTGCTGAGAGCAAAGCAATAGGTGATACATTGAATCTGCTGCTTAAAGCACAGGGACTGCTGTGTTTTGTGCCAGTTACAGTGGGGGTTTATCAAGTATGAGGCACAACAACGAAGTGAGGGGTCAAAACTGCATGAATCCTCACAGTAGGCAGGCGTGGATATTACAGGGAATGATGCAATCTGCTGGTCAGCTGCAGACAGAAACGGGATTTTTAAAATCCCAAATGATTATTCCAACATTCTAAGCACACCAGGGCTGCCTACTGGCTTGTCCATCAGCATCACCACTGTCACAGGAATTGGCAAAATGCTCCATTAACTCGGGCAGCTGTGTGAATACTAGACAGGCAATTGCCAAGGAAACACCGGAACATATGCTCACATGTCATTCTTCTTTCTATATCTGAGATAATGTGATATAAATGCAACACAAAATTCAGGAACAGAAACTGGTGGCTTAGGCAGGGCTCTGGGGAGAGAAGGCAGAGAGCACTGGGAAATGTATGCTAAAGTGATGAAAAGGGCTCGAGGCTCAATGGCTCTCAAAGGGCAGAAACAATGGAATTTAACAGAACAGCAGCTCCACAAGTTCAAAATTAATGAATCAACAGAAAAGTGAGCAAACAGTCTGTGGAGCTGACAGCTGAAGTGCTGAGATAGTCATCAAAAGTAGAAGCACTGGCTTAGCAATTTATCATGGAAAATGGAGCACAATCATTCCCTTACAGCATATTTGATAAAAAACATAAGGCAGACATGTTGCTTGCCCAGATAATCTTACAGTCCAAATAATTTAAAATACTCTCCAACACAATCAGATTCCCATACAGAGATCACTGACGAACTGTGAAATATTTGCTTTTGCCATGGGTCTGATGCCTCAGTACTTCCAAATACTAAATTCCATTGCTTACATAGTATTATAAACAGTTTTCTGCATAGAGAATTATCTGGTTCACTGGTTTTATTCTCTTCCTGGTTGAATAAACAGATTTTTGACCAAAAAATTAGTAATATATTATCCCCATTGACTTTGACAAAAAACTCCAACTGCCCTATGGCCACAGGCATTTCATGACTCACTGGAACTACAAAAAATAAACCAATCTTAAGTGAAGTTGGTTCACAAGTAACTAAAGAGAAAGCTGAAGATACAACAACAACAACAAGAAATGATGAAGCCAAAATTAAGCAAACTGATGTAGGAAAGGAGGAAGGACATGGAAAGGACCATTTTGATTTTCCAGTCTAGTGCCTGCAGTAATATGGCAATTGCATCAGAAATTCATATGGAGTTTTATTAAACTTCCTCTTACCTTATAGTTTTCACCTGAGATGTTAACATAGCCTTTGCAAAAACTAAAATGAGCTGTTTTGTTAAAAATACCTGCTCCAGGAACCAGTCCTGTTTCATTATGAATAATTCAGATCAAACACACTTAAATACTCATTGTACAAGTTTTCCCATTACCAAAAAAAACCACAGAAATTGTTTATAAATACAATTTTATGCTACTTACAATTACGGATGTTGTTCCAGTCAATTTTAGAAAAAAATGGATGGCAGCAGAGACCCTCATAACCCAGCCTTTCCTTCTGCCCACAGAGCAGGCTCTGGATCAGGTCAAGAAAGTCACTGCTAACTTTCACATCCTCTTGGAACTTCAGAAATCTCTGCATTAGAAAGAAATGGATTTCTGCTCAGTAGGAAAACAGGCTCAGAAGAGTAAGATTAAGTTTCATTATTCTGAGATACGTCAGGTATAAAGGATGAATATTTATAGCACACAAATAAAAGCATGGTGCATTTTATCCAAATAGGCTTTTATATGCATTTACTGCAGTAAAGATAAGAACACAGGAACAACCATTCCCACCCAGACAAGTGGTATCCCAGGCCACCATCTTCTGCTGAACAATGGCCAATGGCACACACAAATGGAAGAGTAAAACAAGACACTCCCCCAGAAAATTCTCACAAACTTCCAAAGGTTTGTGGCTTAGGGTTTTTTGAATCAGGGATGATGACACCTGTTACAAAAAATAACTTGATATCCATAATACAGAGACATATAAATACAATTCAGTGCACGTATTCCAAATCCTTTATGAACACAACAAAGTAAGAGACACCCATAAACTTTCATGTAAAGTTGAGAAAAGCAGTCTTTTTGTTACAGCCTTGTTATTGAGAACAGGGAAGGAGTTCTGTCTACCTGGAAGTTCATGATGTTATTGAAAGTTTTTGCTGAAGTGCCCTCAGTGAAGGGAGTCCTTCCATAAATCATTTCATAGGCGATGACTCCGAGGGACCACCAGTCGCACTCGGGGCCGTAGGAGGCTTTGCCATCCCCACCCAACCCTGTCAGCATCTCTGGTGCCATGTAGTCAGGTGTGCCCACAGGGAGCCTGGCATTCACCTAGGAGCAGAGAAACCAGGTGAATTTCTCTTCAATGCCATCTTGGTAATAAATCAAAGGTTTTATTTTTCCCCCCCCCTTTTTCTTTTTAATGAGACATAATTTTCAGTCCTCCGAGTGAATTTTAAGTGAGTAATTTTAAGCAAAGCTGTTTAGCAAATAAGTGCCAGGTTAAGGAAACTGCTGATAAACAAACAAAGTGAGCTGTTTGGTATAAAAAAAAGAGCCAAATTATCAGAGCTAATTGTCACTATAAAGTACAAACTGCTAAAGTAGAAAAGTAGCATTCCAAAAAGCACAGAAATACTAAACTGATGTTTTAAACAGTAAATATACTCTGCTTCAACTAGTATTAGCAGGGACATCATAGCTGAAATTTCAAAACTGATCAAGTTTAAACATAAATATTCCCTGCCCTCATTACATTCACTGTCACCCTTACCTTTTTACCTAGTGCTCATGATCAGCAAAGCACTAATATTTGAATTTCTGGACTGCTTAGAAAAGGTAATTCAGGAGCCAATGCCACAGTCATTTTTGTACTGAGTGGCATAAAGAATGAAACAAAACAGCAGTCAGGCTAACAAAAAAGCCTGTGAGTGACTGAAGAGATAGTGTGAAGAAAAAATTTAAAAGGAAAATGCAATGCAGAGAAGCACTGAAAATGTAAAAACAGGGAAAACAGGATATTAAGAATCACATTACAAAGAAAATGTTATGGAAAAATAAAAATTGTAAAACAAGACAGAAATATGGCACGGAACTTCATGTTCTCACTTAGATACATTTAAATTTTAAAAATTTTCCACTGGAAGTCGTATGCAGTAACCAAAACTTACCAGCAACTTATAAAAAACTCCACTGATTCAGATTTGATGCAGTACTTTCTGGTGAGTGAAACCCAGAATATTTAAATTTTGATCAAGAGCTCCCCAGTCTTCAAAGTTATGTCAACTTAGTTACAACAGGCACAAATTTCATTCCAACTATAAATCCATGTCCTCTTTAAATATAGCATTGAACAGCTGTGAGAACCTCTAGAAGTTATGATTTTGTATCACAGTGCAGCACCATGAGAAAGCAGACTTACCTTTACCTTTCTTGTGTATTAATATTTTAATGAGTAAATATGTTACTGAGGGCTGCAAAAGATACTTGAGCTCATGCTTGAAAAGTCATTCACAAATGGAAAAATACAATTGTGAACAGATTCCATAGTGGACAAGAAAGGCAGAAGAGAGAAGAGCAAGGTGTAATCCAAGAACAGACCCCAAGTTAGTTTTCCCTTTTTGGCTGGACTATCCAAACAAGCCACAAAGTTTAAATCCACATTGTTACCGTTTTGTTTACTGTCATTTTGGCAGCTGACCCAAAATCCACCAGTTTAATGTGTCCTGTTCGGTCAATAAGAACATTCTCTGGTTTGATATCCCTGCAAGCCAGAAGAAAGCAATCAGAACCTTTCCAGACCATTTCCTACTGTCACATCCAGGTAACAGGATATTCCTATTCACTATACTCAACCATATGCATAAAGCCTTTCAAGTGGGAGTCTTTTTCCCAACAGATGTCCTGTTTCCAAGAAAATATGGAAGTATTACAGTTCCCCTTATTTCATGAGAGGTTAAAAATTATTGACAGCAGATGAAAAGTACCTTGACCACACTGTAACTGAGGTACAGTAAAGTATTTTGTAGTTTTCTTCCCAAATTCCCTCACAACTTATTCTGCACATCTTCCAAACCCAGGCAGTGACCTTGCACTAGAAAGCCACAGCCCATGCTCTAAGTGCAGACACTACAAACTCCTGGGACATAAAATGCTTCCTAACATTTCCATACCCTCAGAATGGAATATTTTTTTTTAATACCAATATGATTTGAAAATGCATACAGTAATAGTCTCCAAGCCTTGAGAGAAAACTTTGATATTTAACTACTCCAATATCCTATACTGCCCTGTTCACCAATCAGTACACAACAATTTTCAACAATTACATTAATTTCCCATAGTATTTGGTGCCAAAAGCAACAATGAGTGGAAAAGATTTAAATTTTTCATAGTGCAACATTAAGGCTTCTTTTTACTGAGCCTCCAGAAAAATATCTGAAACAATCCTTTCCTGATATTGGTCTGAACTTTACATCAAAGTTAATGCCCTGAGCTACAATTATAGTTGGGAGTCTGATTAATTTTCTAATTTTGTCTTCTGACACAGCATGTGAAACACTGTCCTGAAAGAGGACAGAATATAGGAGCACCCAGAGCAGCCTTTACCTACCGGTGGACATAGCCCATCTGATGGACACTGTGAATGGCCAAAACCATCTCTGCAAGGTAAAACTGCACCATATTCTCATCCAGCTGGTCCTCATATCTGTTTAAGAGTGACAGCAAGTCCCCTCCAGGCTGATACTCCATAACCTACATAAAATTTTAAAGGAACATATGTATAAGATACTCCATTCAACTCCCAGTATGATACTGGGCACATATCAAACAGTGCTATGTTTAGTGCAGGAAAATTTACAGAAAACGAGCACATTTCAACCATCACATTGTTCTTCAATAAACCAACAGCAATGGTGTTCAATAGAGGAGAAAAGCAAAGACTAGGCATTACCAAGTAGAGATTTTTCTTGTCTTGAAATGCATACTGTAACTGTGGAATCCATGGACTGGTGCTCTGAGCTAATATGCTGCGTTCTTCCTCAAAAAATGACACCTACCAAAAAAGGGTTCAGTTACATCATGACAAGAGGGAGTGAGAATACATTAGAATCCCCTAGTTTTAGAAAAACTTGGCACACATCACAAAAAAATTACACAGAAATTATTAAGTGCTGTTTCCTGAGCAAGTGCCATGTGAGGGTAGTACCACACTTTGCTTTCTCGTCAATCTATGCCCCAGAAATGGTAATTTTAGTTGAGCTTCATTTCTGCTAGTCACAAACAATGCTGAGGGATAGCAGGAGCAACCTTATTGCACCATGCATTGGGAACAACTGATGCAGACATTGTATAAATTCATGAGGTCTCTCATGGAGTATCTCTGTCCTACTTGTCATCTCATGTCAGCAGAGATTAACTTCTGTTTCTCACCAAACTATGAGAACAACCTCCATTATCCCTTTTTTAAGTTTCCAAGTAACACATTTCTCAAGCTAGCAAGAGGCTCTCCATAAAAATCCAGTCACCACAGTTTGCCTTCACACCCACTCCTGACATTCTACTTCGCTCTTTAAAATGAAAAACCCTTAATGAATAGATTGTCTGAAAATTCAAACCATCATCAACAAGATCAATACTGATTCAGTGTTTTCGTCATCTGTTTTTTCTTTTCCTATAATTAGATGGGAAGCTCTTCACAACAAGGGCCATGTTTTGGCACCTGAGGATGGCAGCTCACCCAACAGACCCACAGACTGTGACAATGGCTTTTAAACACAGCAAAACTACACACAAATTTATTGCATCACTGAAATGTAGGATGAACTTTCTCAGGATATATTTTTAACTCAATTCTAATAATAGTGACAGAAAGGAAGTGTTCAGCAAATTGCAATTTATCCTCCTACTCTCATAACAGAAAAATATACATACGTGCTCCTGTGCCAGCAAGGACTCCTTGCTCATCACCTTCATAGCATAGACATCACCAGTGACTTTCTCTCTCACTACTTTGACATCTGCAAAGTGACCACAGCCAACCACGCTCTTTACTTCAAAATCCTTCACACTGGGTTGCAGTTCCTTTAGTTCAGCGATAGCCTCTGCATCTATAAAAATAAAATACTTATTTTTACATTAGGCAAGTGGCATTTTACAAAAAAGAGACAACATCGAAACCGGGGAATAAAATTTTAAAAAACCCCAGCAAACCAAAAAACCCCCAACATTTAGCTCCAGATTCTCAAGAAATGTTAAATCTTTCCAGAATATGCTTCTTAAAAATAACAGCATGCATCTGAACTAGAAAAAGACTCTATCAATGCAGAGTTAAGTCTGAAATATGGTACATACAAAAGGATCAGGAAATGCTAAGACAGTTCCCATAGCAACCATAATTCTGTCCCATTCATAACATCAGAGGCTGAGAACCCCTTTGGTTTCTAATTTCTTTCCAGCCACCCTTTATCAATACAAAATATATTCTCTAAACACAAGGGCTTTACCCAGCAAGTTCTAGCCCAGGGGCAGGGTTTGCTCCTCTGCCTGAGGGAGGCACCAGTCTATTGTCTAACAACCAACCACAGGCATTTATTGCAGATACTCAGCTCAAGTTTTCCACTGACTAGTTCCAACCAGCATGCACTGTGATAATCAATCATTCACGGGAGATTGTTCTAAAAATTCTTCAAACTAGCAGAAAATTACTGCCTGCTAATAGTGCCTACAAACCATTGGGTGGAAATATAACAGGGGGCACAACACATTATTTGAAATCAAATGTCTTTCTGCTATATCTTAATGGAAAAATTGGAATTTTCTTTGCTCTTCCCCAAAAGGAATCTGAGCACATTATCAGAAACATATTTACTCCTTTAGGACCTGTATTTCTGAAGCACAGAAATATTCTTTACAAGTTACACACACAAAACTTGGGTAACACATTGAACTCAAAAGGTGAAAGAGCCAAGGATTACCAAGTTCCTCTCTCAAATCTTTTTTTCTCAAAGTCACTATCCTGCTTTGAACTTCTGACATCCTTCTGTGGTGCACACTTGGAGCCTGGCTGTAGCTTTCCAAGGAAGTACCTCCTCAAATATAAATACAGTACAGACTAAGAAGGATGCAGGTTTGAGTCACAGCACTTCAAAAGCCACTTGCATTTGATCTTCTCGGACCTGAACAAATCTTTACTAAGATTGCCAAGATCCCCTTTGCAGAGTTGAGTCTGCCAACAAAAAAATCAGATGCTCAAAGTCCTGGGTTACAATCAAAGCAACTAAAACATTACTTGAACATCCAGATTCTTAAGAACTGTTTTGTAAAGTGACACCTGAAAATTAGTCTAAACAAACTTACACTTCTTGACAAAGTTGCCAACATGTTTAATTTTCATTAAAGCAGGGTTTCTGCATTCTTCAAAAAGAACAAATAATGAATCAAGGATGCCTTCCCGGGAGAGAAGAGACATCTGCTGTTGAGTCACAAAGAGTGGCTTCCCCTGGAAAAAAAAAGCAGCAACAGCAGATGGAGTCTCAGACAACAATGAAAAGCCTCAAATCAATAACAGATGTATAGAGCAGATTATATATTATCCATTTAAAAATCACTACTTCAGAAATTAGGCAAATGATACAGAAGTGTGAGGTAAATATATCAACTCACTGTGTCTCTCTGTAATAGCTGTTACAGGTATTTTTCTTTTGGACAAAGCAATCCTTTAAAGTTTTAAGCAACTAAACTAAGAATTTCAAGAAAGCTGTGATTCAAATTTTAGCAATCTGCATTCTCCTGATGACTCTGATCTGACTGGCTTTTTCCTTGACACTGTACCATGCAGGTTTTTCATGGTACAAACAATTCAAGCAATCAGCATCAACAGTAGCTCTAGAAGGAAACTTCAGATGATGGAATAGCAGCCCCTTAGGTAAATTCATCTTGGGTCAAACCCTCAGCTCTTCCACCCATGAAAAAACTGAAGATTACAGGGCACAGAAAGCAATATGCCATTTTCACATGGGAAAATCCATCAGGTGAACACATCAACAGATGCATACAACATAAAACCAGTTCCTATCCACTGAACTTTGTGCAAACCAGATACACTCTGAACTTCACCCAGTTATCCCTTTCTTTTACCACTTCCCCCAAACAATGACACAGGCATGATGTCAGCATCCAAACAAGCAAAGTTGTATTTTCAGATACTGGGAATGGACAAGGACAAAACCGTGATCAGCTGCTCCCAGGCCAAATATTCTTCACCTGAAAGAGCAGATTTAGCCGAGAAACTCGGCTGGTGATGGGCTCCATTGGTCCTGCCTCGACCGGATTTCGGGCTCCACATTTGAACTTCAACATCGTTACAGCTTATCTCATATAAACGGTCTTCTGAAAAAGGGAACAGGGACGTTCAGGAAGTGCTTGACTGGCTATCTTTAAGTAAAAAATGTGGGTGAGGGGGGATGTAATTTAAACAACATCTACATTTCCTTGGGGACAAAATTTATAAGTTTAAACGCGCCTGGAGCGCCCCAGCAATTAAAGCGGGGAGAAGCACAGAAGCAGAGTTATGTTGAAGGAGACCTCCGAGTCCAATCTGTGAGCGAAGCCCACCGTGCCAACTTCCCCGCGGCACTCAACGCCTTGGCTAGGCTTTCCTTAAACACCTCCAGGGACGGTGACCCCACCAGCTCGCTGGGAGGGCGCGGAGCCCCCCAAACTCTGCAGCTTGCAGCGGGCAACCCCAAGCTCCCCTCAGGTCCCTCAGCGCCGCCCTGTCCCAGCTCCCGTCTCCGCGGCCCCGAGCCCCTCAGCCCCCGCGGGTCCCTCAGCCCTGAACCCCCTCAGCCCGGCGGGTCCCTCAGAGCTGAGCCGCCCCGGTCTAGCTCCCGCGGTCCAGAGCCCCCTCAGCCCCGCAGGTCCCTCAGCGCTGCCCTGTCCCCGCAGCCCCGTTCCTCCCTCAGCCCCGCGGGTCCCTCACGCCGCCCCGTTCCCTCTCAGCCCCCGTGGGTCCCTCACGCCGCCCCATTTCCCCCTTAGCCCCAGGTCCCCCGCGCGCCCCGCTTTTACCGCCGCCAGCGTTTGAACGGCGCGGTGGGTGTGGTGTTCTTTACATCACTTCTGGTAGCACAGCGCGGGCCAGTCGCAGGCCGGCCGGGCCGGAA
>VZRX01008812.1:64456-82292 GCA_013398075.1 Notiomystis cincta | reverse complement strand
CCCTGAGGGCGGGAGCGGCCGCGGGCTCTGAGGGGAGCGCGGGGCTTCCCCAGCTCTGAGGGGAGCAGAGAGCGGGCCTGCGGACACTGCCGGTGCTGCTCTCCCCTCACGGGTGTGCTCGCGCTTGTCGCGTATTTCACGCCTTCTTGTTTGTTTGTTTGTGTATTTTTGGCTTTTTTTGCCAAACCTTAAAAGGCAAAAATGCCTCATTCCCGGTAGTTCCGAGTGGAGCTGGCTCAACCCTACCCTGGACGTCAGAATTGGCAGTAGCTGCTGCCAGGTAGGGCAGCCAGAGGGGAAATGGAAAGGTTTTCAGAAGCTTTAAATGTCTTTCTGTAAAATGCTCGCCTGACCTTTATGACCCTGTTTGTATGGCCGTTTTATTCATGGCCGGGTGATTAAGTTTCAAGTGAAGCACTGGTGAAAAGCTTCCAGCTCGATGCCAGCCCGGTCAGAACGTTCAGTGGGATGGATGCGGGATGACCTTGTGTAAGGACGGATCCGCTGGGTCCCTGCGGAGAGGTCCAAGGAGGGAGGACATCGGCAGGGAGCACCGATGTGACCCGCAGACATCTCGGGGGTGCAGAACAAAGCCCCTTGTTACACAGTGTCAGGGCAAGATTTAATCTGGCAACAGAAACCTCGGTGGTGTGGTCCTTAAAAATCATCGTGTTGCTGTGAGTGATGTAAAATAAGATATTTTGCTCTCCAGCGTTCATTTTAATGATGCTAATACTGGCTTGGCATCTAGCTGATCAAGTAATGCACTGATGGATTTATTACGTTTGACTTTATACAAATCATTTTAGAGATTTGTGCTTCCTTCCACCTCCCCCAGTCCACCCCTGGAACACTTGACATATTTATCGTGTATTTTTTGTCTCAACTTACATAGCTGGGTTCATTTCAAGTTACAAAGCCTGAAAGAGTTTTTAAAATCTAATTTATTGTCCACTATCTGCATTGCCAATTTGGTTTCTGGACTCCATTCAGGACACTGTCATTGGCTGTGTCTCATCCAGACCCACACTGCCCAGGAGAGATCAGCTCTTAAATAAACAGAAATGCAGTAAAGAGCTTCCTGTGCTTGAGCTGGGCAATTGTCATGGTAGTGCATTTTAGTGAAATACCACATCCTGCCCTGTACTGGAACCTTACCATGTCTAAAGGTGCTCTCCCCTAGATTTTGAACAAGTCTCATTGCCTGCCATCCTAACTAAGAGATCTTCAGGCTCCTCTGTCTCCCTTTCTCCAGCCTATCTCCTCAGCAAATGTCATTAATCCCCTCTGTTTTAACTGCCAGAATTACTGTTAAATAGTTCTAATTCTGTTGGGGATATTGCAGGATGGTGTGGACCAGCTGATACACACACTGGGAGAGGAGATGGGTCATTAAGGGTCTCACCTGATGTGCATAAATTCTCCCCCTTCAGAACATGAACACTGCCTCTGGGTGTCCCACACAATAATCCCAAATTTAACCAGCCAGGTGAGTGCTTGGCTGGATCACAGGCCTCTCTCAGCTGCTCAACAGGTTCAGTAATAGCATCAGTTTGCTGATTTACAGGTTTATAATTTAATTTTCCCAAATAAAGTTGTTGTTTTGAGGGGGGGGGGGGTTGAGGGTTTGCAAGCAAAGAAGCTGGCTCTTAAAAGCCTTTGGACAGATACAGTTTTCCTCATAATTTAGGTGAAAGCTCAAGTTAGATTAGTTCCCTCTAAGAAGGCCCTTAAATACATATTTTGCTAGAAGCAGCAGTGTGATACAAGATCACATACTGGTTTTTTTTCTTCTTTGTTGCTCTATAAGAGGAATGTCTACTAGAAAAATTAAATTCTAGCAAAAAAATGCAGTTGTACCAGAATTGTTATCTAATGGTAAGAAAAAACCTGAAGTGGCAGATGAGGGAAGGAGAGGAGAGAGAGGAAAACTGTAGTTTCAGTGATAACAGCCATTTCTGATGTCTCAGGTAAAACAAGAAATACATACCTGCTCAGAAGAACACATATTTCCTTTAAATTGGTGATCTGAAGTCTTCAGAATAAAAGCAATGATTCCTCCCAATCTTTGATATTTTTATCTTGAGAAATCAGTGCAACAGTCCTTTGTAACAGCCAAATTATGTATCACCCCTTGAACTTGACAGCTGCTCCTGGGCATAACCTCACTTAACTGGGAGGAGGAGCAGCAGACCTACAAGCACACAAAGCAAGTGCTTATCCCTACTATTAAATTAATAGGTTGTTCAAAAGTGAAACAGAATAAATAGCTCTGTGATTTCCCCTAAGCAGGTCCCAATATGGTGCTCAACATGTTTTGACATCTCACCATGCATTGAATTGGTTACCATCTGTCTGACATTATTTTATGATAAGAGTGGGGCTTTCCCTTTATTTGCTTGGCCCAAATTCTCCTCCCTCATGCTGTTGCATTGTGCTCCAAGGTGACTGTGTTCCCAAGATTGCTTGTCACTGTAACACCCTTCAGGCTCGCCTGAGGTCTAAGATACCATGTACATGTAGAAGTAAATGACCAGGCAGGCAGGTACCACAGCTTTTTGCCAAGAACCTGGTGTTCAGATCCTCATCCCAGCTAACCTCACCATATTTTAATGGGCAGAGAGCTGCCAAGTCCCCCCCAACTCCATCTGGCTGTGAACTTCTGTATTTACAGCAGGATTACTCGGAAATATCTTCATCTGTGGAGCAGTGAGACTCTCCTGGCTGTGCCCAAGGTGCTAATGAATTTACATATGGTTAGAAAGCAATAAACAGGGCTTGTGCTATCACAATGCTAAGAGCTAAGTAGGACCAAAAACCTGGGGTTTTGTCCTACCTTGAAAATCTCTCCAGCTCAGCTCTTTCCAGATTGTAATGCTATTTGTGCAGATGGGTCTGCAGGCAAGGGATGTTGACCCCAGAAATGAACCATGCTCTTCAGCAAGGCCTTTACCATAGCTAATCTATATGTCAGTCTGTAATCTATAGTTCTACATGAAAACAAAAAATGAATTCTCCTTTATCAGCTCTGTCCCTTCCTCTAACTCACCAATATTTAAAAGACCTTGTAATAAACCAAGCTCTTTCTTCAGCCCTAATCTGGGCCTAATCACACCTGGGTTGCCAGTTTCTGTTTCAAAATAAATGGTTTAACTTGGCTGACTCCAAAACTGTCATAAACCCTTGCTAAGTGTAGCTCTCACCATTGCTTATGGGACCTAAATAATCCTTAGGTTCCTGACACATTTTGTTCCACTTTCTTTCCTCAAACTATCACAAAGTATCCAACCTGACATAATAGGCACTCTGCAGGGGATAGGAATATTTGCACAATACATATTTGGGAAGAAGAGTTATGGAAGAGGGAAGTTAATTCCTTATGAAAGATATGAAGGCAAAGAGAAATAATCACCAGGAAAACAATTACATTGTCTTTCCTTCCTCAGTGTTTTTTATTTCCTCGTGAGAATTTTTGGAAAAAGACCACTCTGCTGTCATCCTCCTGGGATAAGCAAAAAGGAAATGAAATTTGAAAAGACCTGAAAGGCTGTTTGGTGTTTCTTCTGTAGACTTTCACTAGAAGGTAGGCATGGAGATAATATTCTTCAAGGTTATTTTGACTGAAATATTGAAGGCTTTTTTTTTTGTATTAGCAACATGCCAATAATTGTATTATACCTGTGCTATTGTTCACTGGGGTTTTTATGTATTGCTTCTATTTTCTTTATATTTACAAAAGTAGAATCCATTAAAACAGTGTTTAAAACATAGTGCCTTCCTATTAGATACATAGTTGTCATCTATCTTTTGATTTATTCATAAAAATGCCAACAGACATATGTGATGATGCTCCTCAGACCAAATCCCAGCTCTGAGGATCCCTCATTGCAGCACACACTGCTCAGTTCTGACCACACTCTCCTAACACACAGCCATATGTTGAATTTCCCTGTAAGCCAAAACACAATCATGGTAAATTTCTGGTGTGACCAATGAAATAGTAACAGAATTGGGTCACTAAGAATCTTTGTGCAAACTGAGCATTTAACCACATGAAAGTGAAGTGCTTTTTTTAATCCTAATTGTCTTCTACATTTTTTTTTTATATTTAGCCTAAAACAAATCCCTCATTACTTTCCAGAGAAATAATTTATTAACTGGTAGATACAGTGAAAAGCAGATGATGTTTTATATATCTCAGCTTCAGGCTTCCTTTGTGCCATCATAGGAACACCCCTGATTCCACAAAAATTATTTTATAGAAAGCAATTTATTAAACCTCACGATCTGTCAAGACACATGAATATTGATGTGTTCACATTAACATCTCCTGGAGCAGCTGAAAACTGCATTTGTCATGACTTAAACAGAATTACATGTTGCACATCAACAGGTGACAGGAGCTTAATTAAAGCAAAACTGATGAAATATCTGAGCCATGGTAAAAAAATGTTTTGTTTTAAATGTCCTTAAGAACCACTTGCATGTTTTCATTGATGGGGAAGGGAAGGCAACTCTGGTTTACAAGATAAAACCTAGAACAGGACAGGTGCTGCTTATCAGATGGCAACTGCATCTAACATAACATTTAATTACTCTGGAATTTAGAAAGAATAATCATGTAAAAATGGCCATATCCAATTATGTTTTACTTAGATTCCAAAAGAAAAAAAGAACAGAGGTACCTTTATGGTGAAGAGACAGAATTCTTTTAAGGGCACAATTAAAACTTATTATTAAAATGTAATCATATGTTGATCTTAGGGTGAGCAAATTCTAGATGTTTACAGCAGGAATCCTTTCTTTGCCTTGAATCAACAAATCCACAGAAAAGACACCCTTTCCTCAACTACAGCAATAATTTGCTTGTTTGTGGGATTGGGCATCACTGCCCAGGTATTTTGTTAGAAAAACAAATCCCATTGGACTGAAGTATCAAAATTAAGTATGGAAATCGATTAAACAAAATATATCTGTTAAAATGATGCCAGCTTTTTAAAAGAAAACAAACCTACCCTTTACTAACTCTGATGATTTAAGATACAGAAGTAGACTTGGATTCTTTGTGTAATTGAACTGGAAAGAAACTGTCCTTTTCCTGTGAAGATTTATTCCAAAATTTCCAGTAACCAACAATCTGTGCTCTGCAGCCCTTTAGCACAGTGGGCAGTGTGAACAGGGTAGAAAAGAACAATAGTGCAGAGTATAAATAAAAGCAGCAGATGAGGCAATGACAGTTTTAATGTCAAAGGACTCTCCCAGGTAAGACTAAAAGAAATTTAGATTTGATTGCCTGCGTATTTTTTAATCTGGAATCACGATTTTGGTACCTTATGGATTTTAGATGTGCTTGCTCTGAGTGGGTGTGTTCATTCCTGTCCCCAAGAACTCGGCAATGACAGCCTACATGTTACTTTATTTAATTCTTCTAGAATTAGTTCTATAATGTTTGCTTGGAGGCCAAGAAATATTTTACAGTGACTATTGTGGGATTCTCATTTTTAAACAGCTTTTCCATGTTAAGAATTGTGATGAATAAGTGATTAAGAAATAACACTGACAAACAGTGAAGTAATTTAAGGTTCATATGGAAGTGAATGACAATTTCTGTCTGCTTTGGAGGTCACTGCGTGGTCAAATTGCTTTTTTTGGAGTGCTCTTCACCATTTCTCATGGTGATTGGCCTGGCTCACATTGTTTTCTCACACTTTTAAATTTCCTTTACTACCTGGAAAGAAAAGACTGCAAACCCAGTATATTCTTCCTCCAAAAAAAAGTTGGGAAGGTGGGAAGCTGTTGCAATGGTGCAATGTTCATGGTCTGCCAAGGAATTGCATTTAGCTATTTTTAGCCAAAGGCTGGATACAAAAATACAAGTCTTGAAAGAGGAATGGAAATTCCATGTGAGAGAGTTTCTGTGGAATAAACATTTCCTGAATAAAAAATGGCTCTAGGCTACCTTTTCCCCCCCTGTGTTTTTAAAGTACTGCAGGTCAACTTTTGTTTTAAAAATAACTTTTTAATAAAAGGTGGGTTTATGCTACTATTTCTAATTCCTCTATAATTGAATTAATTACCTAACTACTAAGGTAGAATATTTTCTTCTTTCTGCTCCTCCCACCACTTAGCTCTCTAGCTTTCCTCAGAGCAATGGATCTTGTGCATTGCTTCTCTGAAATTTGAAATGGATCAGATGCAGTATTAATGAATTATGCTGGTGGATGAGAATTAATAGCAATTAGACCCTTGGAAATGAGGGGAGAGGTGCAGACTTGTTGGTGCACCCCACATCTTAAACCTTTTAATCATGAAGCAGAAGGTAGTCAGCTTTTCATATCAGAGTTAGGCAAAAAAGCCTAATAGCCAACCTGAACATGACAAAAAACAACAATAACTAAAAAAAAAAAGAATCTATCTTAAGTAAGTGTTATTTGTTAACAACCATTCTAAAGCAGAACACAAGCTACCACTTAAAATCCACCAGAAGACAGCATTTAAAGCAATGGAGGAGGCTGGGTTCTGCATCAACCTATTCTACCATGAATAGATACTACAAAATAAAGATTATTTAGAATACAAATAATGGAATAGAAGAGATTTGCACACAGGCTGCATAGTTTGTTGCACCTCTGTCTTCTCTATGTTCCCCTGGCTTTCCTTCTGATGCCTTTCAGTATCCCAGCCTCAAAAGATGTTACATCATCCACTTCCTGTGAATAGGAACTGCTACTTCTCTCTTGAAAAGGGTTCTTTAAATCCTACTTGTTTTCTGGAATTCAGCTCCAAACTGAGCCAGAAGCACAGCCAGGCAATGCTGGCAGTGGTGTTCAACAGCTGTGTAGAGTCTGCAAAAGTCTTTCCCCCTTATATGTAGCCTCTTGGGGTAGAAACTGCTATTCCACATTCAGAACTATCCAGTAAACAGGCTGATACAAGGTGTTTATAAGCAATGAAGGTGCAGGAACAAGGCTGTCTCCCTATCATTGCCTGCCCAGCTGTGGTGTGAGAGAAGGACACACAGCCCCCTCTGCATCGTTCAGCAGTACCAACACATCAGAAAATGGCAACTGCTAAATACTATTTTTCTTTTCAGCTCTACCAAGTCATTTGTAAAGGGCCATTTCTGCCCAAGCTGCATATAAATCGTAGGCTGTTAGTGGATTGCTGCTCTCTGGCTTCATCTGCACAGTGCTCTGTGCCAAAACCACGGCTCTGCAGGACCTCAGTCGTAAAGAAGAAAATGATCAATAAGCCTGGGCAGCCTGTGACGCTCAGTGACAGATTTTCACTGCCTCTAAGGCTGTATTTTAATTTAGACAAAAATAGTTAACAGCGCAGTTGCAAGGGAAAAGAAGTCATCTGCTTCTTATCTAATGTGTAATTCAAAAATTCCTATAATTGATCTTCATTGACAGTTTTTGCAAGCTCACTCACCCACACTGCACATATTGTGCTTCCTGACATAATTCCCGACATAGACGATGATATTTCAACAGAGGAAGCTTGTT
Organism: Notiomystis cincta; assembly: GCA_013398075.1. Classification (NCBI taxonomy): domain Eukaryota; kingdom Metazoa; phylum Chordata; class Aves; order Passeriformes; family Notiomystidae; genus Notiomystis; species Notiomystis cincta. Next base: position 74,784 of record VZRX01008812.1, on the reverse strand, counting down.
AAATCAGGTCAAACAAAATAAAGAATCAGAATGTGCTGCAAGTCCTTGCAGCTGTCTGTCTTTTCACCCTTACCCCCACCAAAAAAATACGAAACAAAACAAACAAAGCCTACAAAACAACATCACCAAAATGCACAGAAAACAATACAAAACCAATTTCAAATACTGGTAATTTTGTAATGGGCTAAAACCACAAAACTCAGCTTTTTTTAAATGTTGATAGCTTCTGAATTAAAATACATTATTTTCTCCCAAGATGCTGGACTATTACTGTTGATCAGACATAACTGCCAGTCTTTTATTACTTCCACATGGTTTAATTTTCCCTGGAAGTGTCATATATATATTCTAATGATCTGCTGAATTAAAAGAATTCTAAATCGGTTCCCAATTGATGAGATGGTGTTTCTGAGATAGGACAATAAAGGGCATTTTCTCTCACAGAAACAAACACAAAAATTCTGGAGGTGATAATGGGTCCTCAGGTGTCTGAAAGAGCACTACATAATTTCAGAGCAACACAAACAATAGATGCATTTTCCATTTACAATGACTGTAAATAAAGAGGAACATAATGTTTCTGTTTTACAAGCACCATCACTGGCCTAGGCAGCCATTCTCCAACTACTCAAACAACCCTTATTCTTCAGAGAACTGAGGTGAAGGAAGGGTTCAACATACTAACCACCAATAGATACAGTTAATAGTGGCAGAATGCCAGAAAAGTTCATTAGAAGCATCTTAGAGTACTAGACACAAAAGGCTGGCACAGGGGAACCCCATTTTAATTTCTATAAATGCAATTCCAGCTTTTAAAACAAAACATTTGAAGTGCAGAGTGAGGCACTATTCCATAGAGGTAGATTCCTTTATTCCAGATTCTTTTTCCAGCTCTAGGTGCTAATTCTGTAGCAGCTGAGAGATGATTCCCATAAATCACCTCCCTGACCCTTCCCCCATTGGCTGGGGATGGCTCTTAGGCTGTGCTGCTGAATTATTTTCCAATTTCTGGTGGCTATAGCACTTCAGGTTATTTATGCTACACCTTGAGCTGATAAGTCATCAGGAGAGAAAGAGAAGCAACCAAGGGTGACGGATGTGCAGACACACTAAAAATCACAGTGAGCTCTTGCCTTTCATGCCCACAGCAAGTTCCCAGGAGCCTTCTGCACTGGACAGGGATGTTGGTGTGCTTCGAAAAGTGAGACAGTATTTCCTGAGCTCTGCAGACATATCATGTTATGTGCAAGCATCTCCTTTTTCCCCACTGAGTAAGTTCTGAAACACTCAACAAACAAAAACGCTTGAAGGGCAAATCCATAAATATTTCAGCCAGTTGTATATAGGTTACTCCTTTGGAGTTAAATAACTGGAGTAAAACTGACACAGTGTGTATTTTAGAATGAATAGCACAAAACTGACCCAGGGAGCAGCAAGGATTATGAGCCAGACTGTGGAATGGGAAGCCATACGGGCTCTTCTGTGAGGATATTCAATAATGGAATGTTTGGAAGGTGGTTGCTTCCTTCATTTTTGGCCTTCACTGAAATTTCTTCATGTAAGTGTAAATTTGGGGAAGCAATATTCATCTGTCTGTATGATGCCTTTATATGAAAACAGTGAGAGAAAAATTAATTAAATTCTTCACATAAGGCTACATCTGACACTGACCTAAAAGAGGATGACTAAAATAGGCAAAAACATATTTGTTTAAACTAAGATTTACTTTTAATAGCAAAGTGTTGATGAAAGAAACCCAAATAAGCTAACCCACAGCACTGAAATCACATACAAAATATGATTTTTGATGACTTTTCCCTTCCTGCTCAACAAGGCTGATTTCATGTCATGCAGGGCAGGCAAAGGTGGGGGAGCTTTATAAAATAACCTGATCTTCAAGAGAGAGGAGAATCACAGACCAAAGGGCATTCAGCCAAACCCAGAGCCTGGATTGCTGTGGAATTTTATCAGTCTCTACGTCCAGGATGAAAGGCCATTGAGTAAGCAGAATATGCACACAGACTTTATATCTTTCTACAACAGCATGCCAGCATATTCATTGATCCCAGTGAACAATATTTGGCTCCCTTTTTGTCACATCTCTGCCTTCACACACCCCATGGGAGAAGTTGGCTGTGAACTCACAGTGTGAGGCTGCACTAAATGTTCGTAAATGTCATTCCCAATGAGACTGAGCTCACCTGGCCTCTGCAAATGCAAAAATGGGAAACAAAAATAGAAAGCACTTTATTAAGGTAATGTTCATACCTAAATTTCACCCCCATATAGATAATGTGTGGGTGAATATTAGATTTAAGCAGTTAGCTTAATGCTGAATATTTTAGTGACAAATATGGTCTATGCACTTCCTAAAATGTCTAGAAGTATGCAAAGCAATAATATGGGAAAGGCAGGATAGAAAGAGAAAGGAAACTTTTAATCTTAAGGTTTATTTTTAGGTGATCTATTGAATGAAGGTTTGGCTTTTCTTTAGAACACCCACACCCATGCAGAAGAGCAAAGACTCTGATGCTGTGATACCCAGAGTATCACAGCTTTCTCCACAGTTGTTTTTTATCATATAATGTAGTCAGTTAATTAGATCTCCTCTGATCAATCATTGAATTACTGCTTCAAAAGGCATTATGATATGATGAGAGTGCCTCGCAGCAGTTAAACACTTTGATTTTTCTGTCCTAACATATACAACTGATGTCAACTAGGTCTTCCCAGCAGGAATAAAGAAATACTTTTTAAAATTGCAAGCACAATTTATCTCAAAATTGAAAATCTGACCAGTAAAATTACTGTAATACATATTCATTCTCTCCATTGGTCCTTTCTGGTATTTAAGACCAACCTTTCATGTTTTCCATGTGCCTTATGTTTTGATCTCAAGCCCTCTAGAGCTTCAACCTTCTCTCTTGCTCTTGTTCTATTCAGCTCTTTTATACCATCACTGTTATGTATCTGTGACTTCAGCTGTTACAGCAGCTCCTTCCTTGATCCTCTCGAGTCTGACTCAAAAACCCAAGCGGTGTAATCAAAGAGATATTGACAGGAACTCCTTTGTTTTCCTTTTGTGACTTGGCTCTTGAAGAGAAACTGTGATCTAAGGGTTAAGATTGTAGGTCACAACTTGATCATGAGATTTGCATGCCTTGGCATTGGGGACTGTTGGCAAGTTACTGCCTTGGCTTCTCCTCATCCCTCTTTGGAAGGGGAACAGGGATTACAGGACAATGTCACCCCAAGAGTTGCCTCACTATAGTTTCTGTGAAGAGCTTTGGATTCCCTGGAAAGCAGACAGTACAGGGAGGGCTGGTGTGTAGTTTTGGGAAAGGTCTGGTTTTGCTTTCTCTCCAAAAGCAGATGCCATGTGCAACATCCAGGGATCTTTGCACAGTGCTGTACAGAGGAGTTCTTATGCTTGCAGTAAAACAAGAAAATAAAGAAGCTTTCAGCGTCCTGCTTTTGTTTGTGATTCAAGTCCCCAAATGGGGGAAAAAAGATACATTGGTCTTCTGAGCAGTATAAATGATAGAAAATAATTTACTTTTTAATCCTATGGAAATACTTTTGCCAGATGAAAACTGTTCTGCCGTTGCCTTTCCAGAAGAATAGTGCAGTCTGCAGGTAATTAAACAACAGAAAGCAATACCCATAATTCAACAGTATGTCTAGGCTATTATTTGGCAATTCTTTTTCTCTTGAAGTCTCCTATACATAATATGAGCTTAAAATGGAAATCACTCATAGCAAGTTTCATTTCATTGTGAATTGTTCTCATACAGCAATATGTAACCACATTTGTAAGAAACCCAGATCTTTTCCTGCCAGCCAAAGCTGTCCTGCACTCTTACAAAGTCTGCTATTTTGAATTTGAATACCTGCTACGTGGGCAGCAGACCCCAGGGAGATGATACACCAGTCTGGCAACTTGCCATTCTGTGAAAAGGAAGGGTGCTGACAAAACTGAAGGGGATTTAGAAACCAGCAACCAGCATGAGAAGGCACAGGATTTTCATTTTTCTGGAGAGATTAAGACTTGGCTATTTTTACATCAAGGTTGATTACTGCCTCCCAAATTAAACCCCACTACTCAGGGAAACATATTATCATCTGGAAACTCGTTTACTACTTGCAGGTCTCCCCATGGCCAGGTGCCATGGGGATTTCCAGGTGCCTCCAGAGCCAAGAGGAGAGGTCATTGCTCCTGACATGCAGAGCACTCCTGGGGCCCAGGGAGACAGTGTGTCCCCTGTGCTGTGAGCTGAACATGTAAAAGGTGACAATGTTCTTTTTAGTAACTCAACTGTTAAAAAGAAATAGAAGAAATCACAGTTTGAAGGCATTTTAAAGGAGAAAGATGCTGGGGAATAGCACTGACTATAGCAGAGTCCCTCATCCATGTAGAATGAGCTTTAGCTCACCAGGAGCAACTTAATTACTTCTGTTTGATGGTTTTCCACCCACATGTTTATCGTAGTTCGTGCTCTTGGAAAGTGCTGAGGAAACAGCTCAGGGCATGAAAGGGGATTACTCTCATAGGTAATGGGTGCTGCAAGAGCTCCTTCTGAAAGCTGTGCTGCACATAGCCAGGGTGCCTCCCCCTGGGCAGGATTGTGTGGTGGAGCAGATCCTGCAGGAACACGAAGGTGCTGGCATTTGCACCGAGGAGTTAAGAGCCCTAAGGATTAGTAGTTACACACATAAATATACAACTAGTAAAAAACCCTGTTATCCTGTACTTTTTACTTTAAAATTTCTTGTTCCCAAGAAGTGAATCAGGCCTCTTTTCAGATAATTTATAGAATACCAGTTTCCATAACAACATAATTGCTCAATGAAGCAAAAATACCTGGCAGAGTTGCCATTATCATGAAATAATTGACCACAACAGTGAGTGAAAGAAGCTGCATTAAACCCCACATTGCTTTGTGTCAACATAGTCAATTACAATCCAATAATGCCAGATCAAAGACCAGCATTCCTAAAACAAGTCATTACAAATCACAGCATATCCCTAAGAAGCAGAGCAAGATCATAGTGAACAAATATTTTTCCCTACAACAAAGCACAAAGTCATGTCCAATCATTTAATGGTTGCAGAACTCCATGGCCTACACCATGACAGGTAATTTTAGGACCTAGGGGCTTGCTGTAAAGAACTACAAGCAAAAACAGCTCTCTCAGTTTGTGCCTTCATATGAGCAAAGGCACAAGCTACTTTTTAATTCTTAATAGGAGTGTTTGTTCCACAAAGGCTTGGCAAACATTGTCATGTGGTAAGATTCAAGAGGGAAAACTCACACCCACTGCTGCAAATACCTACTTCATTAAAAAACACAGCACCACTCTAGATGTAGATGTACATCTCCCCATGGAACCATTACATCTTTACTCCTCCTGTGGGCTGCAGAAGCAGCCAGCCCATGGCTGGGTTTGTGTGGGAGCACTCAGACCCAACATGAGTGTGCAGTGCCTGCCCTGCACGGCCCCAGCCCAGCTCTGCTCTGCACCCTGTTGTTCTCACTGTATCTCTGAGATATTTTTTGTTTCTCTGCAGCATCTCCAGCAGCTCTGAGTAGCTCCAACAGTCTGCATACGCTGCTGAAGGCACACACTGCAATCCCAGCAGCTGGCACAAGGGTGTGTGAGGATGGGAGCCCTCTTGGCATAAGTGTTAGAAGATCATCCCACTAAGAAGAAGCCAGCTTGGATTCTGTGTCCAGAGTCTCCCTGGAACATGGTAAGTCAAGAAGGAGCCTTGGGTGCAATGCAGCATGTGTGTCAGGTCAGGGCCAGGGCCAGGGCCAGGGCCAGGCATGAACCAAAGTCAAGCTGTTGGTGTGGTCCCCCAAACAGAACAAGCTGGCCTGAAATATTTGCCATGCAACTCCTCCATATCCAGAGTACTTCTGCTTGTTCCCAGCACAGTCAGCTTTGTTTTGGAGAGACTGTTACAGAATGCTCCCAAATTTCACAACTCACAGAGACTAAAAGCTATAGTACAAAATAGTTACATCTCTAACTCCTATGTGTCATATTAAGTCAAACTGTTCCCCTATCCTTTTCCCTTTGCACCCCTTGTTCCTTACACACATGCAAGGTGAGCACATCATTGTGTTGGCTCTGTCCTTGGGCACTCCTGAATCATTCAGGCCGTGCTTTACTCTCTTAGCAGTCAAGGGATGTTTCCCCTGACTTCAATGTCATGAGTCACCTTGGTGGATGAGTGGTCTTTCTGCTCTACTTGACGTGATATTGATAACCCTGGGCAACAACAAACTTGTCAGAAACTCTGTGGAGATATTGAGCCTTGAGAAAAATCAGGATGGTCTTTTATTTTACTACATCTTGCTTGGCTAACACTCCTAACAGCTTCCTTTTCCTTCTGTTTAACGAGAAATCTCTGTTTCTTTCACCCTTACCAAGCTCTGCAAACACACCTTCCCAACCTGTATTTCTTCTACTCAGCCTCAGGGAAAAGCTGGGCACACACATACTGGATAGCTTTGGACATTACAGAAGCAAAGAGAAAGAAAGGTCACACACGAGTCTTCTCTCTGGCTTTGCAGTTCTGGCCTGTTTTGCAAGCAAGACACATATGTCCTTTAATTATTCATTAGGGTAACTGCAAACTCTGAGTCTGCCTCCACCTCTTGCAGCAGAGGAGGCTGTGGCTGGAACACCTCGGCACAGAGCTACACAAACAACCAGAAAAAGTAAAACATTTGTCAGAAATAAAGTGCAGAAAAACAGAGAGAAAAATAAAGCAATTAATCATTCAAAAAGGGGAGAGTGGGGCAGGGAAGGAGAGAGAAAGAGAGAGAGAGAATGGCAAAAGAAACCTGATAGCTTGTGCTGCCTCCCCTGGAAGTCTGTCAGCCCAGTGGCAGGAAGATTAAGGATGTTGATGGGAATTCCTTTCTCACCACAGTCGGCTTTAAAAGCACAGGACAATAACCTACTTTTACAGGTCTGGCTGTGGCTTTCCCACAACACATCTTTTTCTCCCCTTACTCTAAACAAAAAAGGATGATCCCTTGCAGTGCCTGTTATCTAAGTGCTGCCCTCACAGCTGAGGTGAAGGTATTGATTGAAGCACTTGGACATTTATTGGATTTGCAGCTTTTCTGATGTGTGAAAAATGCTTTGTCCTGCTCAAGTCATACAGTCCTACGTGCTCCAGTGTTTGTTGGTGTAACCACCAAAGGTCTGGACCCTCTGCTACACTTCCTTTGTGAACAGATGAACCACTGAAATCCCTGCAAGGCAGAATACAGATTTCAAAGCATCAGATTTAACAATATACTTGACACTGGGCTTGAAGAGCCTGCACAGCTTAGAGTTCGCCTCTCCTTGACCCTCTGGGAAGGGCAATACCCATTGCTGTATCCACAGCTTAAGCTGGATTGCCTGTTTCAGTATCTTGCTCTTTCAGGAACCTGTTTAGCAAAGCAAATTTGCACTGGCAGGTCGCCCTGGATGGCTCCTTGAGTCAAGTTCTCCAACCCTCCCCATGGCTTTTTTACTGGATTCAGTACTTGTGGGATGGGGAAAAGCAAGAAGGGAAAAATTCTTAGAGGCAAGTTCAGTGCCATCCTTTTGCCCCATAAGGATAGAACCTTTTGCTACATTCTTTTTTATACAGACCTGCAAGATTTTGATCTGAGCAAGGAAAGAATGATTGATCCTCTTACAGAGGCTTTTACACCACTCTCTTATACCTATGTTTTATTTTCACCCTTTTTCACTAATATCACAAAGGCCTTCATATGTCCTGGGCAAGGTGACCTTTCTGTGCTCTGTGATGACATCACTGGCATCAGTCACTTGCTCTTGGTTCTCTGTGTGCTTGAGTCAGTCTGGCCTTTTTGCATTTTCAGAAAGGGCCATCCCTGGAGTGATTTTCAGGCTGAAAGATCATTTGTTCTGTACACACAGGAACCTTCTGTGTTGCAAGAGCATCAGGTCTTGAAATGCCTGATCTAAATCTCCACAAGAACTACTCACTATTGCAGTCCTCAGTACCTGAGGAGTGAATCTCACATCAGTGCAGTGCAACTGAAAAAAACAACCTCATGTTTGACTGGTTTCCAGTTTTGTTCTGTTTTCTGGGCTGAGGTTCTCCAAAGGACATAACCAAGCTGAAGCAGGGAAAGAAGAGCAGAAATGGGAGTTGGGTGTCCACTTATGTCCCAGCTCTCAGTTGAAATACATTTTAGGATCCTAATAGGTAATGCCACCATATCAGTGTAAAGAAACTGCATTGTTAGATTCTTAATAGTTTTTCATAGGTATCTGATTGGGATGATACATGCAAAATAAAATACTAATAAAGTAGCATACAAAGGAGTTTTAAAAGAAGTAACATAATATATTTCTAAAAAGCAAAATCAATGATTAAATTCACAGGACAATGGATTTTTTTTTTAAGTGGAAGTCAATAACATGTTGTGCTATAAACAAAGCTTTAATCCAGGGTTACTCCAGATAACACAGTTATGTTTTGCAGTCAATAGTCCCCAAAAGAACATTAAGCTTGTATAGATGCCTGACTAAGATGGTGGCATATTTACAATACATTTCACTGATTTATATGTGCTTTTTCCTCTCCATCCAAGTAATAGCTTTTCTTCATCCCTATCCTAACAGCTGCAGCAATGGGGTTTGTATCAGGCTTTGTTTGGGAGATTAAAACCATCTCAGTATAATCTCTCTTTGTTTTATACACTGAAGGAAGCATTAGAGATGAAAATTAATGCCACAATGGATTTCATTAATCACACCAGGAGGCTTGGTTTGCTGTAGTAGACACTTCCAGCAGAAGGTGCTCACAATCAGTTTAAATATTAAACGCCCTCCTGTGTTTAAATAGCAATGATCAAATCTGTGCAATCACAGCTCCCGGGACAGGGGTTCTTTTAAAAGGGCCAACACTGTCCAAACCACCTCACCTTATGGTCAATCCCTCTTTCCAGCAATGTGAGCGTCTGTGGAACTGCAGGGACAAAAGGACTGGAAAAATCAGTGCCTGAGGGAATTGCTGAGAGATAAAGGAGGAGTCACCTCTGGGTCACGAGTGCAAAAGAAATCATGATGGTCATAAAGGCCAACAGTTCCCATAGTGGGACAGGTGCTGGCAGCACGAGGTACCAGTCTCTGCCCGGTCCTTGGAGAGAAGGTGCTCACATTACAAAAAGCATCACTGCTGTTAACTGATGCTGCCAGGAAAAAGGCCAAGGATTCACAGGTCCCCCAAGCTGGGCTGTTGGGGTGCATCCCCACGAAAAGGCCAAGTCCCAGTGGCAGATGGCCAGGGGGAAGTGTGCATTCCCACAATTTATTGTTACTAACTGTTCTAACTGTTGCGAATAATCAGCAGCTCTCCAGGGCCCTGGGTCTGACGTGAGGCAGGAGCCAGCCCTGCTTGAAAACTGCATCAGTCACCAGCTGTCCCAGCCAAAAACATCCTTGGACTGATGTACTGGGGCTGTTGCATACAGATGAACAGGGTTTAAGTGAACCTTCCATAGAAGGAAGAAAAGCAAACCCCAAGAAAGGAGTGCACACAGAAAAAACCTGTAAAACCCATAAGTCCTTTCTGCAGAATCTAGGAAGCAAAAGCACAAGTTTCCTTTAAAATGTTTTTGTTCAATCATTATTAAAGCCTTTCTTGAAATTAAAGTATAATCAGAAATTGAGGGAATGGGGTCTTAGCAAATGTGACAATATACAGGTTTATGCTGCTGTATTCTGCCTCAGCCTCTCTCCTCTCTATCTCTAAGGAGATAGAAAACCAATAAAACCAAAACTGAAACCCCAACCAGTCCTGCCCCTAGCAGAGGGAATAGTGCTGGGAGCCGAACTGACTACAACTCCCAACGTTCACCGAGGGTACCTTTAGGACAAATGCTACCCGAGAACATCCCGAACAATCTGAAATTGAAAGCAAGCCCCGGTGGCTGTTGGAAGCTGTAGTCAGCTCTCCGGGGTGAACTACTGAGCACAAAGATCCCGAGAGCCACTCTGGTAACCAAAAGAGCCCCGCTAGAGCTCTGGGGAAGCGGGCGGCGAGCGGGGAGAACGCGCTGTGCCCCTCGGGGGTGCCAAGCTCCCTCTTTGGGTTTCCCCGATGTTTTGGGGGGATTTTTGGCCTGGGCCTGCGGCAGAAGGGGCGAACCCTGCCCGCGGCAGCCGGGTCCAGCAGGACCCGGTTTCCCCCGCGCCAGCCGGGCCCGGCGGCGGTGGCGGTGTCGGCGGCAGTGGCGGTGGAGATGCGCTGCCGGGGCTCGGCGCCGGGGGGCGGGGGCCGGGGGCGG
>VZRX01008812.1:12923-64405 GCA_013398075.1 Notiomystis cincta | reverse complement strand
GCGCTCCGCCCGCCCGTCCCCGGCCCGCGGGTTCTCTCCGCGCAACGCGGCCCCTTCCCCGGCGAGCGCCGGGGGCGGGCGGCGGGCGCGGGCCCTGCCGAGCAGCCCACGGGACTCGCTGTGGCCGTGACGGGGAAGAAAGGGTCTGAGCAATGCCTGCGAGGCCTGGGGGAGGCAGCGCTGCCGTCCTACCCCCGCTCCCCCCGGCCGAGAGCCGGCGCGTGGGGCCGGGGCCGGGCTGCAGCACCGCGCTCCGGAGGCTCCTGGGGGGCTGTTCTGCTCCAGGACCACCTGGGAGAGATGTGCGCGGCTCATCTCGTCACAGAAATACCTCGGAAGTTAAATTTGCACAGCAGGTACTGAGCTACAGAGCATATGTGACCCTTATGCTTAAGCTGTTGCAGCTAAGGCTTTAGGCATGGCAGGAGATAAGCCCTAATGATACATCCCTGTTAGCTGTTTGCTCTGAAAAATGCCTACAGGTATCTGGAGAGAGCTGTTTGCCAGGAACTCGGGGGATTGAGCTATTTATTGATTTTTAAAAATAAAATAGAGCTATTACAAAGAAAAAGACTTGTGCAGGCAGCTTTTTTTGGAACGACTCTGTTGCACAATTGTGAGAGAGCTACTATTATTCACTCTTCCTCAGAGGTACTGTTGAAATTGTATTTATTCCAATAAGTAATACTGCTTAGAAGGCTGAGACAAGCCTCTCACCTTTCTGGAGAGAGTTTGAACAGTGCCGGATTAATGCTCACATTTCAAGTCACAGCCCTAGACCAGTCCTTTCTGTACTGGCCTGGATATTCCTGTATTCCTTCCTCACAGACTTAACATTTCTCAAGTTCAAGAGGATTTGTGGAATTATTGTATGCCCTTTGTTCTCCTGACAAAAATTCCTCTCTCTTATTAAACTTGTCACTTTACCCTAGCTGATCCCTTCCTCTTTGCAGGGGAATCTCTCTGCTTTGCTATTCTAATAGAAAAATAGTGAAGGTGACATTTGCTCAAATAGTTGCTGAGTGGCTCTGTTGATCAGATTAGAATTTCCCAGAGTATTAAAATTTGCATTAAAATGTGAATGTTTCCAGGTTGATCTTAAAGCAGGAACAGATGTATGTGGTGCTGTGCTGACATGGTTTTCCTTAGGAGTTGGAGTAGAACCTTTCCTACCATTAAAGGAAAAACGCACAAGTTTAGGTACCCACTGAGCTGCCTCTTAGGGAGTTCAGGAGCCTCAGATACCACTTACTGTTTGCAAAATGTAGAGGTGAAAAGGAGAGGGGAGAAACTATGACTTTATAGTACTTTAAATAACATCCCATGAATGTGGGATGGCTCTCACAGGCCCATTCAGAAGGTAAATGAAGAGATTGTAAACACAACCAACCATTTACATATTTTCATCCCATTACTATCACTCTAACTTCCCAGTGGAATAACAGATTGCTATTTTCCAGGCTACCCATTAGATAGGAGTTAGTGTTATCTACTTAAGGGTCAATTTTTTTCCACTGGGTTTGGCAAATTTAACCCAGTGCTGCTTCACACAAAAAAAATCAAGTTTCAACATTAATCTTCTAAAACACAAGCTTGATAATCCCAGCCTCTGCAGATTAAATCTTGGCCTCCTCCTGTTGCCACTGAAGTGAATAAAATTTCAGAATAAGCTTTTTGATTTCAGAGGAACAGAGAGGAAGGACCCACAGCTGTTCCCTCCTTCCCTATGCTGAGAACTTTCTGATGGTGACAAGAAGCAAAGCCTCAGATGAGATGCTTGGTGACAACCCGATATAATGATGTTTAAGTAGCATTTAGAAGGCGATTTCTCCCAGTTCATTGGTTACAAGAGCTCAATGAAGCCTCTCCATTTCACAACAGCCAAGGCACTGGTCTGCTTCTTGGGTGCTTTGCCTCAAGATTAAATATGGTCTAGTTTTGTGGGTTCATTGCTGAGGTACAGCATTCCTGCCATCCACCTACTCTGGCAAACCTTTCACTTCACAGCCTGAATTTAAATTAATTTCTAATCATGAAATTGAAGTTCTGTAATAAATTCTGATATGTGATCCTAGACAGTTTTATTCTCTGTAAGGGATTAAAACAGTTAATACTGCTGTTCCTCTGACACAGAGGAGCCTGCTGTGTCCAAGCGTTTTACAGTATGAACCCTCTTTATCAGCTAGGAAACTCCCCCTGGCTTTCATCTCTTTAGATGAGGACCAGCCTGGCTCAGTTAAGTTGAAGAGAAGCTGTTTTCAGAAGAAAATATCTTCTAGAAAGCAGTTCCGTGTAAAAATCAATGAGCAGCTGGTGAATGGAGAGACACTTGGGAAACAAGAAACTCCCCTACTGAGGACAGCAGTTTGCCCTATCAGCACTACATGCAGAAATCCCCTCTCCAGATCTGCAGCCCTGCAGGTGCTGGGGTGAGGGCAGGCCAGGGGAGAAGGCTGCTGGCAGGAGCAGGAGGGACCAGTGAACACAGCTCATCTGGGTTATCCTCCTCTTTGCAATGGCCTCTCCGTGCCCCACTGCTCTGTTCTGGTTTCTCTGTCACAACAGAATAAACCTGATATCCTTCACCTCAGTCTAACTCCAGCCTTTGTGATGGCCATTTACTGGGGCTGCGTGTAGTGGAGATTTTCTTTTGCAGTGAAGGACTAAAGTGCTTTTTAAATGATTGACAAGGCTTATCAGTGGCTTCTAAATCACATTTGGGTGTCTGGGGCACTTCAGCTGCAGTGCTGCTTCTCAGCAGGCTGAAGTTCCACTTTCCATTTAGAGAAGGCCCTGGATCTTTCTAAACGTTGCCTAGCAGTGGAAGAGGCAGAGCTATAAAAGACAGAATTTTCAGTGTGCCTCTGAAACTGAAATTGTGGCTACTCCAGCCACACTTGTACTACAAACAAGATTTCTTTGCAGTGGTTGTCATGGGCCAGGTGCCGGGATCTCATGCCTACCTATTGCATTAAAATATTTATATTACTGCTTACCTCTCATTTGCAAGGATGCTCACTCTTTTAGTGTCTGAAACATGGGGAAATCCCTTGCTATGGGCCTCTGGTTTTAATCCACTGTCCCTCATATTTAAGGGTTTTTCATGAAAGTCTGGAATTTGCAGAAAGATTTGGAAGGGCACAAGCAACATGCTGCTACATTGAGCTGGAAGGAGCATAGGAAAAGATTTGGGGATCAGATGAAAAAAGAGAAAAAATGGCATCTGCATGGCAGGACAAAAAAAAAGGTGAAAGATTAGCAATACACAGGCCAGAGGGGTGGAGAGGAACTGGAGGGTTTTGACATTCAGACCTGCTCAGGAAGGTGACAGGGACCCTGCCAGGGAGGCTGTGTGTCATCAGCAATAGGCACCCAGGGGAAACAGCCCCCTCACAGCCTGTGTTTCTAACAAGCAATAAAAAGCCACTTCACATAAATGCAGTGCTATTTTCTTTTCCGCCTAGCAGGTTTATTTTTCCCTCCTATCAGAAGTGCCATGGGAATTGTTCACCAGGGAACAATTCACCTGGGAGAAATAGGCAAGTGCTACCAGTGTTTGGCCCAATGGGTTTCTGTTCTTTTCTATGACACATTCCTAAAAGACTGGGGAATCTGATAGAGAGTAGCAGGAGATTATTCTGGGGATCAGAGGACAACCAACAAGGAGAGGACTCCCGTTTTTCAGGTTTCCCTGCTAATCCTGGGACATGCCCATGTCCCCAATCTGTGACTGTTCTGGAAGTAAATGTGTGGCTTCAGTCACCAGGGGAAATTCAAGCTCAGAGTTTTGGAGCAGGGATTCTTTCAAATGGGCACAACATAAATCTGCTTTGACCTGATTTGCAGTTCTGTTTCAGTCAAGCCCTCATTTAACTGAGCCTGTAAAACATACAAAAGTTTCACCAGATTTGTACCATCCTTCGTTTTCCAGCCAATCCAAAGCAGAGCAGAGTCTCCAGAACTGAGAGTGGTTTCTAAGAAACCTGAACCCAGAACATGCAAGTACATAATGTCTGTAGCAACCAGTTCATTGCATCCATTGCCATTCCAGAGCAGACTGCATCAAACAATGGATTTACTGTGCACTATCAAACTCTCAGACAACTAATTAGGTCAGGAATAGAAGGAGCAAATGGACAGATGATTCAACTGTTGTTCATGAGACCAATATGACAACAAGGATGCCTCATCTACATTCCTCACCAACAGTAAGGTTACAGTTTGTGTATTTTGAGTATAAAAGCAATTTAAAAAGAATTATGCCACTGACCACTGAAATATTGCTTTGGAGTTAAGCTGGCCTCTGCTAAATCAATTCATCTGTCTGACCTATATATTCTGCCTATTGACATGCAGCCTACTTTACCCTTTTGGCAGTTACTTCAGTAAAAATTCAATGTGCTGAACTCCAGTGGCCAAGGGCAGGCCAATTGCTGGAAATGGAAAATGGCTTTGGTGCCAGTGACCTGCCCTGATGTGGAATTGCCATCTCCATGGCATTGTCACGCTCTAGCACCATTCTCTTTCCTGTACAAGGTTTTAGCCCTAGCACAGATGAGGAAAAGGAGAAATTCACCTTCTGTCCCTCCCTTCCTCTAACCTCTTCTCCCCCATCATTTAGCACCTGGAACAAGAGAAGCACGAACTGCGGCGGCGGTTCGAGAACAAGGAGGGCGAGTGGGAAGGAAGGGTGTCTGAGCTGGAGAGCGACGTGAAGCAGCTGCAGGACGAGCTGGAGAAGCAGCAGGTCCACCTGCGCGAAGCCGACCGGGAGAAGACGCGCGCTGTCCAGGAACTCTCCGAGCAGAACCAAAGACTCCTGGACCAGCTCAGCAGGGTGAGTCAGCTGGGTGGCACAGCTGGGTGGCACAGCTGGGCACGGGACAGGCTCCCAGCTCTGCTGTCGTCCTCCTCTGGGGCAAAGGAGTGGGAAAGCTCCCACTGCCAGGGAAACAAACAGTTCTGCCTCTGGTCATGTTACACTGGTGCCCCGGTAAGACATGCTGCCTTTAAACTGATTTTACACCTCTAAGGAGTGATGCATTTCTTTGGCAGAACAGTTGTGTGTCTGCATTGAGTAGTCATTTACTGCATAGTTGTCTCTCTCAACTGTTTTTGTATCTAGAACTGATTTAGAAAATTTGTTTCTAATTTACTAATAGGCTGAACAAATGTAGCATGCAAGAAGAAGGCTAATCTGCAACAGTGGGGTGAAAGGCTTTTTGCAGGCCTCCCTTTTTTGAGATACATTGGCTGTAATGTTGTAGAATTGAACATACCATATCATTCTCAGATGGTGTGTCACTACAGACAACTTTGCCATGGTTAGGTGTGTGAGAACCTACTGAAATTCCTTGGAATGGCATGTTTCATCAAAGAGTTTAACTTGCCTCTGAATGAAAGAGGATTTATAGTGAGGCTGCTACAAATCAGCCTAATTGACTGAATACTTGCAGCATGAGTTTCTTTCTGACAGAAAAAGACTTAAGAGTTTCTGCCTCCTTACCCCAGAAGGTAACCTGTCTTCTGGAATTAAGAACCTTGATCTTTTTCCTCCCCACTGGACAGTTAGTACAAACCATAATTTTAATGCTTGAGAACACAGTTACTCCAGCAGACGAAAGCATTTGCTTGTTATCAGTTGCTTATTCCCAAAATAGCATAGAACAAAAACACACACACAGATTCGTGCTGAAGAGGCCCATCTCATGCTGTGAGAACATCTCTCATACTAGATCCTGTCAGAGCTGAGTCTCTGGGGCTGACATGGGGATTTTGCCTGTGGGAGGGTGGACACCTCAACCACAACACTAGGACCAGAAGACTCTGAAGAGGGCCAAGTGCACAGGTCTTCACTCAAGCTGTGTATGCAGCTTTCCTGTGCCTCTGGAGGTGAGAAGAGCAAGTCTTGGGTGTGACACTGTACTGACACCTGAGGAAATCATTCCTCATTCAACTGTGTGTTTTCTTGTGAAGGATTAAAAAAGTCAGTCCAGTTCGTTTAACCCACTTTTAAAAAACAAAACAAACAAACAAACAAACAAACAAACAAAACAAAAACAAAACAAAATTTAAAAAAAAAAAAAAAAAAAATAAAAAAAAAAAAAAAAAAAAAAAAAAAAAAAACCAAACAAAACACCTCATCTTCCTTAGCTCAGGGGTGTTGCTAATTTTATCCATGTTTTTAAAGCAATGTGTCCCAAGTGAGCTACAAGTCTTTCACCTTTTCTCTGGACAGAGCATGCTCCACATACACCATGGATGAGAGTTTCCACCCAAGACTTCACAAGCCCTGTGTTGTGTCAGGTTTCTTATCCAGGGCTAAGAACTTGGCTCCCATCAGATCTGGTGACTCTCAGTGATTTTCTGTGTATGTATGATTTCTGTCACTGGCTGGGGAATGTAAGATTCATTATGGTCCCAGCATAAGCATAAACTGTAAGAACAGACTTAGAAGGCAGGAGAGGCAGCTTGTTTTGGGCTTTAAACCACATGGAATTATCATCACATGACACTTGTGCTACAGGAGCCTCTCTCAGCCAGATGCTCAGAGAGCCACTCCACAAAGCCTTGTCAGAGGAACCACCGAGTTAAGTCTACCAGCATGTGGTGTCCAAGCATGGGTTTTGCTCCCTTAATTTCCTATTAATGCCAGAAATGGTCTTCATTGACCTGAACTGCCACACTCAAAAAAGCTGAGTATGGGTGCTGCCCTTCCCATTCCAGCCCAGCCCTGCTCCCAGCTTGTAGGACAGTTTTTTTCCAATGCAGATAAGCTCTGATAGAGACAGAGCTTATGTTTGCTGAGGCATGATTCAGTGCTCATTGAGTTTGTCACCTGGCCAAAACTTGCCAGTAACTCAAATACAGCAATGGTATAATAAGGGTGTAAACAGTCTTCCCACAGTCAGGAAAACCTGGACAAATTGCAAGAGAGTAGGGAACAAGCTGTTGTCATTCTCTGGGCTTTAGCTGAGGCTTTTAAATATCCCAGCATTATATTAGAACTTGATTCCTGGCTGCTTAATATTCCATATTTGTTGCTCCATAGTGCATTTGCAGTTTCACATGTCTGGTCTCCTATTATGAAGAGGTTACACATGTGATCCCTGAGGAAGAGGCACAGCCTAAACCCTGCATCCATGTAGTTCTGGCTCCTGTTACCACTTGGGCTTCCAATTAATAAAAAGGACAAATAGAGCTGCATGGGTGTGCTTGCCCACAGCCATACTGCCATAGGCTGGAGTCTTGCCTGGGATCATGAACTGAGTACTGGGAGAGGAAAAGTCCCACAAAGAGGTGCTGTTACAGCTTCTGTGACATTTAAGGTGTTGCTGGTATCCTCCTTGTGTTCCTGGTTCTGCATTTTGCACCTGCCTTTTGTGTCACCGTGGATTGTTTGGGAGCAGAGGGTTATGAGAAGTCTGGGATGAGGTGATGAAAGCCTTATTCAGAGCCTCAAGTCTGCCCCATCCAGCACTCTGTATTCTGCTTCACTCACAGGAGAGAAAGACAGGCTTCTCTCTGGTGGAGTCATTCTACACTAGTAGGTACTGGCTCCTTAAATTTGAATTTCTACAGTTTTTAGCAATTAACACCTTGTGGCCCCATTTAACAACACCTGGTCATGTCTCTCCTGGAGAAGGTATCCCCTTGGCACTAGGCTCTGTGTCGAATGACAGCCTCAGGAGCTGCCAGCCCACATGGTCCTGCTTGTTTCTTCTGGATTCCCTGGGCTTCAGCCTCTTTTACCTCAAAGCAGGGCAGCAGCCACCATCTCCTTCATCCTGCCCCTCCTCCTTCCTGCTGCTGCCTTACTTTCACCAACTAATTAGGCCTTAGGACATTTTTTTAACCCTGTCTTCCCCAGAGATGAAAAAACAGTGCAAGCACATACTCACTTTGTCTAAACCTGGCACAAATGCCAACCAACCAAGCACACACACCTACACAAGGACAGCAAGGGGATCTGGAAAGCTCTGTCTTGCAATTAATGCATGGGACTGAAAAAAAACCATCAGCAGTTCTAGCGAAGACTGATAAGGAAAACTAAAGGATAGGAATTTTAAGTCTGTTCCAGTATCTAAAAATTAGCCTCTTGCCTCTGTCACCAAGAGGCTAAAATAAGGTCCTTAAAATGGTTTGAGGTCTTCCAATGAGGTGGTGGTATAGGAGGACTTTAAATATCTAATAATAGTAAGTAGGCTATAAGAACTTTGCCTCCTCTTGAAATACAGCCTTTGGTTCTCTGCTTTTAGCAGAACAAAGACACTGCCTGAAGTTAGAACAGCATTAAACCATGGGGAAAATTTGGTTGGCTGGACTGGGAGCACACAGTGAAAGACGTGATTGAAATGCCAAAGGGCAAGTTTAAGACCTCTACAGTATTTTTTAATTCGCTACATGATGATTAAAATCCCTTCTGCACATTGCTTTGATTTCCCTCCCCCTGCCTCAGCACAGCAAAGGGTGCAGGAGCTCTCAGCAGTGTGTCCACACCCAGCTAAATGCTGAGTTTACCAAGGAGAACTGTAGAGCTCCTCATGAGCAGTGTGCCAGGGTACAAACCACTCACCAGAACTGCTCTGAGCTCAAGTACAGGACTCAAAGAACTGTTCTGCTGAGAAAGTCGAGGCTTAGGAATTATTACATGTTCTGTTTCCAGCTCCTTCAGTCTCTCCCATCTGTTTCAGTGCCCCAATAGGATAAAAGAAGAAAAATAAAATAGAAAAAGCACAGAAGACACAATCCTATGCTTTCCATCCTTTTATGGGGGAGTGTGTATAGGGAAAGGTCTCCTCTTACATGTGCCCACAGCAGGTAACACAGCAAGAGTCCTGTCCCCACCTTTAGGCTTCTAGGAGTTACTAATGCAAATAATAACAAGCAGTCATCTTCCTATAATGAGGCAACATTTTACTACTTTGTCAGGAAGTGAATGAAAAAAGACTTTCACGCTGTTTCTGAGTGCCTTCACCAGATGGCTTTCCCACACATTTCCTGCTCCCCAGCTCTGGCTCCTGGAGCTGTTTGCTGCATGTAGCTTGTGCGAGGCTCATCCTTCCCAGTTCAGCTGGGCTTCTTTTATGGTACATGGAGCACAGGGGAGCGATTTCACAATGTCAGGCTCAGGTAGTTTTTGCAATGCAAATCTGTTTCCAGGGGCAGAGGAAGAGTGTCATCTTGCACTGCTGAAACAGCTCCTTGTGTTTAGAGAGGAGCGCTGGGCTGCTGTGGCATTCCTCAGAGGGGCCCTCAATCACCAGCTCCTTATATTCACTCAGCATCTAGAGCCAGCATGCTGCTACAAAGAATGAGGTGTTTCAGTCAGTGCCTGTGCTACAGCAAGAATAGGAGCAGCCAGCCCACAATTCTCCAAAGGAGGTATTATTTACTAACCACAAAATCCTCCTTTCAGTAACATTTCAGTTGAAGTTTCTCACTTCAGTTCTCTCTAACATGCAGCATGTTAGAGAACTGGCAGGCACTGCCTGGCTTTGATTGGAGAGAAACAGGTTTTTATTTAAGAACAAGATGACCACACTGTATTCTCCTTTCCAAATTACTTGTATTTCAAATACATCCTTTTATGGTCAAGAACCCACAAGAGAGGCAGATCTGTTGTCAGTTATTAATTTGAAGAGATTTTTCTGAATGGTTGGTTGCTGGGTCTATCAGCATAGGTACAATGTTGGTTTTAAGAAATTCAGATTATTCACTGAAAAAGAAAGTTGCTGGAAGAAGTGTGCTAGGCAAGATGCACTGCTTTTGCCATGTCAGAGATTTGTAGCAATTATACTACAAATTATCTCTTTAATTCCTTATTTTATCTATACAGGTGCTTAATGCAAGCCTCCTTATGTTTCTTGTTTAAGTTGTCTTTAATAGCCCAGTGGTGTCTATTGGGAGCTCCATCCCTAGCACTGAGACAAGTCAGGCTGAATTTAAGTTCTGCTTCAGGGGGTTTATTTTTAACCAAAGATCCTGAATGGACCCAGGCTAAAGTAGAGTTGCTTTGACTATCCCTACATTTTGAGGTTCAGATCAGCCACTACACTGAATTCTTTTTCATAAAATCTCTCCAAACTTTTTGCTCTTCAAAATACTGGACCTATTCAGTGAGTAGCTTATTATAAGGAAGTCTACCCTGAACTCTTCAAGCACAGATTCCTGCATAGCAAATCTTCACCTGCATCACCACTGAGCAGTCTAAATTCAATGGAAGGAGGAGATTGCAGAAGAAAAGGCAGCACTGCTTCCTGTTGAAGGGGCTGAAGTACCTGCTTGTCATGGCAGCTTAGGTGGGGCTGCTCATTCCTTGGGGGAAGGCAGACAGCCCTTGAGCACTGTTTTGTGCCTGGCATAAGGCTCACTCATGTCACACATGCTGAGGTGACAGGAAACAGACACCAGCACCAGTCAGAGCCAAAGACTGATTCCAGCAAAGCTCCCAGTAACCTCATTCCCCAGCTTCCCCACCCCTCTGGAGCATCAGCAGATCCTCACGCCACATAGCCAGATCCCTGATCACCCGGGGAATACTAATGAGAAAGGCTCCTTCTCTCCAGTTGCTTCTCCTCTAGCAGAGAGCACTTGTTAATAATTCAGCTTCATGCCACATCAGGCCTGGAGTGCTGAGGCTTTCCACACTAAAGCTGTAAATATAGGATGTGATTGCAGCTCTGTGTTCTCACCTGCAAAGTCCTTCAATGAAATGATTCGGTGCCCCAAAAGGTAATGAAGAAACACGTTGAGGTCACTGCTGAGTGGCACTTACCCACCATGCCTCTGGGAAAACAAGGAGAAAGGCTCAACCCTCTGCTGAGAGTCAGTCCAAGCCTGCAGCACCTGTTAACCCCATCTTAGGACACACAGAGCTTTGGGACCCAACACAAACAGGGCCATCCAGACATCAAGGAATAAATACAGGAAGTGCCAAAGAAGTAATTTGGGGAAGCATGAGGGGGAGGCACCCCTGCAGAATTTGCCCAAGGATTTGGCACACACTCATTTCATGAAAGATTTTTACCCTTGAGTCCTTTGGTTTCAGTGCTGATGCATGTTTAGGGAATGGGCAGAAAGAGAATGGGCTGTAGTGATAGGACAAGGAGGAATGGGGACAAATTAAAAGAAGGGAAATTTAGGTTAAGTATTAGAAAGAAATTCTCTCCTCTGAGGGTGCTGAGACTCTGGAGCAGGTTGCCCAGGGATGTTGTGGCTGTCCTAACCCTAGCAATGTTCAAAACCAGGTTGGACAGGGCTTGGAACAGCCTGGGCTAGTGGCAGGGGGAGTTGGGACTAGATGATCTGTAAGGTCCATTCCAGTCCCTTAATATTTCTTGCTCCTACGAAAACTGTGTGTGGAATAAAACAAGGGCTAATGAATAGCAAACCCACCCTGGGAAAAGGATAAACTACTATTAAGGTTAAAAAAATAGTGTTGCTGTTAAGGCAGTGGAGCAACACAAATCGCTGCTCCTGAGCAATAGGTTGGCATCCCCGGGTACCAGGGGCTGGATGGGACCCTCCTCCTCCTCCTCTGGGGCAGCACAGCATCCTCTCCATCCCCGGGGACCCCTCGCTGGTTGCTGGCTGACAGCACAGCGTGTCCCAGCTGGTGATGTTGCTCTGGCAACCGGGTGTGATTTCTCTGCTTGTAATGCCACGACAGTCAGGGACACGCAGGGAGACGCACTTGTGACGTCCGAGGCGGGCGGGCGGTGGCCGCGGCCCGTCTGCCACCCCCGTGGGCTCGGCTCGCTGCCAGGACGTGTTCCCGCGACGCCTCTGCATCCCCCGCGGACCCCTCCCCACCTTTCCTCACGGCAATTTCCCCCCCAAAATCGCGCTGGAGCTGTCCCAGCCCAAGGCAGCCTGTTGTCTGTACCACCCACAATGAGCTCCCGTGCCTGCTGGAGGCCAGGTAAACATTTTATGTCGTAGGTGAAAGAGCCCCTTGTGAGCAGCTCCGTGAGCCCAGGCAGGGAGACCCCGCCAGGGCTCGGCACAGAGCATCTCCCGGGAGTCCAGCTCGGGACATGGCACCAGAGAAATGATTGTCTGGCCGAGCCACAGAGCCTCCAGGCTGTGCACGGCTCATCTCACACCTCAGCGGCTGGTGGCGCCTGCATGGAGCAGCAGAGGCTGCCCCGGGAGACATCCCAAAGCCACACCTCCTGTCCCACCACCGCCCCTTTCCTGGGCAGCGCATCTGCAGGAAGGAGTGTCCAGAGCACTCTCTAGGACAAATACACGTCGGTGTAAAGCCCCTGGTAGTCAGCCATACACTGTTCTTCCCTGCATTTCAGCTGAGCCCAGCTCACAGCCCAGCTTTCTTCTCCAGCAAATGGTCCTAGAAAAGATTTCAAAACTTCATGCAAATCTTCTGTCTTGAGACATCAGCAGCACCACTAATCAGTAAACATCTGAAAACCAGAATCCAACATAAAAGTGAAGCTGAACTTGTCCTGGAGTAAGGACATAAAATTCTGAATTAGTCCTTTCCTCCTCTCTTGCACTGCACTAAAAATTTCAAGTGGCTATTCTGTTTATGTCCAGGTTGTTTATTGGAATTGTTTTATTATGCAGTAGTTCAGAGGTAGGAACACATGGGCAGAAGAAATTTTTTCAAAATATTTCTGCTTATTCACACTTGCTGTAAACACTTCCTCCAGGAGATTCTAGAAAGTAGGACACAGAAGGTGTTGGTATCCAGCCACTGCATTACTAGCTAGAACCAAAGACAAACATGACTGAAGGCTTTGCAAATAGCTACATAAGAAAAAACCCAATTAAAAGCATTTGATCTTTAAAGACCCATTCTGAGTTATAAAGTTTGCACACCTTATAATGAGAGTCTTTAAATTCCTTCTTTTTTCAAGCAGGCTTGCTTTTTCTAAAAGCAATTTAGTAAACAATAGCTCAAGAGGGAAGTCTCTTCTACACTGAGGGGGTTTTGCCAGCTGTATTGGGTGCTCTGATTACCCATGAAATCAAGGCCTCTTGCAAAACAGCCTAGAGCTTAACCAATATTTTGTTTAGAATGGCATTTAGCAGAACCCAATTTATTTTGAGCAGAGATACAGGCTCAGTAAGACACTTGCTGACTTCTGGTGGCCATAATGCAATGCAGAGCTGGCTCATGCTCGGCAGCACCACCACAGGGATGGGAAATGCCACCTCAGATAGGGACACAACAGCATCCAGAGGCAAGGGTACAGCAGGAAACAACTGACAGATGAGGACCTGCACATCAGAGCAACTGGAGTAAAAGGCTGTTCATAAGGAACCCAAGAGAGCATTTAATTTGGTGTAGATACAGGCTGGCCTAACAATCTCAGTAGTTATCCTCCTGTAGAGGCTCAGTTCTATGGATGCCAAGACCTGCAACAGATTTCCATCATGGAGGGGATCCCTGTCACTGTTTGAGGGGGGACTGCTGAGGTCAGAAGTGTTGGGAACATTTCCATTAACTGTTCTCATCCTCTCCTAATTATTCTTCCCTGGAAGGTTCTAATGTTGAAGCACAGAAATAACATTTTTTAAAGGAAGAACTGCTTGGATAGTTTCAGCTGGGTTATGACTCTACCAAGATTAGCATAGTAATGCAGATGTGTCATAGATGTAGAGCTTTCACAGAATGGTTACAAGATCTGTGGATGTTTGGGTAACTAAAGCATCCAGCTCATTGGATTTGCCCTTTAAATGGAATCCCTCAGTTCCTTTGCACTTCAGTGCACCAAGATAACAAAATTTAACCTTGTGATTGCTTTGTTCTCTACATCCTTGAAAGTCTTTTCCTGAATCCACTTCAAGACTTGGCACAGTTTTCATGAAAGGGGTGCTCTTAGAAAGCTGTTCCTGGTTACTTGTTGAACAAAGCACCATTGTATTTGGCTGTCTCCAAGCTCAGATCCAGGGAAATGGAAGCCTTCTACAATTCAGGTGTAGACCAGCAGATCTGTCACTCACACCGGGACCATTAGACAGATACAAAATTTAAGACTTGCTGGAGGGAAGAGTCTGTACTTATAGAAGAGATCCATTGTCCCAATTGCTTTTGCAGGTGAAGTGTTTCAGGAAAAAACCACCCACAAATTTCAAGGGAAGGACACCATTTGGAGAAGTACCTAAAGAGTTCTCTATAGTTTCTTTATTTGGTTAGCAAGAGATTGGCAGAGATTTTATTGGAACACCAGGAAACTGAGGCACTGATAGACCAGGCAGTAATTGTCAGTGTAATCCAATAAACAGGACCCTAGTGAATGAAAAATCTCCTCTCCTTTCCAGCAGAGTACACAAGAGTTTGAGCTTTTCTCTTGATCTTATAGAATCGGATGAACTGGCATGGGGCTGTTTGTTTTTAAGGTGTGGAATAGGAATTAAGTGATCTATGTCCCACACTGACAGCATGACAGGGTAAAGCTAGGGGTTAGACATTACTCCTTGACTTTAATAAGCTTTATTATTCTCCATGTCCCTTACATAAAGAGCAATGGGTCTAAATTGCAGGATAAGAATTAGACTGATATTAAAAAAAAAAAACCAGCTGTAAGTTTGGCTGAGTAGAGGAGATGGCCCAGAGATTCTACAAGGTCTCCATCAAAAGGAGACTTTTGGGAAGTAGCCACCAGTCAGGGAGGGACAGCCAATTTTGCACTGATACAAGAAGAACTGAGCAAAGTTAAGTCTGAAAGAGACCTCCTGAGATTTCCTTTGTATGCAGGCAAGAGTTTGACTAACATCAAGTCGTGTCTTCTTGCTATTTATGAATACTAAAGAATGAGGCAGAGAAGCCTGAGGGAATATTCACAAGGAATGAGTGATCTCAAAGGCTTTGGGAACTGACTTGCATTTTCACTCTACATGGACATAAAGTAATGAAAGGGTGAAAACAAATGCAAACAGGGTATTATTCAAAATGCTTGAATAGACTCAGATTTAGTGGGAGTCATACTTCTCAACAGATTTATGTGTAGAAGGAGCCAAATGAGAAAGCCTGGAATGACCATGTTTGTTCAAAAGAGATCGTTGGTAGAATGTAACAGTGTGATATTTGTCTAAATAACATCTATTGATCAGCTATGAAGTTGCACAGGGATTTGCCAACTCAAATTATTCCTGTGTGTTTGCCTCTATTCCAAAGATATTTATTTCCCTAGGCTTTACTGGATGTTGTACTTCACTTTGTGCACAAATTCTCCCTAAATGTTGTGCTGCTTAGCCTTTATTTCCCTCTCCACCTTAGCACAAAGGACCAGACTCTTAGTGAAGTCTAACTAATAAATATTTAAAGCTTCAAGGGGTCCAGGCAAATGCTTATGAAATTGATGACATTTCCTTATGAAATACCTTTCCCTGGGGCCTTCCTGTGCCTGAGGCACTGCTGCCATGGGCACAGGCCCTCACCCTGCAGAGCTGCAGACAAGGAGGGGTGTCCTAGTCTTGGGCTGCTTTATCAGCAGAAGCTGCAATAAACCAGTCCAGGCATTATCCAATCCAGCAGCTCAGTTAATCTCTGCTTACCCAGATTAACTCTGGCATCACGAGACACAGCCCATCAGCTGCAGGCTGGCTCTCAGCATATCCCTCCTTTCAATGCATCAGACATTCATAACTTGGGAAATTCCTTCTGTCTTCCCATCCTTCTTAATCCTCCATCAGGAGACAGTATCAGAGACTAAGAAGGTCACACTGGGGGAGAGGGAAGGAGACAGGCAGCTTTCTCCCTCATTGCATGTCACTGCCTCACCTCAGCACAGGAAGGGAAGATTTACCAGTGTGGGACAGCTCCAGACCACACAACTGCAGTGCTCCTGGTCCCAGACATGGGCCTCCTCCAACAATCTCTGACCCTTTTCATGGCCAGGGACCACCCTGCCAAGAAAACATTTTGCAGTGTGAAACCGACAGGGCAGAAGCCTTTCCAAGCACGAACTTGTTCAAATGAAGATATTGACTCTCTGGTTTCTTTTAATCTCCCTAAGCAGAGTTATAAGCCACCCCAGGCGAAGGAAAGTGGCGTAATTGACCAAAATGACTGTCTAGACTCACATACCAAGCAGGCCATGGTGCTGACCCTGCCCACAGCTCAGTGAATGTGACACAAGCACCCAGAGCCAGGTGTCTGTGGTGCAGCTGGGCTCACCCTGGGGACAGGGATGGAGCAATGTGCTGTCTGTCTGTAAAGCCACTGACAAAGCACACACACCTCCATACCTGTAAGTACACATACTCCACCACCTCCACTCTTCCTTCTCCTCACACCACTTGGCATCTGAGACTTTTGCATGAGGCACCTGTGAGTATTTCAAGCACATGGAGTGGGCAGTTTTCATTAAGCCTCTGTCAGCAGCACAGACTGAAATGTCTTCTTTACACTGTTCAGCCTTGTGTATGCTCTGCTGATGCCACAGGGTGCAGGTGGCTGAACAGGGAACTCACAGCACTGCAAAAGCCTTGTCTGCCCCTCCCCACAGCACTGGTTGAGGCCTCTGCAGGATAAAAGGAAAAACCAAGGCCAAGCTGCTGCTGCTTTAATTTCACAGGGACATTTTTTACATGTGTACCAGTCCTCCATATTCATCACAGAAGAGGTAGTACTTCAAAGGCACTCAAATAATCACTTCTTGGTGCATTCCACCGGCATCGTTAGGCAAATGTCCATAAATACCCTTCTCACATATCTTGTTTCACTCAGATTATCCTTGTCTCCTTGGCAACTGTCAGATGATGTATAATGCTAGCAGGGATTAGCCCCAATGAGCCTTATAACCCTCGTGTAAATTCCATCTCTGTGAAGGGACCTGGCCAAAACACTCCTTTCCTGGTAATGTTTAATTGTTGCCATAAACAATATTGAATCCTAGACCCTTTCAGCAAACCAGAGCAAGGATGAAAACCAGTAGAGAGCTTTTTAAGTGGTAGTAATTGTCTTGTCCTCCAAATAAATAAGTTTGAGACATAGATATACTTGGTGTTTCATAGCTTGACACGTAAAGCTGTATTTTGAATCTGTACTTGAGAGAAGGCTTGTGCTGAAAACTTGTCTCTAATATCCTTATCTTCCTTGTCCCTTGTTGTCAGTGGGGATCACACTGGGAAATTCCAAATCCCTGCAAGAGCTTAACAAACTTATGCTACACTTTAACCTATTAATTTCTGAAAACTGTCCAGGGTTCTGGTTGTGGTTTGGGTACACAAACTGTCTGACATGGGTTGTACTGAGACTTTCTGCCTCTGAGCAAGCAGCTCTGGGTTGCACTCTCATGCCCCACTGCTCAGGCAGACATGACCAAAGCACCAAGTTAAGGAGCTTCAACACATGAAGCTTGTCTCTACTCCATATGATACATGGGTCTGCTGAGGGAGAATTTGGTTGTCTCATGTGGCATCCTGGGCACCCAAAGCCAGCTTTTGCCATGTGTGGCACTGACATGAGATCTGTCTCCACACAGGAGATGCAGGGAGTGCCAGTGCACGGAGTGCAAGTATTAAGAGTTGAAGATCTGAGTGATAAAAGCCTACCTGTGCTGCAGTAGTGACATGTTAAACTACTTGTTCCTTCTTCAGTCCGCTCAGTTCTTTAAAACTTTCTGGACTGGGGATATCTGCTCTAATTTGACAGAACAACAAAAAATATCTTTAAGCAGAGCCAAGAAAGGAGGCTGAAATCATCTCCAGCCTCAGGAACAAAACCAAATCCAGACATACTACAGCAGAAATAATAGTATTTCTGTAATTAAGCAAACAAATCTCTGGCACAGCATTGTGTCTAAAAATGAATTCAACAATGTGCCATGGCTGATATCTCTTAGACTAATCAACTAGAGAGAGCTGAGAGAGGAGGGGAAAAAGCATTCCAGGAGGTAGGTCACAAAACAGCCGAGACAAGGGGTGATGGGGAAGCCAGTGTAGGCAGGGCAATGACAGGCAGAAGAAAACCCAAGCCCTGGCACAAGCTGGTCAGCAGTGATGCAGCCTGATTTTGTTGCATGCTTGTGTGGACCTGTTTGCTCCCCAGCCATCTGCCAGCTCCAGCACACACCTCACCACATGTGAGACTTGCAGGGAGGGGGAAAAGGGATCAGTGGCTTAAGGCAGGTGATTTTTAGCACAGATAGGATAAAAGTCCTCCTAACTCACTCACATGTCTGTGTACTTGCAGAAGTTCTAAGCAGCACCATTTTAGACACTCCAGCACACAGCAGGCGCTCGGGAGATTTAGTGCTGCTACCACTGGCTTGTGCACATAGAGAAATTCAGCTACAGCAGCAGGAGTAATAAAAACTGCTGAGAGCTGAATACCACAGTCTCCTCTGTCACTGGTCACATTACTCTTGATTTCAGGCAGCAAGAGGAAGAGAAAGTTAATCATTTATGTGCAGCAAAGCTAGGAAGATCCCAGTTTAAAGTCCTACTGTAGTAGCAGAAGAAATGGAGTAGATCAGCCCACGATCAAGTGCAGGGGAATCCACACACACTCAGGCAAGGCAGCCCTCTCTGCTGAAGATAAAGTGATAAAAGAAATACCAGGAAAACAATGAAGGTTGCCACAGGTAAAGTGTGAGCACGCTCAAACAGGGCTTTGAAAATGAAGCACATTCCAAACAGTAGCTTGTCAGGGAGTCTTTGAAGCTGAAGAACAGCCACTGCCACATCAATTTTGTTGTGTTTTTCTTGTTGCACTTTACAGCTAGTCTCTTGTTCCCTATATAGGGCCAAAAGGCACATGCACAGGGTACATGTCATTGGTACTTACTTCTGCTTAAAAGCATCAGAGCCAAAAGCAACAATATTTTCCCTAAAGGGCAGCTGTAGGTCTTTACAAACTGCTCCTCCAAGACAAATCACTGAGGGTGAAATGGGGAACTTTGGTGAAGGAGGGAAGCATGCTTCTTTACCAGCCAAAGCCTCAACTACCAGAGGAAAGAGATCTTTTCTCAGCATCAGACACAGGACAGGCTGCTAATTCTGTCTGTGCAGTGTTTCCCAGTCTAAGACCTTATGCAGGTGCTGGTTTGCAGGCAGCTCCACTCCAGGGCTGTGGGTCAGTCCCAGACCTGCCTGGCACCTGCTCCAGCTCAGCCC
The DNA here is from genome assembly GCA_013398075.1 of Notiomystis cincta. Lineage (NCBI taxonomy): Eukaryota > Metazoa > Chordata > Aves > Passeriformes > Notiomystidae > Notiomystis > Notiomystis cincta. Next base: position 45,316 of record VZRX01008812.1, on the reverse strand, counting down.
AGGCTTGCTGAGAGCTGGCTGTGTCTGCATGGAGTCAGCTGTCAGAAAGGAACAGCCTCCGTGCCAAAAAAACACAGCTTGAGTGACTCTTATCCCTCTAAGCAGCATCTTAGACAGTGGGGGAAAGGGTTTTCAGTTGAATGACACCTGACCTGGATTTGCAAAGCCTTGGCTACAGGTGCAAGTCTAAGTCTAAGATGTTTGTGCCAAACTGGCTGCCCACAGCCAAGCAGTTTTTGTAACACTTTCAGTGGACTCTCTCCCAGGCAGTTACTCTACACAGCTGCTGGGATGTTGCTACAACAGGTTTTTCTTCCTCTGATAACACTGCACGTCTTTTGCATCAGAAAAATAGCTGAGGCATCTTCCCCCATACAGGACCATCCATACTTTACCTTTAATGATATTCAGGTACACTAAAGCCTGAAGCTCATACAGAGAGGGGCCCTCTCCAGCCCCTGCTAATGATTCCCCTGCATGTGTATGATTTGGCAGAGTATAGTATATTTTATACACCGTCCCACGGCATGTGCTGCACCCACCTCGTTTTTCAGCTACGTTTCCTCTCCACATCTACTTGCTTTATTTTTTATTTCCAAGCACAGCTTTTTGTAGGACTTAAAGTACCAAAATGCCAGTGAGTTTGCCAAAAGCTGTTATTTAAATAAAATTCGTGCAAGAGCTTTTTAAAAGCAATATTGTAGGAGGGCAAAGCTGCAAGGAGAGATCCATATTTCCAGACCCTCCCCTCATCCAGACACTGGCCACAGCTACAGCCATGCAGTCTCTCCAGAGGAGCACACCTCACCTGCCAGGCTGGCACATGCATAAGATTTGGCCACTTAGAAGCTTCCCAAAAGCTGGGTTACAGGTGTTGTTTGGAAAATTTATCTTTGGCTTTGAATACACCTGCTGTGAGTTTAGGCTCTGGCTGACACTAGAAATTACTGTTGCATGTTTGCGCCTATGTAGAGCTGTGGAGGTGCAGGCTGCTCTGAAGGCCAAGCCCTGCCCTGAGGATCTGGGAATTAAAGACCTAATCCTCTCTGTGTTTACAGCTGTGCACTTCACAGAAGGTAAACACACTGTGTTCCAGCATCTGCTGCACCTGCATCCACAGGCTCAACCTGGGTGGAATCAGAGCAAAGCTGGGCTGAAAGGAGACAGCATTCCTGGACTTAGTACCTCTGTTAATGCACTAAGTATAGATTCAGCTTCAGCAGATCAAAGTGCTTAGATGTTATTACTAACACATTGTAATTATCTTTTGTCAGCAATCACCAAGAGCAAGGTCTGCCTTGTGCTCAAAGTCTGCTCCAAAGACCTCATGCTCTAAACAGATCTTTTCATGCTGCCAAGAGGGAACACAATTCAGATATAGCTGGAGGCTGCCAAAGTACAGGAAGAGGCACTGCTAAGTTAAATGGTATCTCTCTAGAAGCTTTTTGTCTGCAGGTATTCAGCACAGTCCTTTTGTGTTTAGAAGGACAGATCAAATACTAGCTGACCAAGAACTATTTTCAATTACAATGTTACTTAACAGCTCCAGAACAATCCTTTAAGAACATAGATTTGTACCTTTTAATTTAAGCATTGGAATGTGACATGCTGCCATTTGAGTTTCATGGTCTGGGTTTTTTCCAAAACTGTGTGATGGGACTTGCTCATTTTTATGGCATTCACTTTCCATTTATGACCCCATTGCACCTATCAGTGGTTAAAACACTTAGTGAAGAGGAAACTTTAATGGAATACTTTGGAGCTGTAGCTTTCATCCTGGCCAATACTCACAATAGGGTTTGTGTTTCCTTATTTTTCCATAGAAAGCAGCCACAAGTTCTGCTGTATTGGCTATGGGAAATCAGCCTTCTGCACAAAACACTTTCACATCTTGCTTTAGTCAAGCCAAGCTCCAAAAAAAACACTTCTAAGCTTTTCTTCCTCTCACTTTTGAAATAAATTTATCAAGTTTTAAAGGAAATGAGCAAACACACATGAGCACCATTTTTAAGGAACAGCCTGATAGAAGTTGTTTGGAATCAAACTTTGCAGGGATTTAAAAACTAATAAAAATCTCCAGGACAATCTACCATAAAATTTAAATAGACGTTTGAAAAAGTGTTTTCTCTCTTTCTGTCTGAAAGCTTCCTGGGAGAGCTTAATATATTATAAATCAATTCCTTGAATTTTGTCCCATCTTTTTTGGCACTCACTCAGTTCACATATATGGGAATGGATGCCACTATTTTCATACACTCAGACATGTTTGTAACTGCAGGTTTGAGCATCAAGTCTACAGATTCCAACTTTTGGTTTGTATCTTACTACTAATAAATGCTAAAACAGTATATTGTGAGCTTAACAGGGTATAGACATGAAGATTTCAAAAGCAGAGCCACTAGTCTGCCATCACATATTAGATATCCCCAACAGAACTCAGTTAATTTGCCTTGAAATAAAGGGGAGAGAGTGCTTAAAGCCAGAGCAGGAGACTGTAAGAAGCTTAATTATTGTCTCTTTCTTCCAGGCACAACCATTTGAGTTTGAGTACCTCCAAGTTTAAAGTCTTAGACTAAAACGATTTCATAAAAAAATAAAGTCAGGAATGGAGATTGGCTGTCCTGGCTTCAGGCTGCCATGGAAAGACAGCAAAGCCTCTCAGAGCAGGAGGGAATGTTACATTTCTTTCTCTCCACCATTGTAACCTTCTTCTTAATTTTTCAAATGTTTTAATGACCAGGTTAAGTGTTCATATTTCCAGTTCAGTTATTTCCAGATTAGTCAGGCATTTTGTATCTCATTATCCTCTCATCTGACCCACGCTTGGCTCAAAAGAAACTTACTGGAAGAAATATTTTTCAGCCTTTAGCTCATGTAGCAAAGTCAGGCTGAGCTCAAGCAAATCTGGATTAAAAACCCACATCAAAGGTAACGGCCAAAATGGTCTATCTAGATAAAATACGCCTTTTTCAGGGGGGAAAAGAACTTATTAGTGGAAATTAGGCATTAGAAATACATTGGAAGTTATCTAGGAGAGCAGGCCACAGAACTTACTGATGCAAAACATGAACCATCCAGCATTTGGACTGTACTGTTCCCTCTGCTCATCCAGTACAAAACTTCAGGCACTGTAGCCTCACACAGGCACGAGGGGAACAACCTGAGGGTCCCAGACTCCCTTGCAACAAGGCCCAGGCTGTGCTGCAGTGAATTAATGTGGTGCATTGTCCCTCTCAGCTCCACCAGACTTGATTATTGCAGCCTTTCTGCTTCCATGTGCAAATAGGTAACAAATGCTTCACTCCAGGTGATGTGCAGCCTCCCCACAGAACTACAAGAGCCTGCTGGTGTTACAGGTTATTACTCTATTCCTCTCACCATTCAGGAGCCAAACTGCTACCAACAAGCCCACGTTCAGCTCTCTGTGCAGAGCTCCACCACAGACACTGCACAGAGCTGCCTCATCTCCCACACTTCTTCTGCAAAGCAGGATTTGCACACTGAGAGCAAGAGCCACTTCGTGCACTACTTAGCATGGTGTGTCCTCCAGGCACACTTTGTCCTCTGAATTATCTCCAGTGCTAATTTATTGCAGCATTCAAAGCATCGTGCCTCCGGCAGTCCCTCCCACAGGAAGCTGGCTGACTCATTTTTCCACACACTCTATTTTCCTCTCCACAAGAGCCAAATGTTTAGGTCAAGAATAAACCACACACACAAAAAAAGGGAGGCTCATGTTTAAGCACCTCCTAAAACAGCCCACAGCCACTTGTGAAGCTCTTTCTTTCATTCAGACAACAGACCTCGAGGTGTTACACCCAGGTAGAGTTACCCCCATATGGCACCCAACTGCCCTTGCTTCTGTTCTGAACAGCAGTTCCTAATCCTGTAAATTGATTTAGCCCAAGCTAATGGGTTTTGGCCTCAATCAGTTACCTGAGCACTTACTAAAAGACAAGATGAAGACCACCATTTCGCATTCATCCCCCTAAGCTCTTTCGCAAAGCATTCAGATGTTTGCCATGCACACTGGTTCTGATATATCACCTAACCTTGCAGGAAGGGAAAAACAGAGCAACTACATTGCCAGGAAAACCCTATCTACTTTTTCACACTTTGCTTAGTGATGCAGCAAATGTCCACTATCTTTGTTAAAAGGACTTTTCAAGGACACTGGAAAATAAAGCAGCAGTAGCTTTTCTCCATCTCTAGCCACACTTTACAGTCCTCCAGTCAGGAGAAATACAGGAAGCAGCCAGAGTCAGACAATGCAAACACTTTACCTTCCAAAAACAGGCAATCCAGCTTCAGCCTGAGAAGACTCAACGTTTATAGATGTTTCTACCAAGGAACAAAATTTTGTGATTGTGCTCTAGAATCTGCCCAGGGAGGTGGTGGAGTAACTGTCCCTGGACATGTTTAAAAAAAGATGTGGCACCCAGTACCATGGTTTAGTTGATGGGGAGGTGTCAGGTAGGTCATAGGTTGGACTGGATGATCTTAGAGGTCCTTTCCAACCTCGTTCATTCTGTGATTCTGTAAGAAATTCTTCACTGAAAGAGTTATCTCCACTCTTAACTACACCTCAAGAAGCAGCTGCAGGACCACCCCACCCCAAAACACAAAGGCCCAGGTGCTCCCTGCTCTCTTTTTCAGCCAGCTGGGCCTCTGCCTCTCAGGTGTGAGGCATCAGAGCTGATTGGCATTAACCCATTGCCACCCAGTGCACAACTAGGGCTTGTTGAGAGGAAACACATTCTTGGGGTTTTTTATTGTAAAACTCAGGTAAATAGGAGTGAGGTCAAAGGACACACTGTGCATTTCCCACTTGTCCTACAGAAGGGAAAGGGAACAAATATGCAGCAAAAAATTCTCACTTTCATGCAAGCATTAAAAGCTCGTATTTTTGTATTTCCAAATGTCAAAACTGTGGAAGTAGTGCAGAGCTTAGCATAAACTGCCACTGCTGCCCTTTGTCTCACAGAATCCTCTCAGAATAAGTTTAATGCTGCAGCCATGAGGCTTTTCCCATCAGTAATGTCTCCACCCTGATGTTTATAAAAGAGTGCCTTTCCTCCATTACTCAGTCTCCTTCCCTTGGCAGTCCTTTGGATCAAGATCTCTGATTTCCTTTTTTCTTGACAGATATATTTTTTGCAAAAATAACAAAATAATTGTTTCCTGTTTTGTCCTCCTGCCTTGTTGTCAGTGGAGGACCCCCCACCCCATGGAGCTGCCCTGTACCAGTTTCCTGCTGAAGGGAAGGCTCATCAGCCTTAAATGCCCTACACCTGGGCAGGAGCAGAGTGAAGGATGAGGCCAGGAGGAGGATGCAGCCCCACTCCATCCTTTGGCAGGGATGGGGCAGTGCTGGCTCTCACCAGCACTTCCCAGCTCCAATGTCCTGTGCTGCACTGGGAGAAGTGGGAAGAGGTCTCTGGAGAAAGCCTGGCCAAATCCCCTCCTACTCCTCCTTCAAACCACGGTGCTGTTTCACACATTTTTACCTCAGCTGTCACTGCCAGAAGGTGTCCTGTCCTTTCCTTGAGTGCATTTTCCCAGAGGCAGTGAAGGACAGGCTCAGCCTGCCATGCAGAGGGGCTGGGGTGGAACTCACCATGTCCATCCTGGGGCAGCCCCAGCCTCACCCCAGAGGGTCTCTCAGCCCCCCTGGCAGTGCCTGGGCACCTGCAGCAAATAAATTCCGCCCCTTGCCTCAGGAAAATGCTGATTTCATAATGGTCATTCAAATGCTCAATTGCCACACACCTTTCACAGCTCCACTGATGCCATCAGCCCCAAAAAACTTCCTCACACCACAAGGGAAGCAGCACCATCACAACTCCAACCAGGGTGGGCAATATCCACCATCACTGCAGTTCCATCCTCTCCCTCACCACAAAAATCCCCATTGCTAATCCAGTCCCAGGAAATGGCCAGTCTGAGCTTTGCCTTTTACTTTACCCATCACTGTTTTAACTTCAAATTCCCCTAACACTATGTAATCTCCCTGTCTTTGTCTCAACCCAGGAGCTTTAAAATCTAATTTTCTCCCCCACTGTTGAGGAGAGGGGTGAGAGCAGCTGGGTGGGCATCTGGCCAGCCCACCAGGGTGCCACTGCTCTTCTGCACAGAGAATTCCACAGGGAATCCCTCTGGGCACATAAATCAGCAAATACAAGCTGAAAGCCTCAAGAAGTGGTGAATGCAAGCACCTGTGTTATGTAAGAACTTTCCTGGATAGGCAAATGTTTCAAATAACAATTTGAAGTTGACCTGTATTAAAAGCTTTGATAAAAATCTCTCAAAGATTCCCAAACTGAGCAACCTCTAGGTGTGCAAAATATTGATGGTGACTTAAGGTGCCAATGTGCCAAGGGCTGACAAACAGCCAGGTTATTGGCATGGATCAAGTATCCCAGAAAACCAGGCTTCTTCCCAGCACCAGGATGCTGGCTGCAGTGGCAGGGCAGCAATCCCAATCCTCTGGGGCTTCCCTCAGAAGTCAGATTAACAATTTTTTAAACAATTATTAATCTAAAGCCATTTTTTGTTGTTGTTGTTTCCTCCTCTGGTTATGTTTTAGTAGCCAAATACATTTTCCTTCCAGAGAAGAGCTGGGAATCCAGGAACCTGCAGCCAGGGGAGGCAGCAATTAGTGGTTTGAAGTGTTAATGGGACCACAGTGGGAACAGGAAGTCCCTTGAACTCAGCCATTAGCAAATTAATAAAAGGAGTAACATGCTCTCCTGAGTGTTACAAATTTAGCACTAATTAGAACTTCTCTTTCTTAGCTATTTTAGGCAAGAAAATCTTCAATATCCTTTGTTAAATCTTAATCATCTTGTTTGTAGAAGTAAATCATATGGAAACATTGGTTTCTTCACCCAGCTACAGTCTATTAAACTTTTTCCATTCTCCTTTTCTTTCTGACATGACTTATAGCTGGATATTTTGTATACAGTTAGCTTTGTTTATCAAATCTTACCCCAGAGGAAGGTTTTCTTTGAATAAGACTAACCTACAGGCCATTAATTTGTCACAGTCCATCCCTAATTTCTCAAAGATCCCCCCTTCACAGGAACATCAGGTCCAATTTATTTACATTTGTTTTATTTATTTATTGCTCATATATTCCAGATGTTTAGCCTCATAGAGTTCTTGTAACTGGCAAGCATCTCTTTCTGCCAAAGATCTACACAGTTTTGTGTATTTTAGCACTTAGGAATTAATCACAAGAGCAACTTAATCAAGTTTGCAATGATGAAAAGCCCTTTAATTAGAGCAGAAGCCAAAATGTCCTCCTGCTCTTCCTTTCTTCTTGCACTGTCCAAATCTCATCGAAATCTTGCCTGAAGACCAGAAAACAAATCTCACAGTTGATTGGATATATCTAATTGTGAATTGATGTCCATGCTTTTGCAGATGTGTTTCAAACCTTGCCTGGTGGCTGTGTTGGCCAATTTGCCCATACCCAGGAAATTAATTCATTTTTAACTACAGAGCAAAGCTGTGATGCTGGACAATATATATCTGCCTTTCTGCAAAGAATATTACTTGTCTCTAGCAAAATCAGTGCACTGCTAAATGATTGATATAACCACTAAAGATTTAGCTTTTAATGTTAAGGAAACACTGATGGAGAAGAGAAAGCCCCACAGGCTGGCTGAGGCAGAAGAAACTCACTTCCATTCAACAAAAGCCATACTGAGCAATAAAGAGAAAATGCAGATGGAAGGTTACATCTTCATTGGTGCCACTAAGTAAAAATAGTGCGTTAGAAATAATCAGTGGTGAGCTCATGGTTTAAAACCTGGACAGGTGCACATCAACAGCAGTGCTGAACTGAAGCAGACACTGTCTGAGCATTCACCATAAAGCCTGAGAATTACTGGACACTGTCAAGGTGGCTTTCATAAATTAATGCAAGCTGATGTTAAAATCTCTACTTTATAATCAATTAGAAAGGGTAGTTTGGCAGCAGGATTAATAACCTCTGGAACAAATGTAGCATGAAAAGGAAGATTCCACGACCAGAGCTCTGCTCAGAAGACTTTGTTTCATGTTGAGAAAAACTGTTCCTGGTTAGCCTGTGGAGGAAAACACAAAATACAGTCATTTCTGTTGATTTCTGCCAAACAGCTGGTCACTGCACTGTGTGAGGCTAAAGCAAGTGCTATTTTTACTTTTCTCTACTGCATGAGGTAGGATGCAAATGGTGTTCACTGAGGTGATACTGTGACATCCTGTCTGCTTCAGGGCTCTAAATACTAACAGTAATTGAGTCCTTTTTTCCCTCCATGTGGGTTATAATTGTGGGAATAAGATGTGTGAGCCTGTGAGCTGGGCAGCACATAGATAAATTCCAGATGATGATTTAATGCTGGTGAATAATACAAGTCTTGTAGTCCTGCAAGCAGCCTGGTCCTGGAGAGGACCTTTGAGGTCAATTCATTTCCCTTCTGTCATAGGCAGCCCTCTGAAAGAAGCTACATGATAAAGTGATCCAGCTCCATTACCAAGTTAATTTTTTTGCCACCATTTCTACTACTGTAATGATGCAGGAAGAGGAATCCTACAGCAGGTCCTTGGAAATGTGGAAATCTTCCTATTGCCAGCCTTAATATACTCTTATCCGGTTTATTCACATCTTTCTTTTCTGCCAAAATTGTGCTTCTGCTTAAATAGCTTCTCCCTTCTGTGTGCTCATCCGTGATGTATTTATAGGGAGTCCTCTCTCAGCATTCACTGCAGGAGATAAAACAAGCCATCCTTTTTTTAGATGCCTTTCGTATAACAGACTTTCCACAATCTGAATCATCCCTGCAGCTCATCCCTTCACCTGCTCCTGTCTGGGCATGGGGAGCAGAACGAGAGAGAGCAGCTATATATTCTCTTACCAGGGATTTTTACAATGCCATTAATACTCCCTTGTTTCCTTACTGCTATATTGTACATTTATACTCTCTGTATATATAATTCTTCAAGCATATAAATTATGTTACACAGTGAACCATCAAATACTGGTGTGTCATCTCCTCTGGTGCCACTTGTGCTCCTTGGGAGTGTGGTCAGCATCTTGCAGGCAAAATCCTTCAGTGCTTTTCGTCTGGTGCTTTTTCATCCTTGATAGCTCCTGCAGAGTGTTTCAGCATGAAGATGTTTCAGCAGTCATTACAAAAGCAAGTGAATCGTTCAAAAAAAAGCACAATCCATCCATCTCCTTTAGTGTCACCAATTAATAGCTGCTCAGGATGCTTTGCAACCTGTAGTTACTTAAGGGAAGAAAAATAACCAACCCCTTCCTATAGTGCTGTGCTGTCATTTATTCTGTGTATCCTGCCCATGCAAGGAAGTGCTAATAAATAAATTAGGCAATATGCAAAGGGTTCTGATACAGGGCTTTAAAGAAAGGGGAAAAACAATATAACAAGGGAACTCAAAAACAGTTGGTAGACAAGATTATTTCTTCTTATTGGAACCCATTTCTCTTTTCAGAAGCCAGTGGTCAGAGCCTGGTTTGGTGGCCACACTTCTGTCTGCTGCTGCCCCTCCAAGCAAAGAGTGTTGAGGCCACCAGAGTTTCCTCCACTTGATGGAGCTGGAACAGCCTTTTACTTCATGATTCTGATTTGGAATATTTTGCTGCAGACTGTGCAAAATAAGGGACCATTTTTAAAAGGGAGCAGTGCTGCCTTTGTGGCAGCTCAGGCTGGGTCTGTCTGCTCACTGCTCCAGTCACAAGCTGCTAGAACAGAGTCACTGCACCTTTTGGTGAAGCTCAGCCTTGGGCACTGTCAAAGCACCCAGAGAAAATCCTGACCCACATTTGCCAGACCTAAAGATGCACTCCCCAACCTGCCCACAGCTGCTGACTCCACTCCCTCCCTCCCATCTCACCTCCCTGTCTAAGGCTCTGTGGCTTTTGCCACTGGACACATCCCATGCAGGACAGCAATGCCACCTCTTGAGGGGAATCAACTCAGTTCCAGCCCATGTGGTATAGCTGGAGGTCTGTGCCTAAGTGTAATGGAACCTGATGGAAGCTAATTAAAAAGAAAACCATCCATTTGTGCTGTATCATTAAGGTTTCATCATAAAAACCTTATGTTGTCTTGCAAGCCTAAACAAGTGTGATCACATGTAAAAATCAGCCATAAAGCTGTCTGGAGAGTAGTTAACATGTCTAAGCTGTCGTTTGTAAGGGCGGCCTCAAGCCTGGATCCTGTAGGTAGGAATGGCCTTTCTGCTGTCCTCAAACCACCCTGCATAAGTGGGGCATCCCTCCTTCAAAATGGGAAAGAGGAACAAGCCCAGGGATCCTGCACTGACAGTCATGTGGAGTGGTTGTTTCTCCATCTGCCCTTGACAGGAATCAGAGGCAAAGAATACATTTTTCTTGAGAGCTGTGCCAAACGTGTTCAGAGGTTAAGAGAGTGTAAATCTAGTAGGAGTGTTTCCTGGTCTTCTCCTCAACCCCATCTAGGCTACAATTTTTAAGGCAAAGTGAATTTCCTGTAGGACATGGGAGTCATCATGGTTTTTTACAGTGGAAAAAACTTAGGGGTTGTGTCCCCTTGGCTGCCCCAAGGGAAAAATCAGCATGGTTTAACTGGCAGCTCTCACCCAAACTGTGCAGGATTCAGAGTTTCTGCTTGTGCAGAAATTGTTTCTGGGCAGGTCTCCCTGGGCAGGAGGAGATGGCTGCTTGGTCAGTGGGGTGACTCGAGCTGGTGTCTCCTTGCAGGCGTCGGAGGTGGAGCGGCAGCTCTCCCTGCAGGTCCACACCCTCCGGGAGGACTTTCGGGAGAAGAATTCCTCCAGCAGCCAACACATCGTGCGGCTGGAGAGCCTCCAGGCCGAGGTGAGTCACCTGCCTCCCTCCTGCAGAAAGCAGCCAGGGCTGGTTGAGCTTTTGTAATGACCCTCTCTGAGCTGAGCAAACAGAGTCAGCTGGTGGAGCCAGCAGAGGGACGGCAACACTGGGGCAAAGGACCCCCCCAGCAAGGATTGCTCCGTGGTGTTCTGGCTGGGCTGGCTCAGGGCACCTTCCAGTGCTGCCTCAGCCACAGCCTTCCTGCAAAATGAATGGATGAGAAGGATCTTCCAGAGCCAAACCATGGCTGTGCTCCCATAGGGCTGCTGCCCAGCACACATTAAACATTGATAGGCATGGTGGGAAGGTCTGCAAGAGTTTTTTCCCCTGTTCCTCGTGCTTGCAAAGAAAGCAGCAATCCTCTCCTACTTCCGAGCCATGCACTTGGGAAAGCAAGGAGCCCCTGCCTGTTTGAACCCAGGTACATTTGCAGGAATGATACAACTTCCTTCCTTTTCCCTTCCCTACCAGGGTCACTGGGGATCACATAGGCAGGAACTAGATGGGTAGAAGATGTCCAGCTCTTACTACCTGGCCACTTCTTTTATTTAAAAGCTGTCTGGAAAAGCTTTTCCTAAAACCTCTCAATTTCTTTTCTCCCACTCCCACCTGCTCCTTGCTGGTCCTTTTCTTCCCCTCCCCTTGGTGTGGAGCAGCAGGTCCTTGAAGTAAGTATGGAGGCTTGGAAAGGGTTTGCCTGCACGTGCATCGCTGTTCCCATGCATGCCTGTCACCATGCATGCCACACCTTGTCTCCTCACCTCCTTCCTGTCTCTTGCTTTCCAGACCCTTTCCCTCTGTGCCCTTCCCATGGTCCAGGGCTCGTGGCAGAGCAACATTTTTTTCTGTTGTATGGTTATTTACAGCATGTTCATTACTGGTCTGCCCATCAAAGAGGAACTCCTGATACAACCTCTCCATTAAACCTCTTATTTTGCTTTCTCCAACCCACGCAAATCATGATGGTGGTGGGCAGAGATACCTCAGAAACCATTAGTCACCTCAGAGAAGCTTTCCAATACCTCCAGCAGCCTTTACTCTGAAGAAATAGCAAGTCCACATACTTGGCTGATATTCCTTTGTGCAGCCAAATCTTTCCAGCAACCTGGAAAGCAGCAAAGAGACAAGGTCCCCAAAGAGGCCAAGAAAACAGTGGGAATTTGCTGAATTTGTCTATGTTCCATGAACTGAAAGGAGGCCATAGGGAATATTTAGGGTTATACTGGACTGGTGGATGGCTGGCATACCAGACCCCAGAGATCCTGTGTGTACTAATGTGGGAAAAAGCTCCTTCTTCTTGGTTAAACAAGAAATGACCTTGGCTGATGCTGATTCATCCTTTGCACTGTTCCCAGCTAACTGAGTCACGGAGGGTTTGTTTGGCACACTGTCCCTCGCCTGAAATCACTGCCCTTGACAGTTAAAAGAAATGAACCAATTCTAAAGGCAACCGATCACTGGGAGGCTAAAAATAAGTGCAGCACAGAAAGGAGCCTTCACAAGTGAAAAGACAGAAAAATCCCTGGTGAGGACCTGATGAACACACAGCAATTAAGAACATCTATGGGCAGTGCCGTGGCACAGCCCTGAGGGGAGCAGGATCCCACTGGCTCCCCCTGGATCCTGCTGGCTCACCCCGTGGTCTCCAGCACCTGTACAGGAGAAAATGCCACCATCAGGACCAGACAGGAAACGTAACCAGTCTTTCCCAGTCTTTCAAAGTTAAGGTGCAAGGGGTAGGCAGGGCTGGTCTCCACTTAATACCTTTGAATATTCCTGCCTGCTCCCTGACCTGCCAGTGCACACCCAGCCCCTTTGGAGCTGCCCCTGCAGCCTGGGGAAGGAGTTGTTTCCCTTCAGAGCTTTCCTAAACTATTCACAGAGGTAGTTTTCTCTCATGCAGGTACAGAACACCTGTGTACATCATTCTGCCTTTTGCTTTTTCATTTCTCTCTTTGGAAAGTGGTGTTCCTCCTCTCTGGTCCCTGCAAAGTCTGACAGGGTCTCTTTTGCCCTGCAGATCAAGATGCTGACAGACAGGAAGAGGGAGCTGGAGCATCGCCTCAGTGCCATGATGGAAGAGAACGACCTGCTCCAGGGAACTGTGGAGGAGCTGCAGGACCGAGTCCTCATCCTGGAGAGACAAAGCCATGACAAGGACCTGCAGGTGAGACAGGGAAGGAATGGGGAGATGCAGTAAAAGTCATGATTTGGGGTAAAACTGGCCACAAACTGGGAGGCAGAACAACTGGAAGAATGAAATGGCTCATGCAAGAATGCAGCAAGCAAGGTCCTGGGTGTTCCACACAGAGACAGGTAACAGGAGCATCAATGAGTCATCCTGACAGCAAAGAGCAGCTTAGGAGGGAGATCTGAGCAAGGAAGTGGGGCAGGGTGCTGGGGAAATGAGGTAAATGCAAAAAGAATCAGAGGACTCTGGTTGCAGCTCATTTTATTTAGATTTTTAATAGTAGAATTGGCTTCAAAAGGGGCTTCTCTAGACCCTGCTATTCCAGAGGGCAGTCACTGGCCTCTTAGATCCCAGTGCTCAGGTGGTTTCCCTGACAATCTCCATGGTGTTCACAGCCATGAATCACCAAATGTCACTCCCTAGAAAACAGGTTTGGCACCTCTGGGGCTTAGGGCAGAGCAAGGTTTTTCCATTTCTCTTCTGTGGGTTGCCAAGCATAGGATCCCCAGCTCTGCAAAACCTCTGAATATTTTTTTCCTTTTTTAAATACATATTTGTATATCTTTTTTAAAACCATGTAGATAGCACTTTCTTTTTGGATTCACTTCCTGCTGTGTTGTTTTCAGCAAATTTCTTCACCTGAGTCCAAACTTCTTAACAATGTTCTTAATTTTAGTGCTGATTAACCTGCTATTTTTATCTTTCTGGGTATTCTGGATTCTAAACAGTGTCTAATGACACTTGGAGATTATTAAGCTCCAATAAACAGCAATACCAGCCAAGAGTACTTTCCTTCTGGCTGGAAACCCTGTTTTGTGTCATTCATTCCTCCCTCCCAGCTCCCTCACAAACCAAGAGATTGATCCAGCCCATATCACCTCCATTAATGTTTCTCTGATTCCTTGATTTTCTCCACAAGCTGCACCAAAGCCAGCTGGAGCTCCAGGAGGTGAGGCTGTCCTACCGGCAGCTGCAGGGCAAGGTGGAGGAGCTCAGCGAGGAGAAAAGTCTCCAAAACCTCAACACAACCAGCACATCCCTGCTCTCTGAGATAGAGCAGAGCATGGAGGCAGAGGAGCTGGAGCAAGAACGAGAACAGGTATTTGCCCTCCAGCCCCTGGGAAAGCCCACAGGCCTCTGTGACCAGTCCCAGAGCAGAAGGGAGTTTAATGCATTTGATCTGCATTTGGAGCTGAACCAAGGGCCAGAAAATTTGGATTGGGGATCAACACCCTTTTGACCATATAAAAGTAAACCTCTGCATCCATTTCAAAACCAACATGGCAAACATCTGTGAGGGCTGGCAAGCACACAGTCCCCTTTCCCCTGGGAGGAGGGTGCCCTGACCCCAGGCTGATGGCAGCTCTCTCCTTGCAGCTGAGGCTGCAGCTCTGGGAAGCGTACTGCCAAGTGCGGTACCTGTGCTCCCACCTGCGGGGCAACGACAGCGCCGACTCGGCCGTGTCCACAGACTCCTCCATGGACGAGTCCTCAGAGACCTCATCAGCCAAAGATGTCCCTGCAGGGAGCCTGCGGGCAGCCCTCAGCGAGCTCAAAAGGCTCATCCAAAATGTGCTGGACGGGGCAGACTCCACGGTGAGTTGGACTTGGCTTGTGCACGTCCCCTGGCCCAGAGCTTGCTGCAGGTGCTGGATCCTGAAGGCCCTGCTCTGCCAGAAAAGCTCTGTGGCTCACAGAGATGGGCAGTCACACAGCACAGCCTGCTCCTTGTGTCTCAGATGGTCAGTCAAGAGCCAAGCACGTGAGGTTTCAGCCTGCACTGCTCAAACCACCTCAAGTTTTAAGCTCCACCATTGGCCTGGGAGTCATTCTGGAATATTAATAAAAGTAGGCTTACTTTGAGATTTTCAGAAAGTTAGAGCTTCAACGTGGAAATATTGCAGATTGCCTTGCACATCACAGTTCAGTTATTTCCTTTGGGATTTTCCTAACCTTGCTTTATTAGCAATAGTATCACAAAAACCCCTATGTCCAGAGGTTCTGCCCCTGTGAATTGTCATTGGTACAAATGTCTTGGCAGGAGCTGCCAAACTCAAATCCGTGGCAGGTGAAGGCTTTTGCTGGCACAAGATGATGTCTGTAGGATGTGGACCCCAGGCTACTGGGCAGGAGATGGTGCATGGAGGGACCATTCAGCATCCACAGGAGTGCAGAATTACAACAAAACACCTCACTTTTTGTTGTGGCTCAAATCAGGCTTGTTCCCATTCCCTACAAACTGGTTGCATTGCCATTATGATTTATTTGGAGTGCTGTGATGAGGAAAACAGTGCAACCCCTGCACTGAGGGAGTACTCACCCTCCTCGTTTAAGTACCCATAGGCTGAGTACAGAGATGAAGTTGTATTTATTAAATAAAATACAGAGAGTCCTGTAAGATGTCCACAAACAGAGACTGTAGCCACATGGGCTACCAAATGGGCAGAGGGTCTCTGTAAATTTGGTTTATGCCAAGGTCTGTGTGCTCTTTGCATCATGTGTAGAAACACTACCCTTGGCTGAGCACTCTTCCACTGTGGAGACAAATGGGAACAAAAAGCCCTGCCAAAGCCACATTCACATTTTCTTCTTCCTTGTTTAGCACCCTCATCCCAAATTGGTATCAAATTAATACAATTGCCTTTTTTAAAGTGAAATCTGAGCAAGAGGTTTGTCTCCCGCTCTCAGAGCTCTCGGCGAAGCGACGACGACACCTTAGAGGAGCAGATCAGGAGAACAAGTGAGGATTCGCGAGCCCTGAGGGAATTAATGGAGGGAGAACGGGGCAAACTGAGGCAGAGTTTGGAGGAGCTGCAGCGACTGCACAGCCAGGTTAGCACCTCCCACACTTTACATGTGGTCTTGTGACACCAGCATTCATCCTCCAGGACATGCCTTCCATCAAAGAGACCAACATGATAAATAACCCAGGAGGATTTAGGGCAAAATGGGTGGATAAGGGAGACTTTGTTAAACCAAATGCAGAGGATTTAGGTATTTAGGATGAAAGTTTCTGACAAATTGTCTGGGGCCCATCCGAGGCATCATCTCAAGTCTCCTTTAAGCCTTTCTCACAATCTGCTTTTTAGCCAATCTCTGTTGCTTAAGTTCTTCTCAGTGGAAGACCCCAAAGTACAAGGCTGCTTGATATGGGGTACTGGAAACCCAAAGGTATGCAGGCTGACCTGAACTGCTGTACTGAGCCCTTGTGAGGGTAAGTGCACCCATTCCATGGATATAACAGTGCTGCTCTGCTGTGCATGGAGCAGGGCTTCACCTCTGACACAGCAGCATCACAAAACCCTCAGAAAAGCACTCCCAGAGAATCCTAATCATGGCCAGCCTGGCACTGGGCAGCACCCCAGGGACCAGCTGAGGCAACCTCTACAGCAAGGAATGGTCCAGCCCCAACACCAACTGCAGACCCAAAGCACAGAATCCCACTGCATCCACACCCAGCGCAGCATCGTCTGTGTCTGAGGCCCTATGCCAAGAGCAGCAAATGGAGACAGGCATCAAAGAGGTGCTTGGCAGTCCCTCTCTGTGGGACAAGACTCCAAATGCTGGAGGGGATCTGGAGGCTGCAGCAGAAACAGCAGCAACTGCACTGGAGCAGGAAATGGGATTAATGTCCTTGGCTGGTCTCCCCAGCAGTGCTGTATCACCCTTTGGAGAATAAATAGGATAACACATCCCTCTTCAGAAAGCCAGCACAACCTGGGGTCTGACAGCCTTGTGTAAGGCTGTGGGAGCTCCCACCATGGCACCAAACAGACAAAGGTGAGAGCATCATTCAATACCCTGGCAGTGATGGCTGCACGTGTGTGAGGGTGAGAAATGTCCTGCTGCCACAGCAGCTGATCAGGGCAGAATAAAGCAGGAGGGGAGCAGCCCTAGAGCTCAACCTTCCCCAGGACTGCTCCTCTCAGCAATGTGGCCACCACCAGAGACACTTCTGAGGGTCCAGACACTGCCCTGGCCCTGCTGCTGCAGTCCTGTGCATCACACACAAGCCCTCCTTGCCCTTAAACACACCTGAGACAGAGGAGACAAGGGCTCGATCTCTGCAGCCTGGCAGTGCTGACAGAGATCTTTAGAGGCTTATTCACAGATTTTAGGTTTGTGTGAACTCTCCAGCCAGGAGGGACCAGAAGACCAGCCCTGGATTGCAAGTCTGGAACCTTGTGTCTGCTTTTAGGAGTCTCCAGCTACCAAAGCTCTGAATATTTAGTAAGCAAAGGGAGAAGTGCAGTTCTATTTTCTCCTCACACCTCTGTGTGATGTGGAGAAAGATGGGCTATAGCTACAAATGCAGCAGCCATTACACTCAGAGAGGCACTCCAGCCTCCCACAGCAAGTACACGTCTCCCACAGCTTTTGCCTGTTATCCAGCCTCACACTTGCTCCAGGTTCATAATTATTCTCACCTCCTATTGAAGAGGCAACATCAGCTTCTGTTCAGTGCTACACAAAATTTATGTGTGTGGAAATCTGGTCCACCTGGGGGAAGCAGTGCTCTGCTGCCTCCTTATCCCTCTGTTTGGGCACTGATATTGATACAATCAAAGGGGAGCTGCTTCTAAATGGCTTTTAGGACCTTGTAGCATCACACACATTCATTGCTCCTGCCCAAGAGCACAGTGAGCAGGGGGAGACAGGAATCACCCCCTCTCTGTTTACACTGAGAAGCTATTTCACCCCTTCTGCCCATTTGTTTCCTCCCATTCTTACCTGGAGCACAGACAGAACCAATTAAAATCCCAAACCTATCCCAAACCACCATGTTTTGAGCCTCTGGATCTTCTGTCCCCTGGGATTTCTACAGAAGTGCTCAGCACCTTTCACATCACACCATCACCACTGCTCTCTGTCACATCACTGCTCCAAGGTGCCCCCATATAGGGCTGAGGGAGGGCAGCTCCCCAGTTCCTGGCAGCCCTGGCACAGCTCCCTGGTTCCCTGGCAGCCCCAGCACAGCTCCCCAGAGAGTGGGGAGCCTCTGCACAGACAGGGTGCATTCACACCCTCCTCCCCCCGGCCCAGCCGTGCGCGCTAACGGCAGATCCTCCCACGCCGTGGATGAGATGAGCCCTTTTTGACTGTCTGCCCTCTATTTAAAGATTTCTTTGAAGATTCAAGCACTACTGAGCTGCATTTAAAAGCAGGAGGTGGGTCAAATGCTGGAAGGGTTTTCAGGTGGTGGAGTAGCGTAACAGAGCATGTGTGTGCCCTAGACAAAGAAATTAAATGTGTATGAAATATTGTGAAGCTGTGCTAATGCAATCCTTGCATGATTTCACACCCTATTAACTCACTCTGCACAGGGCCAAAATGATAGATCATTTCTCAGACTATTTAAGACTCCAGACATATTTTAAAGTCTAATTAAAATTGTAAGATGTGCCAGTAACACCTTCCATGGCATGAAAGGGAATTTTCACATCCTTTGTCTACAGCTTCATATTACTTCAGGAGACGTAATGGTCCCTTCAAAAAATCTTATTTGCTGGTAAATTATGTTAGCAATAATTTAACCCTGAAAAGATAAGAATTACAACAGGCAGACTCTGAGGATGTGTGCACAAGACAAACTGCTTGGAGAAGGGCAAGATATTAGCACTCATGCCACAGTGACAGCAAAGTCACAGGTGAGTCCTGCCCTGCACAGCTTTCAGTGCTGTTTCCTGCATAGTTACTGAGGCCATCCTGGTGCCACATCTTGCTCAGGGCAGCATCCCAGGGCAAGCCAGCACATTTCGTGGAGGGTGGCACCAGCACTAACAGCCCACACACAGCAGACACAGCTTTTTTTACGACCGGGGCATCTCTCAACCTGCAGCTTGGCCCATGTGGCTTTTTCCCCCCCCACATACACACTTGTGGTGCATTTTCCTGAGCAGCCCTGGGTTTCACAGCCTCCCTGTGCCCACAGGTGACGCTGCTGAGTGTGGAGATGACGACGCTGAAGGAGGAGCGGGACCGGCTGCGCGGCGCTGCCGAGGACAAGGAGGCGAGCGAGCGGCTCCTGCAGGCCATCAGGGACCGCGACGAGGCCATCGCCAAGTGAGTGGCACCAACAGCGGCGGCACTTGTGGAGCGCCTTGGCAGGAGGTGCCTCCGGAGAGGTTCTCCTACCCCCCACAGCAGCCGTGACAAAGTGATGGCTTGGCTTTGCTGGCATTGGGAAATGCCAGGAGCTTGGGAGCAGGAGATGCTAAAGGCAGAGCTGCCCCATGGCTGGACTGGGGGCATTTAGGGGGATTCTGTGAACCACGTTTGTGCCATCCCTGGTGCTGGTGTGAGTCACAGCAAGGAGGAGAGGAGTTCAGGAACCAAATGGAAACACTAGGTCTGCCCTATTTGTCACATTTTTCTTCCTTTGCTATTCCAGACACACAGCCCTGCTTTCCTGACCATCCTCTGGTGACTCCCTCTCTTTTCCTGTTCCAAAGTCTTTTTTCTGTCTCCAGTCCTGCAATTCTCTGGTTCTCCTTTTGAGATTCTCCCACTGGTTTGGCTCTTTATTTTGCCCATCCTCCTTACAGATCTGTGCAGTTCTGCTCCCCCATACCCCAAATCCCCCTTCCCAGCTCTGTCCTTGGGCTTGCCAAAATGCCCTGAGCACTCCTTGCCCAGAGGAGAGGGACAGACCCCTTTACCCCTCTGTGCTCTGCTAGAAAGGATTCATCTGATAATCCCTTCAACAAGCAGGTGGGCCAGGACACCATCAGTCCAGCTTCCTAAGGAAAAGCCTAATATTGAAGCCCTGGACAAGAGGAGGAGCAGGAGAGGGTTGCACCTCTGAGGGTGCAGGAGCTAAATGAGCCTGCACCATCCCTTTTGCTGAGTGGCTCGATCGCCCGTGCTGCCCTTGCCGGGATAGCTGGCTACCAAATTCCATCGCTGTCCTCTGTAACACCTCCATCTGTTGGCAAGGAGCAGGAGCATCCCAGCTGTCTGCCGGGCGCAGGGAGGTAGTTCTGACATTCCCGGTGCTGTGTGGGTTGCTGGCTCTGCCGTGGCTATGGCAACACGCTGCCATCAGTCCCCTGGAAACATCCAAGCAGCAGCGGGGAAGCGTCGCGACAAAAGGCTGCTTCAGGTGCCCGAACCGCAGCCGGGAGTGGAGGGCACAGCCACTCCAGGGCACTGTGACAAAGCACCAGTAGCTGGGGCTGGCTGTCCTGCAGCACAGCAGCCCCGGGGTTGGGGCTTGGGCGAGGGGGATTAAGGAGCAGAAAGTGGCAGCAAGTGAAAGCAGACAAGAGCATCCTGTCACTGAAGTGAAAACATCCAGACCGAGTGGGCTGGTCGCTGCCTGGGGAGACTCGTGATTTTCTTCCCACCTCACACCCCAAGGGTTAAGTTGCTTTTGTTGAACCCATCCCCCCACAAAAAAATCCCTAACTCTGAGCAGAAATAAAATCACTGCCCAAGGCAGACATCTGGTGTGGAAAATTTTTGCTTGGAGCTGAAGTTTAGCAACAGGAACATAGGATCCTTTCAGAGGAAGTGTTAAGCAACCTGTACCTGGAATATAAACACAAATTCCCAAATTGCTGTTCTGCAGGGGAGGACAAGGGTGTTATTAGGAGAAAAGGAATTAGCTAAAGTTAATAAGATGCAATTATTTCTCTCCAAAATGTTTGCAAGGAGAAATGGTTCCCAGCAAGTCATGTTACAGTTTCCTATCACACAGCAGTTAATTGAAAACTTAAGCTTTGTGCTCACCTATGTGCTCCCAGCGTGGTGAGCAGCATTTCCCAGCTTGGGCAGCTTAGGAAATTGCTCCATCCTAAAGGACAATTCCTTCCCACAAGCAAGGAGCAGCTGGAACATTTCAGCCACTGAGCACTTGGGGCTCTTTGGGTAACCTTGTCCATGGCATCACATGCCCAATGGCCACCATATGTCTGGGAAGAAATGCAGCAGAGGTGTTCCCAAGGGCTGGGATAACTCCACTGAAATTGGGAGCTTTCCTTAAAGCCTGACATTTAATTCAAACAATTTTAACAGTTTGTCATTCTTTAAAAGTATATGCTGTGATAAGCTCTCTTCTTTAATTTCTTCCTTCAATACAAGTCCCAAGTGAAAGCAGAGTTGTACTCTTTAAGAGGTTTTTTTATTTGTTTTGTTTATATTGCAATTTATTGATCAAGTGATCAGACACAGGTAATTTGATTTTTAGCACATACCATTTGTTCTCTATGCATGTAAACAGAAAAAAAAAGAAAAAATACTTGTATATAGATTCTACCTTGGTTTAAGTCTCCATTTTATTGGCAGATCTTGCACATTATCCAGGCACATTATTGTCTTACATAGCAGTGTATCCGATGTTCTTTGAGTATTCTTCACAGTGTGCTTATCAGAAATCTGCTGGGTTTAAAATAATGATGTCAAAAGTTCTATCCCACTCTTCAGATTAAAAGATTGTCCAGAATACAACAGAGATCAACACCTTAGGATGTGGGGATTTGCCAGTGAACTACATAAATTGCAGACTTGTTTAGATGTGCTTAACTCTTCGTTTAAAAAGAAAAAAGTGCCACGCCCCCATTTGTGTCCCCGCAGGAAGAACGCGGTGGAGGTGGAGCTGACCAAGTGCAAGATCGACATGATGTCCCTCAACAGCCAGCTCCTGGATGCCATCCAGCAGAAGGTGAACCTCTCGCAGCAGCTGGAGGCCTGGCAGGTGAGCACCCTGGCAGGGCAGGGGCTGTAGGACACATGGCCCCAGGGCCACCTGTGAGGCACTGATCCCCCTCTCTGTGGGTGTGTCGTGTTCTGTGCCTGAGCATCCTTGGATGGGGTGTTTAGGGGTGCTTGGTTTTGGCTCTGCAGGAGCTGCCCCTCTCTGCTCTGAGCCTTTTGTCTGTGAGCTGTTAATTCTACAGCTCTACAGCTCCAAACACTCATTTAAAATGGAGAAGCAGACTGTGCCTCCTGGCAGAATGGGAAATGTGCTGTGCTCCAGGGTGGGGAGGGGTCCGTGCAGGAGGTGTCCCTAGGCAGGCACACCTTGGGTGGGCACAGCATGTCTGTGCATTTCCATGATGGAGCAGAAAGGTGGGAGAGCGAGGTTGTGCTGATTGCTGCTGCACTGTTTTCATCAACTCTGAAGATCCATCAAGAAGGAGAAGCTGAAATCGCAGTTCTTCACCAAGGTAAAAAACACAAAGCCAGGGCAGTTCCACAGCTGCCCTGGAGATGCTCTGCTTGGGGTCAGTGGGGAAAACCCTTGTGAAGGCAGAGAGCCCCTGAGAGCAGACAAAGCTGCCTCCTCCCAGAACCAGCACCAAGGGAGGGCTACTTCAGCAGAAAATAAAGCAGACTCCAGAGCAGAGGTCTGTGCCATTTATAGTGATTTGTTGCAGACCATGCAAGACCCCAGCTCTACTAACAACCAGCCTGACCAGTAGAAACCTTTCCCGTACAACCTCGCTCCTGTTTCAACTCCACTGTGTTTTCGTTTCTCTCTCTCTCTCTCTCTCTTTTTTTTTTTTTTTCCCTTTTCTTTTCTTCTTTTCTTTTTCCTGCTTACAGTTTGCTTCCTCAGGGCTTTTTACTATCTGGCTCCTTTGGTTTCTGATCTAGTGGCCTTTCTCAGTTCCTGTACCAACAGCTTTAGTCGTACACCCCTCCTGCCTTTGAGGTGAGCTCCCCACACCCTCCATCCCCTCTGCATCTGCTGCCACAATCACCCACATCCTTCTCTGACCTCACCATCACCTGGCAAGAGGGGCCAGTGGGGATCTCCATCACCCACCAATATTCCACCCACACCCCCCATCCCAGCACCAGGCCGGGGCAGCATCCTGCACCCCATGGTGAGGCTTTACCAGGGCACCACGGGGAAAGCCAGGCTGAGGTGCACATATTATTAACCCTCTATATCCTCATATTTAGTGTCTGGAAAGCTTCTGGAAAGTCAAGACTGGGATTTTACTTCTCAGCCTCATTGTCCAGTAAGTGATGCTCCATGCTCTGCATAGGAGCTGTCTGGATCCAAGTTCAGTCTGGATTGATGCCTGGAGAGGCTGACCTAGAGCAGAGTCCAGACAGAGTTAGAGGATAAAGGGCAGGGATTTATTGGGGCCTTCCCAGAGTACACCTTGGGCAGTGCAGGAGTCTCACAGAGACCACAGCCAGGGTGGATGATGGTCACACATTTTTGGGGCAGAGATAAGCCTGGTCTAGTTGCATATCAGGGGTTAATTGTCTAATTGCAGCTTCAGGTAGTGGAGTCCCATTCCCTGGGTTTGTCCCCCCACTTCACTGTTGTTTACATTTTTAGGGACTGTGAAAATCAGTTGGCCTTGGGTTTCAGGCCTAGAGAGAAATTGTTTAGTCTGAATAAAATGGGAGAACAGGAGCTGACAGGCTGTGGAGTTTTAGAGTTATACACTAAAGCAGTGCTGAGCTGGAAAGTATAAAAGCTAAAACTTAAGGCATCAGTATGGGTGGTATAAAGTGAGACCTACTTAGTGCTAAATAAACCCAGCTTAGGGGTTAAGAACAGCTCCTGTTGCAGTGACACAGCAACCCCTGACCTGATCCCATCAGCTCTGAGCTGAGGCTCAGGCTCTCTTCATGGCAGTAGTTGTCTCCAACATACTGACCTAAGGTGCTATTACACAGCAGCAAAATAATTTCCAGCCACCTCATGTCCCCTTAACAGCAGCTCAGCCACAGAGGCACAAAACAAGCTGGGTGATTTGTGTATTTTGGGGACTATTTTGCAAAGGGGTTTGCAGAAAGTTTCTGGTACAGTAGGATAAGTCTCTGCTTTAGCTGGGCATAATTGGAGGCTTTAATCTGGTAAAACTTTGCTCTTGCACACTTCTTGTCTGCATTTCACCAAGGGCTGTCAACAGGATTACAGTGTTCTCTAAGGACATAGTCATACAAGCTATAAAATAGGACTCAAGCAAAAAAGCCTCCACATCCAAGTGCTTTGCTCTCTGACTCACACATCCAACAGACAGGAACCCAATGCAGTGCACTTTCAGTAGTGCATACTGTATTTTTATATATATATATATAATATTTTTGTGTGTATATATATAAAAATATACATATAAATCATTCTCATCCCTTGTTGTATCCCTGGTCAATCAAGGACACAGATCTGTCTTGCAGGAGCCTGGGTACCTACTTCCTTTAGCAGAAGAGGTGCCTTCAAAATCCAAGTGCTGTACATTTTCACATGGCAGCTTCAGCTCTGGAAACCTGTCTCACTGGTATTTCATACTGATGTTCACCTCAACCTCTTCAACTCTCCCTCTGCCTTTCCTCTCTCCAGCCCTGCTCTAAAAAGACCCAAAGCTTCCCCAGTCTGTGTAGCTCTGCACCCTCGTG
This sequence comes from Notiomystis cincta, assembly GCA_013398075.1. Classification (NCBI taxonomy): domain Eukaryota; kingdom Metazoa; phylum Chordata; class Aves; order Passeriformes; family Notiomystidae; genus Notiomystis; species Notiomystis cincta. The sequence goes on along the minus strand of VZRX01008812.1, from coordinate 20,888 downwards.
CTCCCACAGGAGAAAGTCCCCATACTAAATTCAGGTCCAGGTCATGGCTATCAATCCTTTTCCCTGCAGAAAATGCTGCAACAAGAGATTAGCCTTATTAAGTTTCCAGTCCCAGCTGCCTGATTTGGTTCCAATCCAGAGCAGCTGGGGCACCTTCTGGCACCTTCCCTTCAGTCCTGGGGCTACCCTAATGGGCTGCCCCTCAGCAGGTGCTGAATGAACAGCACTTCCACCACTCCAGCCCATCCAGAGTATCCTTGTTCTCACCAGACAGTGTCCTCAGCCCTAATCAGGGACCAAACCACTGGAGAGCAGCTGATTCCTCCCGTGGGGCTGGTTTCTGTACACACATTTTCACCAAGCTGTAGTTTAAATATGCAATTACAGGAGAAGCAATGGGTCTGAAAGTTTAAAATCTGTAAAATTTATAGCCAGGTTTTCAAGGAACATGTTAGCACATCATGAGTAGCAACAGGACTGGGTGATTATTTTGTATAAAGCAGCTTCACTGTGGTGCAAACGTGGACGAAATCAGAGCGTTTCTGGTACATCTGAAAAGCCACAGTTGGTGTTGAGCTGTCAGTCAGAGCTCCCAGTGCTGTGCTGGCTCCAGGGGAAGGAGGGGGTCCGAGGGACGAGCTCAGTTCTGTTTGGTGAGTCTGGTGCAAAGCCCAGGAGGGATCTGGTGGGTCCACACCCACCCCAGCCCCTCAGCCCCTTCCCCAAAGGAGCCCCAGTGACAGAGGCCACACAGCAGCTCTGCCACCCTGCCTGTCCACTTGGTGTGCACACAGACCTGCTCAGCACAGACCTCCATCCTTCTCCTGGCCTTTGCTTTCAGCTGCATTCGTTCTGATTTATTTCTCCCCCAAAGAGGACACCTGCAAGCTGCAGACAGCAGAGGAACATAGCTTAGGGGTGGCACAGAGTCCCAGGCAGGCACAGTGCTCCTCTGCAGGACCACCTGAACAGTTTATCCCTCAGAATCGCGTGATTGCTGTTCCTCGCTCCCTGAAAAGCCTCCCGGCCGCGGGCGCTCTGAGCCTGCCGGGGGTGGGGACACGGCCCCGGCCCCGCGGGGACACAGCCCCGGCCCCGCTCCGCCCTCCCCGCTCCATCTCAGCTCTGCACGTTTCATGCCCATTTCAGCTGCCCCCGCCAGCTCTCGGTGAGCATCAGCTGCCGCTAACGCCGCTGTCCTCTCCCTCTGCTGCAGGATGACATGCACAGGGTCATTGACCAGCAGCTGATGGACAAACACCCGAAGGAATGGAGCCAGCTCGCTTATTCCTTCTCCAGTGGCTCCGGCGCCAGGCGGAGTGCCAGGCCCTCCCCCGCGCTCAGGCCGGAGCAGCAGGGGGACGAGCCCGTCGGGGCCGAAGGAAACCGTCTCTTCTCCTTTTTCAAGAAAAATTAATTTGAAAAAGAGAAAACTCTCCAACAATTCCTGCTTCAAGATGGGGAGTGGGGCAGCTTGCTGATGGACCCAAGTCTGATCCACTGAGTAAAAAAAGAAGGGGGCAAAGGAGTTAACCCTTGAGACTGCACTATTTACACCGCACCTGGTCTGAACCAAATGTTTACATGAATTGGAGATTTGCAAATTGACAATGTGATTCTAATAGAAAGAAACTTTTCTTATTCTGTAAGTGAAGTGATAAACTTCAGGGTATATCTTAGGCGCTTTGACACAGTCCAGTTTCTGCTGTGAAGAATCCTCTGGTTGTCTTAAAAGCATTCTTACACTGGAGAAGGAAATGAGCAGCCCCAAGACAGAGCGGTGCAGGGGATTGAGAACTGCTGTCACAGCGAGCACAGGGGGAAGAAGAGGGCTGGATGCAAGAGGACAGAGGGGAGCCATTTGTACCACCCTGGCAGCTGTGACATCCTTCATCCATCCCACTGAGCCTGGAGTCAGTGTGGCCCCAGCAGTACCATGTTTCTGACAAATGTAGCTTTCTCCCTGGTGGAAGTTGAGCCCTCGCTGCAGATCCTGCCTGGGCACCATCTCCCCTGGAGCTCTGCGTGCCTGTTCACCCTCGCTGGCATCCAGGCTCCTCGCAGCTCAGGGCAGGGGACAGATAGCTGGTGTCACTGTCTTCTCCAGCTCCCTCCTGTTTCAGAGGTAAGAGCTGCAGGCTGTAGCTGCACAGATTTCTCCCCAGGAGACTGACCATCTACAACACAGTACAGACTAGGTAAAAGTTGTGCATGTTCAGTCCTGGGGCACCTGCTGTTCTTCCAACGGCCAAAAGTAGTTTGGGAGTTCCAGCAAGTCACACACCTCTCCCCAAAGCCATACACATCTCCCCAACAGAGCAAGAAAACTGTCATTACAACTGGATAGGCTCCCAAAAGCCTAAGTAATAATTCACTGAAAGCCTACTCCCGATGATGTCAGTTGGTCTTTGACACTGGGTTGGCAGACTCGATCCTCAGAAAGCACACTGGCATCTGCCTTCACTGAAGCCAAAGGCCATCAGGGTGTCTACAAAGCTCTGGAGAGCCTGCAGGTTGCTCTGCCATATGCAGTAACGTTGGCTGTGGCCTGACAGAAAGGAGTGTTTGTCCCTGCCTGTGGGTCAATTACTACTCAGCCCTTTGGTGAGCAGGTAGCCAAAGCTCCTTGTGCTCAAAGATGACCAGAGCCTGCTTTGCACGACTTGATCAACAGGAAGGAACGTGGCTTTTTTGGTGTATGCACACAGCAGTGCTGGAAATCCTGCAATACTCCAGTAGGGACCTTCCCTCTGCACTGGATGGGCACTTTACAGCTCTTCTCTTTAGCAGTCTACCATCATAAGCCAGTGAGGAGCACCAGGCTCAGTTCAGAGATGTCCTGCTGCTGTCATGCAATTTTCACACATCCTCCCAGCTCATGATACCCACGGGCTCCAGTTTGTTTCCTGCTGCTTTAAAGAGGCCACCACCTACACTGTCCCACAGCAGACAGAGCTGGGTGCACCTTCAGCTCTGCCCTGCTCAGCAACTTTGGTGCTAAAACACCATCCCACAGGAAGCTGCTCTCTCTTCTCACTACTTACAGGAACAAGCTTTCTGCTAGAATAGGTACCAAACACCTCCCAAGCAGCAGGTAAGAGGCTGGTGGCTTGGGTTTTAGTATTATTCAGCTTACCTGTGGGATAGAATATCCATAATACCTCAGTACAAATACCCTTTCTGCCTACAAAGATTTGAGCATTCCCACATTTCCTTGTTAGCATGAAACCACCACACTGGTATGAAATCATCTTGCACTAAGGCACCTCTGGGTTGCAAGGAACAGAGTGCTCTGAGATTGGCAATGATGGTAGAGAGCTGAGTGGTAAAACCCATCTGCATGAAAGCAATGAACTCTGGATTGCAGCCCCTGCTGCAGGAAATAGTTGGGCAAAACCCCACCAATACAGCTTGATGCTTATGGGGGAAGGAATCGGGAGCCTCACAAGCAGGGAAGGAAACTGAACCTTGGCCTCTCCTTTCTCGGCAGTGCTCAGCTGTTGAGTGTCTGCTTGTACCCACTTGTGCAAGCCAGGGCAAGGGCTGCAGTGCAGTGCCACGTGCTCTCAGCATGGCAAGTCCTCATCCTCCTGTCCTCCCTGTATTGTGACCCTGGACAGGGCAGGGACATGAGGCACATGGTCAGCATCTCCTGCTGCCAGGACTGTCACACCCACACGCATTACCCTGACCTTTGATACCTGCACAGTGAGGCGTGGCTTGGTGGATGCCAGTGACACCTGTGAGCACTGAAAATGATGCTCTGTCACAGGAGAGCCACGTGAACATCTCGGTCCCCAGGGACCTTCTGCTGCCAGTTGTCATCTCCCAGACCCCACCAGCTCTACCCAAGCCACGTGCCCAGCAGCTGTGTGGGACTCTGCCCCAGCGAGGATGAATGGATGGATGGATGGACGGATGGACAGATGGACGGATGGATGCAATCCTAAGGCAAGAGCCTTAAGTTATGCCATGAAGATGCAGTAATGAGATGAAGAAAGGTGCCTTCTGCTACGTTTGCTGAGGAAAGTGACTCATTCAGTTGCAGGGGTAGGCACAGCACATCTCTTCATTTAAGGAGAATCCTTCATCCCATTGCAATTTCATTTATTTAACGAGAGTGACAGAAGAGATTGCAAGAGGAAAGTCAGCATGTTCTAAGGTGCCACTTGGGTATGGTTTCTTCAAACAAGCCCCTTAACCCTAAAGACTTAGTTGCACTATAAACCCAGAGATACAAGAGAACTGGGTGTAATGAACTGGACAACACACCAAAGGAGACCTCCTTGTGCTGAGCTGCTACTCCACAGGAACAGAAACTGCCTTAACATAGCAGCTAGGTTTTGTCTTCTGTCTTCAAACACCTCACCCGTGCAGTCCCTCACACACATTTGTCACACTGTGTTTTAACAAGGTCCCGACTACTTCACCCTGTGCTGTCATTAACACACTCACCTCCATCCTGTCACGGTCAGGAGCCTGGAATCAGCCTTGCAGTGCTGGTTAAAGACACTTCACTTGTGGTACTTGACTCTTCCAGGACACAGGAAGCATTGGCTCCAGGGGATGAGATGGAGGAAGCACATTAATCCAGCAGGTACTCAGGATCCCAGAGGAGATTTAAGGAGTGGGATCAGCAGCTCTAAACACAACCCTCAGCCTTGCTTTTGAGATAATGGTAAATGAAACAGTAGTGCTGCACTGTCACTGTTCAAATATTGCACAGAGAAGAGATGCCTGCTGAGATTAAGGTTACAAAGGCCTTTCCCACAGTTCACTAACAGGTGACCATTTGGGCAAATGTTTGTAATGCCAGCCTGAGGGAAAAGGGATCAGTCTCCCCTTCCTAAACTCTGCAAGGGAAGCAACTGTAAACAAGGAACAAATTCAAAGGAAAGGCAAGTCACTAGCACTTTATCTTCATACAAACTTAGATCAGCAACTTGCCACGAAGATGAACAGTAAATCAAAAAGTTAATGACAACATTTTGCACAGAGAGCAGGAAGTGAGGCTGCAGGCAGGGCCACATGCACTTGTCCTACTTAGAATGGTAAATTCCAGATATGCCTCTCCATCAGGCAAACTCTCTACTCCCCACTCGGCTATAAAAAGCAAGATTGTTTGAACCAAAAAGCCAAGAAAGGAAGTGTCTGGGTGCTGCAGCAATGATTCCCTTGGATTGAGAGGGAAAAAGCACACAGCAGGGACAAGCAGAAAGAATGTACCTATAGATATGTACATATACCACAGTGCTGTAATTTTTGTATGTAGCAGTCATGTAAATAAATGTATGGTTTTTATAAGATACATATTATAAAAATCTATAAAGGCATATTTTTAGTAAAAACAATGCTCTACTTCTTTTGTAAATAGTTCTCTTCAGAATAAAACAGATCATTTATACAATACTGCCTCAGCTCTCACCACTTTACTGTGCCCAGCTGCAAAACAGCTTTTTGAACTGTCATTTAACACTCATCAACATCTCTGGTGCTGCATCATCCCATGAAATTCAGCCAGGTAAAGCCCCTGTGTGTGTTCAGGAGAGAAGGGGCCAGACAAAAACATCTGAAACGTTTGTATCTTTTGGTGCACAGGAGAAGGCCAAGGTGGGTAAACCATCCCACCTCCCAGCCATTTGTGTCCTTTGCTGGCTCTTGTACGGAGGCAGATTCCAACTGGAAGGAGTTTGGAGACAAAACACAGACAGGGACACACCCACAGCTGCAGCAGCTGCACCTCAGACCATCCACACGTCCCCAGGAGTCCCCTCCATCTCCTCCGACCAGAAGATGGAGCAAAGGCACCTTCCCAGAGCAGGTTTCCATCACAGCCCCCAGGAGCAGCCTGGGCAGCAGGGCAAGGGGATGCTGAGGGCACAGCCACAGCTGCAGTTCCTGCACAGATTAATTAAACACACATTAATTTCCTGGGAAAGTGAGGAGAGACTCCAGATGCTTTTCAGTCACCTCGGGAGGAGGAGCTTTCCAAGCTCACTCAGTTCTTTTTGTGGAGCAGAAAGACAAAAAATTACAGCACAGTCCCAGGCATCTCACTGCACACAGAAATAAGTGACCAGTTCCACCTTGCTCTTTCATTCAAACCAAAACAGCAACTAAACATTTGAAAGCATTAATTATGGTTTTGTTAATATCCCCTCTCAGGAAATAAACCTTTGCACACAGCAGCAGAGCTCACCCCTGGCTGGCCACCCTCCACCTCCAGGTGCTGGACAGCAGAGGAAACAGAGCCTCAAAAAATAGATTTGGCAGCTTGTAACCTTTATTTTTAGTTTTTTAAAATTATTTAAAAAGCATAATTAGAAACTTTCATTACAGAAATAATCCTAGCAAACCAGTTAGACATTCCATTGCTCAACATTTAGGAAACTTCACATCAGCACCACTAGAGACATAGTCCCCACCCCTTCCAATTGAACAGTGATGGCAAGAGCAGAGGTAACTGCTCCTCTACAGCCAGCTCTGGGGGAAAAAAAAAGAAATTCCCACTTTAAGCCAAGAAGCTGGACCTGGATTGATAGAATTCCAACCATGGCCACAAAAACCTGGACTCAAAGAGGACCAATTTTTCCATATAAGAGAACACTCCAGGCTTGGGTGCACCATTTCCTCATTTTATTGCATCATTTCCAGTCAATTCAGACATGTTCTTTACTTCTGCCTATATGAAGTTACTCCCTCCTAGATCTGCACACAGCTACCAACAAGAGTCCCAAAGTAACACAGCTGGGCCCCTAAATCTGCAGGGGGAACCCCCCCAGGACAGCTCCCCTCCCACAGCAGAGCTCTGGGGATGGCCCAGCTCCTCCCAGCACACACCACATTCCACACTGGAGAGCAGACAGGATGGACTGGTGTGACCTAAGCCACCACTTCCCACAGCCACTCAAGTCTTACAATGATCAGAGCTCACTCCAGCAGCATCATCCCAGCTCACTCGAGGTCTTGGGTTACCAATGCAAGATATGTGAAGAGAAGAGGGGGGTGAAGGCAGCTGGACACAGATCCCCAGCACCTGAAGCCATTACAAACCCACGTGTTACACATTCATTGTTTGCACTTCGGAAAAAATCTTTAAGGTGATTGATTGTGCTGTGATTGTATGATCAGGGCTCTTACCACAACCTGAAAAATATTAAAAAAATGCAGGCAAAGTAAGTGACTAAAGTTTAGCCTCTCCTGAGGAAAGGGTGAGGAAGGGAGAGAAGTGGGCTGATCCCAAGCTCATGGACATGGGTGAATCACATCCTACCAAACTAAGGCCAGCAATTCCATAGGGCCACTGAACTGGCACATGGAGTATGTCCACCTTCAAGGCCTTAAAGGAAGTCATACCTTCCATGCCTTTTAAGGAAAAATTATGTTTTAATATTATTTAGGCAATAATTCAGGTGCTGAGCATGTCCTTCCAGCCCAGACATTTGATATTTTAGTTACACACACATACACTCTCCACCTTTAACTACATCTACTCAGGCTGAGGAAGTGAGCCCTTGTTTTCCCAGAAAGGCTGACGAGGGCCAGGAAAATGTTGCTGAGCACAGCAAGCCCAGTTTGTTTCCAAGTGTGATCCTCCACCACCACATAACCCAAGCAAGCAAGCTTTCCATTTCTTTGCATTAAACAGCAGTCCTCCTTCCTAACAGAAGAATCCTGGGAATGATCCTGCAGCTTTCATATTCAGACATCAACAGAAGAGCTGGATTTATCATGCCTTTTCTCTCTCAGAAACAAAAGCTTTGCCACCACAATTCACATTCAAGTTCAGATTGCCTATTTGTGGACAGGGCAACACGGAGAAGTTTGGGGTTTTTGGCAGAATCACATGATTTTTGTTCTTCTCAAAAGAAATGGACCCTCACTTAGGACACTGGCAGAACCAGAAGTCAAAGTAGTTAAACTTTGCTTAAAAAAAAAAAAAAAAAAAAAGTTTTATTCACACAA
>VZRX01008812.1:0-12904 GCA_013398075.1 Notiomystis cincta | reverse complement strand
TGCTTAAAAAAAAAAAAAAAAAAAAAAAGGTTTTATCCAAACAAATCCCACTTTTGCAGGTCAGTTTGTTTTCCAGTATCTTGATACAAACTACAGGAGAGCACAGGTACAGCTGGGCTGCAGCACAAGGAGGTGAAACCCAAGGATCCAGCCACAAATCTGGATGATGGCAAGCTGAAATTCCAGGCCCCAACAGCAGCACCAGCTGCCAGCCCAGGGGCTGGTGAAATGAAACCCCAGGCTCCAGCAGCGACACCTGCAATCCTGGTACCTAGAAAAACACAGCCTGAGCCCCAGCAAAAGCCTGGGACTCCAGGAGAAGCCAGGGGCCCCAGGGGCACCAGTTGCCAGCCTGGAGCCCAACAGAAATGCAGCTGGAAGCCCCAGGAAGCAGTCACTGCCAGCCTGGGGCCAACTCGAATTAAGAACTTTTAAACTTTTTCTTTAAAAAGATGAACTCTGCAGTCCATGATTGGTTGACATTAAGAAGGCAGAAGCCAAAGCGACAACAGGGAGGCGAGGCTGGTTAAAGCAATATACATTATATACAAACTCTTGGGTTAATTAGTCCACTTGGTAGGCAACGTCCTTCTTGTCTACAAGGCGCACTGGAATGAGCAGGGGAGGAGAAGGGGGCAAGATTCCATCCGATACCTCCTTGGCACTGTAGTGGTAAGGTGCCAGCGCCTCTTGATAGAAAACACGGAGAGAAAATAATCTTTAAATAACGGCACAAAACTGAGCAAGTCCTCCCAAAGCCTGCCCCAGTGGAATTGCCCAAGTCTAGCTGGAGGGGCTGATCTGTCTGAGAGCAGAGTCTCTGCAGCAGGGAAGGGGCATTAGCAGCACCGCTTCTTCCTTTTACTGTTCTTCGTTAGCTTCACCACATCGTTCTGTTGCTGCTGTTGCTGCTTTGCTAAGTTTTCTTTCTTTGCTCGCAGGACAAGCTCTGTAATGCAATTAAACATCTGCAAGAGAAACAAGCACACTCAGACCACCCCAGAGCTCGGGCTGGCTCCTGTGGGGGGCTGCTCTTTGGAAACCACTCCCCTTTTCTGTGTGTTTCAGTAATGCTTCAGAGACCTTCCCCAACCCACTATGGCCCGAGTGGAAACCCAACACCTTTTCCCAACCCACTCCCAACCTAAACAGTACCTCTATGCCTTTTTCCAAACCAGTAAATAAAACCAGGGCAGTTTGGCAACTGAGGCCAGGAGTGAAGCCTGGGCAGTGCTACCTCCTACAAGCATTCTCAAGTCTTTCCTGCCTAAAAAGTAGCACTATGAAGCTACTGAAAATGCAGTGTGGGCTCCTTCAATTTGCTTCCCCACCTCTTCCAAAAACAGCTGAATGTCTCTTTTTGACATTTTACCTACTATTTGCAACTCATACAAGCACTTTTTCTTTCTCAATGGGGAAGAATGGAATTTTTATTTCCTCCCACACTATTATCCCCAAATCATTGTACCTCTGCTCTTCTGAATATTATATTACCTCTTCCACATTAATATTTTCTTTGGCGCTGGTCTCGAACAATTGGATCTCCATCTGCCCAGCAAATTTATAGGCATCTTCTGTTTCTACCACTTTTCGGTCTGGGTCATCATTCTTATTCCCCACTACAAAAGGAAAGAGAAGAAGAGTCAGTTTGGTATTTCAGCAGGACAGCCAGCCCACTAAAGCAGATGCTGTAACTCCCTAATTACCCACCTAGTATCCTGCAGACATCATCACAATTTTGATTAATTTCATGCAACCACCGTTTTACATTCACAAAAGATTCCGCGCTTGTTACGTCGTAGACAACGATGACCCCGTGTGTTCCTCTGTAATACCTGGGGGCACAAAAGGACAGCAAATGTTAACTCCAGCCATCACCTTCTCCACTCAGCTTCTACAGCATTCACAACAAATCCTCCAGTTATGGTAATCAAGTGCCCCCATTTTCTTTCCACTGGGACTCAGGCAGCTCTTTTATAACAGCTTGATCCCAGGCTATTCCTCTAAAGCTACAGAGCTCCCTGCTCCTTCAGTCCATACAAATATGTTTCCAAGTCCAAAGACTTCTAAAATCTTCCTTGTTCAGGTTGTCAAGATCTTCAGAGATGAATACTATCTTCCAGCTACAGGACCAAAGGCAGTGGTAGCCCCAGGACGTCCTCAGAACTGGTTGTGATGTGAACCTTGGGGCTGTAGAAGCCCCATCAAGTTTCTGCTGTAATTCTCTTATCTGTGAACGATCACCTACAGACTAAAATTTCAGCAGATCTCCAAATATACTCAACCCTCAGTCACAGTTCTCTCAAGCTCTCAAAAATTTCTGTCTTGTTGAGCGACTGTGTTCTGATCACACCTTCCTACTCAACAGATCGACTCCATATGTGCATTCAATACACTCTGCTACCTTTAGCCATTAAAAACAAGCTTTATTTCAGTTTATTCCCATTAGTCTTGGGCAACTGGCACCTTTAAAAGATGACGAGCAAGTCTGATACTCAAGAAAAATATCTGAATTCAGGTTCCAACATTGTCACCTGCACGAAGCTACCAAAGACAGCATGTGCACCATGAGAATGCTGCACAGAAAACCAGCAAGCTCTGCCTTCTCAGTTTTCAGCCACAATCACAAGGCTACCAGGTACATTCCCCATTGCAAATTTGGCAGCTGTGACTCAAAAATAAAAAAAGCAATTGAAACAGGAAACACTGAAGTGAGGTCTTCATCAGGATCCATTTTTTATATTATGTGTAGCTTTATTCTTTTCCTTTCAGCCTCTTCTCTTTCTTCTGATCAATACTGAAATTTGTAATAAATTCAAAAAACCAGCGTACAAAATTGAGGATTTTCCCTTAAATTGTGACAGCATTCCTAGACCTTGCTCTCTTACCACAAGCACTTCTTGCAGTACCTCCACTGCACTTCAGAGATGTCCACTGTGACCATTCTGCTCCTCTCTGATATTCCAACTCAGCAAACACGCCTTTGAACTTCAAAAACTTTGAATCTAACCCAAACCCACCTCTGAGAAGATCTCAAAGCTTCAGCTCACTTGGCTGCTGAAGTGCTTAAGCAAGTCACTGTCTCTTCCCACCTCCACCTCCATCATCGTTCTACAAGAGAAGCCAGCTGCCTTTATACACCATCAGACAGACTGCAGAGAGGCACAGATCCCTCCCAGAGTCACACACCTTCCTCTCCTGATCCCCCTGCAGCCACAGTCCCTGGGTATCAGTGCTCCTCTGTGATGCTCTGCAGCAGCAGAACAGTCTGACCCTACTGCTCATCTGGGCACTCGTGGAAGACACACAAATATTTCTCCCATGCCATGTTTTACCAGTGATTTGTGCTGCACATTCACTTCCCTTGGCAAGAACTAACTCAGGTAAGAATTATTTATTCCCATAAGAAATCCTGCACTTCCAAATGTTCGAGTCCACTTACAGCTCATTCTTTTTAACAACTTCAAAACTTGCTACAGCACTGCATTTGGTGCTTTACTTGATTACAACTCAACTTTAATTCATAACTTGGATCCTTCAGAGGGAAAAGTACTCCATGGCTGAATCCACGTGTTGCAAAAATAGCCCATCCTCTCCCTGACACTATCATGCCCTACATATAGGTTTGGATGAATCCTGTTTTGTGTGGTAACACCAGAAAGGGAAAGATCCCCAGTCCTACCAACGCACTGGATTTCTCCACAGCTGAACAAAAAACCAATTATCTTCAAGCTCTCCCATATCATCACCTAACAGCCTTTTAATTCAGCAGCCCTCAGGCTGACCTGCCACTTCCCCCCTAACACTGAGCACTGCACTTGCCAAGACATACCTGAGCCCTTAGAGAAGCACAGTGGTTCAGCTGCACCTACGCAGAGCTGCTTCGTTCTGCTGCGCACACCAGCGAGCCCAGCCTGGCATCCCAGCGGAGCCTCCTGCTGCTCCTACCTTGCCCACACACCTCCATTTTCTCCTCAGCAAAGCATCTGATGTTAGGGAGTGGAAAACAGGCAGGCTGCACCTACTGATCCCGCTCCTGGCACATCGTCGGCACCGGCGCATTTTGCTCCTGGGATGGGGGCTGTGGGATGGACCCTGCAGCAGAGACCTCCACAGCAATGGGAACCCTGCAGGAGCTTGGAGCTCCTGCCACTGATACTGCCAACCACCTCACCAGAAATATCTTCCTTTGTGCAAGACAGCAACCCCAGACTCCTGCTGAGCTCCTACAGAAGCATACACTGCTTCTATTTTTGGAAGGGAAAATTGTCTGGCACATCGTTCTAGAAAGGTTGCCAACCCCTCATCTACATTAAAATGTCATTTTCTCCATTGGCTGTCATTACCAAGAGATAAGCCTGAGAGATAAGACCATGACTACCTGTTATTCTCTATCTCTTAAGTCCCACAGCACAGTTTTTTTTCTCACAAAGCTGGTCATGCTATTTTCCATCAGTTGTTAGATACAGCTCCGCATTCTAGATAACATTTTAGGCTTAGCAAGTACAGTGAAGCTTCTCCAACCCCAAATGCAGGACAGTACTAGAAAACAAAATCTGATTTATCCTATCCCATACTTCAACTTCCAGAATGATGCAGTGCAGAATTGCTTTTATAACAAGTTGTGGGCTTTGGCGAGTAGAGAACAGATGGGGCTTTTGGCATTCAGGGAGGAGTAGGTGTAAATTTTGTGCTTTTGGCAACCAAGAGGCAGCTGAGACTTTGACACAAGGGAAAGAATGTCTTATCTCCTTCCCATCCACATTTTCAGGGAAATGGAGACCACAGAAATGAGAGCAGAAGAGACCTGAAGTCCTCAGTCTGAGCCTCCAAGTCACAGACTGATGCTGGCTGTCCTCTGTGTAGTGGGTGTGCCCTGCCATGTACTCTGCAAACCCCCAGAGCCAGCATCTGCTGGTGGAAATACCTTAGTGAAATACAGAAAAAATGGTCTAGACCAGTTATTCATGTTAAGAGTACCCATGAAAGTATCCTCCTGAGGTGAAAGACAGCCAAACCTGACCTGTGTATGCCCTTGGATGCTTGGTAGTAGCCAACAATCTCCCATATAGTTGGAAGAGTTCCTAAAACCTAGAGGCTTTACATTTAGCTTTGCTGTGGAAAAGGCTCAAGAAAGCCAACATTTAAGCTGAAATGAACACCTCATTGCTTGTTCTACCATTAGAATTAAACTGGGGGTTACCCAAACTCAACATGTCCTTCAGCCACCTGCATCCATCCTCTCCTCACATCCCTGAACATGGCCCTGGTAAACACGAGGGAACATTTGCCACTCATTGGGGCATTCCCTACTGCAAGTGAGAAAGTTCTCCTATTCCCTCTAGCAACTGCTTCCCAATATTAACTTCTGGAGTTGTAACAACCAGTTGCATGGAGCTCAGCAGTAGCTCAGTCAGATTTGAGACACTCTGCCAGTCCAGTAGGACCCATATGTTGTTTCTTTCAGGAGAACATGAAACTGCCAAATGTGAAAGACAGGTCACTGGTTTAACCCGGCTTCTTGGTTCATATTTCACTACTTCGTAGCACGCATTTCCTTCATTTTTTCATTCATCTGGAATTCTAACTGTTTGCAGAGACTTGTAATAATCTGGTCTCATACTCATCTTTCTTTCAAGTTCTTGGAAGCACATTTATTGTCAGACCGACCAATCTTTTAAGCATTAGCCTTTTAGTCATATCTGCTTTACAAGACACAGCAGTTCTACCATCTCTAAGATCTTATCCCTCTCTCAAACATGCCATTCCACAGGAAACCATGGCAGAAGGTCCCTCTGCTATCACTATTCATCCTGAGCTGGCATCTGACAACTATTATGTAAAGCTTGAATCCTAAACCCACAGTCCTGAATCAGGACAAAGTAGTCCTGTCTACAAGAGGAAATCAAGTACAGGGACTGGCTGTTCATGCATTTTAAGTATTCCTGCTAATACAGCTGCGTCTTGGCATGCTAAATCCCTGGTGAATTTAAATCAAATTTAATTTGGATGACATTCCATGGCAACCAAATTCACACAGATCAGCCTCTCCTCCCAGAAGGCACCAGCTAGCCCAGTATTTCCACATTTAACAGACAATAAAAGCAGCTGCCTTTATACTTCCTAGTCTGAAATTATAATCTAGTTTTAGTCTATAATGAGTTTCTGTAGGATACTCCAGATTAACTTGATCTCTGTTCCTCTGTTTTATTCTGCTTTTCAGCTTTTGACTGTAGCTATAGTCAAGTGAAATCAAACTAGTACAACCTTTTAATGTTTCCCAATTTTCCACTATTAACTTCCTACCACCTCTACCATTTTGCAATGCTAAATCCACACAGCAGCACTTCCAACCTATTACTGTAATTACCAGATGGACTCTAATTTCAGACTTGCTTGCCAGGCTTGGCTCAACATCAATCTGAACTCTGCTTTTCACTGTAAAGGGACTCCCTGACCTAATGTAATACCAAAGGAACACCTTTCATCTTCTTAACTTCAGTCTAAACTTCAACCTAGTCAAAGACTAGGCAGACTACTACCTTCTGTTGACAGGGCACTCACGCTCCCCCCATGATTTGATAGCCAAGCCCTTTTGTACAAATAAGCAAGGTTAGTTGATCTGTCACTCAGTTTAGGATAAATAAATCAGTTTCAGTACTACTTTGCCAATAAGTGACAAAATACCCCAGCCAGAACCATTTCTAAAATTCAGCTCTTGTTATTTCCTGGTTTTATAGGTGATATGATTAGGAACACTAGACAGGCACAGCCACCCAACCTAGCAAGAGGAGCCCTCATCTCAATGTAACCAGCATTCCCAAAGCATTTCCTCATCACTTGAAATGCACTTGGACACATGAACTTCTTTGCTTAGAATTGCAAAAAATGCAGATCTTTTTCCCTGACCATGGAGGATTCTGTAACTATCAGAGCTAAGGCATAAACCCCAAAATTTTAGCTCCCCCCAAAGAAAAATATACCTCACTTGGGTAAAAAGCTATGCAAAAGGAAATAGCAGCAGAGTTCCAACAGGTCATGGCACAAACACCTCCAACCATTTCAGCTTATCTATTTTAAATGTTAATCAAGAAAAGAATTCACACAAAACACTGTGCAAAGTCCGCTCTGCAGCTATTCCCACTGACAGAAGGAGTCCTCCTTTGCTGGTATTCCCTGCTCAGTGCTGGATACACAGTGGCTTTCTAAGCTAGCTGGCATCAACCCCACGACCCAACGCTCATTACCAGCCCCGAGTGGCGTCAGGGAATCTGCAAACAGGACGGCCATTTGCTGACTCAGCAGTAATCGGGCACTCTGGCTCGCCTGTCACAGCTGACAGGGGCTGCAGCACTGCATGGCTGCCTCCCCTCACCACTTCCTTCCCAGAGCTGCCTGCAGCACTGAAACAAGAAGTGATGTCACACACAGGAACCCTACGAGAGGCAACCGAGCCTTTTTCAAGCTAAACACTTAAGAAACAATGGAAGTAACCCAGCAATATCCGCATAGGAGAGCAGAGGAAAGGGGCAGCACACATCACCTTCAACCTTGCCATTTCTAGTGCTTTAGACATAACACAGATGTAACCAACCTCGTTATTGTCAGGCCTGAGTAAATTAATCCGTTCATCAGCTGAAAATGATCCTCCTCTCAAACAGGAACCAAAGGAGAAGTGAGTCATGAAAGACCAAGTGAAACACATGGATCTTTCAAGAATTATTACTCTGGTTAATACCCAAGGAAACCAAAGTTCCATTTCCAAGTGTACTTTTCCCTCTTCCCCCAGTGAGCGATCCACCTTTACTGTAATCAGTTTACAAACACGTTTTATTCTTAGCTCCCACCACCGCAGCTCTGGGTGTGGTTTCTTCAGGAACAGGAAAAGCTCTGCACACGCTGTTCAGAAGGACAATGAGTTCGAATCTAATTTCCAACCAAGGAAAAGGTTAATATCATGTGGGCGTCTGCTTCAGCAGAACTCCACACAAAGATAGCTGCTAAAGCATTTGTCCTAAGGGAAAACCAAGGATCAGAAATCCCACTCTTCCATCTCCAAGCTGTTCATTAGTTATATGACACCGACAGAGGGTTTGCACTCTGTGCTTCTGCAGTGCATTCGATCAGAACATGAACCTGGACAGGCACAGAGACAAAGTGTCGGTCTCCTATATGCAGTCTAATAACTCCAGTTCTACCATTTGGAAACCAGCAGCAGAATAATAAGACAAAGACACTATGGAAATGCATAGAAGGGTGAGGAACTCTGAAATCCCAGTTCCAAACCTTGCCAGAACATCACCACCACGCTCGGTTCTGAAACAGCTGAGAGAAGTTTCACTGTTCAGAGCACACAGCTACCATGAGTGAAAACCAACTGCAACACTGAAATATCTAAGCCCCAGCTCTGGACTCCGAGATGCAGACCCAGACGTAGAGAGCACAAAGCCCGGCGTTACTCACGTTGATGTAATAGTCCGGAAGCGTTCTTGGCCAGCTGTGTCCCAGATCTGGAGTTTCACCTTCTCCCCATTGATCTCAACTGTCCGGATTTTAAAATCCACTCCAATGGTGGTAATGTAGCTGCCTGGAGGGAAAGCGTGGGCAAGTGAGAACCTCAGCCTTGTTTATTTTGGATGTCCCAAAGCACACTTCTTGAACACTACTTGGCAGCAGCTCTCAGACTGGACAGGAGAACAAGTTTCCCCCTATCTGCTGACTGTTAAAAATGCCCCACATCATGCTGATCTGTATATTTTTATCTGTAGCTAACAGCTTTTTTTCCTAGCCATAAAACCACTTCTCCATGCCAGCTTTAAAATTAAAAGCTCAATGTTACAAAATAAAATTATTATTTTTCTACCACCATATCAAGAGTACGCACCCAAATATCTCAAGAAATAGGAACTATGACAGCATTTCACTTGTGAAAATTGAGACAACGCTTTCCTTTAAATGCTTGTGCAAACACTTATTTTAAATACAGTCTGTTCGAAGAGTTTCCTCCCAATAAATTGGTTATATCACAAATGTAAGTGGTTTACCACAATACTCAATCAATCTAAATCCCAAATGGCCAATAGGAAGTCTACAGAGAGTACAGCAGAACCTAAAACACCTAAGCTGTTTCTGGAACTGCCTCAATATTTCAATACTCAGAGACTTCCAGCTGCAAGTGAAGATCAGACAGGATGGCCTGTACAGGCTTATACCAAGAGATGCAAAGTTAAAAGCATGATGCACTCCCAGCACAGCTATCAGTGGGCAAACACAGATTCCTTACCAACCAGCAGCCCTGGAGCAAAGCTGGAGCATTTCACTTACTGAAGGAAACAAACCACTCACCTGAGAAGGTGTTATCTGCAAAACGCAACAGCAAACTGCTCTTGCCCACACCTACAACAAACAAACACAGCAGATCTTTGAATACAGTCATCTTGGGGGTCAGGGAACATAAGTGTTTTACCCATCCAGTGCATAAAAATCAGCAGATCATTTTGCACCATTCACCCTGGCTGTTCATCTCCACACTCTCCCTGGAGATTTGACCAAGCACAGTCACCCCAAGACTCAAGATGCTTTTGGTAGCAGTGCAGGGAGGGGGGACTTGGGCCCTCTCTCCTCCAGCCCTCAGCAAACCCTCAAACAGCAGCTTCTGAACCGTGGTCAGTTCAAGAGCTCAAAGAACAGTAACTAAAAGCAAATTTACAATCAGTAGGCTTACATCTGCTAGGGAAAGAGCCAAAGCTGAGCGTGCCCTGTGAATTAACGAGTGCTCAGAACACTGCTCTGAATTCAGCACTCTATTGAATTCCACTTGCACATCGTGTGTAACGGCAGTAGCACCACTGCCACCTCCCATTCTGTGTGGAATTTGGACTGCTCTGGCAATCAGACCAGGGCCTGGTACTACAAAGCTCACACCAGCATGGCCACAGACTGACAGAGGCCTAAACCACTCAGGAACTGGGAATCACTGTGCTGTACTGCCATCCAAAACAGCCTTGCTCCACATCTAACAGGAAGGACACACGCCTTTCTGAAGCCAAAATGTTCCACAAAACATTTCTCCAAATGCTTTGAGTAGCACTTCATCCAGGCTTTCCATAACTGATTGTTTGCACCCTGATCACACCCTGTTGCAGGGAAGCATTTTTCACAGTGCTTCAGACAAGAACTGTAAGAAACTCGTTCCTGCACACCCACCCAAGGGAATCTGGGTATCCAAATGCCTCCACATTGTTATCTCTGCATAACATCTCTGCTGTTAATGACCCTTCCTCCCCAAAATAAATCTGCTATGGCACGAATAGGAAATTCAACTTCACCAGGGTAATTATCTATTAAATCTTTTCAGGTAGAAGTTATTCAAGATAATTATTTTGATGATGAATAACTTACAAGTTCTTCCTAATAGAAGACCTATGCAAAGGCTATGCAGAACTCCAGCAATTCTCAGCTGCTGGCATGTGACAACAGCTACCAACAAAAAATTAAAACCAACCAAAAAATCTGCATGATTACAGTAAGCCAGGTCTCATTTGCAAAGAGTTCAAATCACCAGCCATCTGGAGAAGCCATGCTCATTTCTCACTGCTGCCAAGCTAAGGAGGAAAAGAAGAAAGGAACTAAAAAATACAAAGTTACAGCACGCCTGTATGCAGAGGTACGAGCTCAAAAAAGGCAGCAGAGCAGCTCCTGGGGTTCAACAGAGGACTGGTTATTTAGAAAGAATTAAAGCTCTGCAAATACTGGCCAGCTACGAAAAAATATGAAACCAAGATAAAATAAGAATGTTTCAGCAGCAAGTGCTACACTTCTTGACCGAGCCACCTTGGCCTCCAGCTCAGTGAAAGGCAGGAAGGTGCCGGCCCCTTGTAAGACCACAGCACCACCTCGGAGCGAGCCGGCCCCGCGCGATGCTGCGGAGCTGCACATGACACTGCTCTGTCACACTGCCCTCCACTGCACAAGCCGCACGGCTCCCAGCACGCTGGCAGCTTCCAGAGAGAAGGAACCTCCCGAACTCAGGAAGTTCTACGTGCTCCCAGTGACAAGGATCTCACTAAACAAACAGTGCTCTGACCCACACTGTTCACGCACAGAGAAACCACACTCTCGGTGACCCCACACTTCCCACACAGAGCTATTTGGAGATCTGAAGAGAAGGCTCGCAGGGCCTCAGCTTGTTGAAGAGAGCAAAATGAAACAAAACAAACAAAAAAAAAAAAAAGGCCTACTGACTATGAACAGTTAAAATTAAAAGCAAATTTCAGTGTCAGACAAGATTCCAAGACCCGTATCTTACTGGCTGGTAGAGTGAATTAAAGAAGCAGATGCAAAGCACAGATCATCTGTATTATTTTTAAATATCTGGCACAGCTGAAACCACCAGCAGCTTTTCAAGATGACCTGTTCTAAAAACACACAAACCTACTACCCTCTTGACAGATTTGCATAGAGAGGAAAGCAGATGAGACAGAACTATCCTATCCAGTAACAGTCCACTTCCTATTGCAGGGAATAAATGTCAATAAACAAGGCAAGCAAATTGTTTCGTGAAAGCAAGGACAAAGCCTTCCTGTTGGGGTGAGCAAAAACAAAACCAAAGAAAAATCAATAGTCAAACTACACAGTGAGATTTAATTACAGCAGAGAACCACAGGCAGCCTGACAATGCTCACAACACTCCTTTCCCTGGATACACTAGAGGGATTTTGCTCAAGAAGACTGAGCTAAGAAAACTTATTTAATTGTTTAACATGAGGAGAAGTCTTCCTCAGAGCTTTCACCATCCTGTTTATCTTGCCTGAACAGTTTTGGAACTCATCAGCAAGCAAGAGAGTTACTGCTCTACTCAGAATGCAGCATTTGGTTATAATAATCCACAGGCTCCCAGAACTGCCTGGGGTTTAAGCTGCCCTGAAGCTGCTGTCCTGTCTCCCTCCTTAGATCCCTTCATGCAGTCACAGTTCAGTGTAGAATAAAGCGTTTTTCACATGAAGCTAAAGCTTCTGAGGGTGACAAGAGCCAAGATCGTGCAACATTACTCTTTCATCCAAGAGCTGTGCCTCGCTGCATGCCGGGACCTGCCGCCCCACCGACCACACCTCTGTTAAAAGGAGAGGGTGGATGCTCCCTTCTCCACTCTATGTAAATTCAGCTGTAAGCTGCTGGAGTGCTACCAACAGCGAGCAGCAATCTTCCCAGTCCCACTTCTTATGCAGCCAGACCAAAGCCCCAGACACTGGCACACTTCACACGCTCAGCCCTCCAGAAGTTTCTGAGGTTGCTGCAGAAGTATTTAAAGGTCCGTTTTCAAAAAAAACCTCAAACTGCGCCTTTATCTCCTGTTTTCACATATTTGCATCCTATACTGTAACGAGGAGAACACAAAGCTACCAGCTCTTCCAGGATTTATTAAAACAATTAACGAACTCTAGAACTGAGACTTCAGGCTGAAGCACAGAAAAAGTCCTAAGGAATAATTAAGACAATAATGACTGCTAAATGCACTAGCTGCCACACTGGAAACAGCAGTCCTCAGGGCAGCCAGCCCTTCCCATCGATCCCCAAAGTGCCTGTCACAGGGAGAGGGAATTCCTCCTCATCCCAGCAACAGATTAGTGGGCGCCGTCAAAACACGCGCTCGCCAAGGCTGATGCCGGCAGCACTGCCGGTGCTCTCCTGACTTCTGCGTGTCTAATCTGCCTTTTCCCAAGCCCCGCCAAGCTATTTACCATAATATCCTGCGGTAGCCAGTTCCGCAGGTTTATCAGATAAACGCTCGCGAAGCCCAGGCGAGCGCGCCCCACCATTCACACTCCGCGCGGGTCCCGCCTCAGCCCCGCGCCGCGGCAGCGCCGCCACAGCGCCGCGGGTGCTCGAGGACAGGAGGCCGCCC
>VZRX01008811.1:0-13024 GCA_013398075.1 Notiomystis cincta | reverse complement strand
TGGATTGGGGTTTTGTGTGCTTGGATTGAGGGGTTTTGTGTGCTTGGATTTGGGGTTTGTGTGTTTGGATTTAGGTTTTGAATGCATGGATTGGGGTTTTGTGTGCTTGGATTGAGGGGTTTTGTGTGCTTGGATTTGGGGTTTGTGTGTTTGGATTTAGGTTTTGAATGCATGGATTGGGGTTTTGTGTGCTTGGATTGAGGGGTTTTGTGTGCTTGGATTTGGGGTTTGTGTGTTTGGATTTAGGTTTTGAATGCATGGATTGGGGTTTTGTGTGCTTGGATTGAGGGGTTTTGTGTGCTTGGATTTGGGGTTTGTGTGTTTGGATTTAGGTTTTGAATGCATGGATTGGGGTTTTGTGTGCTTGGATTGTGGGGTTTTGTGGGGGTTTTGTGTGGGTTTTCTGGGGGTTTTGTGAGGGTTTTCTGTGCCTCTCACAGTGATTTTTCCTCCTTTTCCTCCGGAAGCCTCGGGTCCCACCTGAGCGCGAACGGCACCGAGTGTTACATCACCTCGGACATGTTTTACGTGGAGGTGCAGCTGGATCCTACAGGGCTGCTCTGTGATGTCAAGGTGGCTCACCATGGAGAAAACCCCGTGGTGTGTATTCCTGGCAAGGAGGAACCCCTGTGATTTTGGGATTCCTGTTTATCCCCCTTTATTTTGAGCAGAAGAAATGAATTGTATTTAACATTCCCTTAGACCCAGTTACACCCTCGCTGCTCATTCTGGTGGGAAGTAAAATCCACCATGGAGTAGTTTGCTCCTGTGGGATATTCTGATCAATGCACACTATGGATTTACAACTGACAGAATTATTTGAGGAAGTTACCTCAAAGTTTCTGAGAATTTTATGGAAGTTATCGCTGTGTTTCCAAGGAAAAGGAAGGGAAATTATTCTTAAAAGCTCAGATCTGGGAATGGAAAGTTCTAAAATGTGGAAAGCTGGAAGAAAGTGGCTTTATTGCCCTGCTGCACGTGGAGCAGAGTTTGAGCTTGGTGTTTGATTGGCCTCTCCTGAAAACAAACCATCTTTAATATCCCTATATAGGATCATAGATTTTCAACCTAAACCTTCACAATTTTAGAAGTTTATTTCAAATTAATAATTTAAAAGGAAATGTTGCTGCCTGGACTTGTCCCAGCAGGGCTTGAGGAGCAGAAATAGAACCACAGCAAGGTTGTGAGCGTTGTGTGGCTTCCCAGGAAAAGCTGATGCTCAGGAATTTCCCTGTCCTGATATTTCCCAGCTGCAGAGCTGCACGAAGCCTGGAGTGGCTGCATTCCACACTGACTTCTTTGTGTGTTCTTTCCTTTTCAGAGCTGTCCAGAACTGGTGCAACATCTGAGGTGAGTGACAGGGGTGGGTTGTTGTGTTTTCTCACAGGTTTCTCTTTGCTGTAATGATCTGATGCTATTTGATGTCTGGAAACACAAAATCCTTCACAATTGCTCCTTCCCCACAAAGTGTCTTCACTTCTCCAGGGGATTTCCTGGCTTTGGCTCAGATCTTGTGATTCTGGCTGCTGTGCAAGGTATCTTCAAAGCCCACAGCACATTAAAGCCAAATCATTTAAAGAACACATTTTGTAGCTTTCATGTAGCAGAAGTCTTTTTTTATAAGTGGCTCAGCATCCTTATTAATGTAATTTTTCAAAATGAAACCTATCTGTTACTGATTTGAATACTTGGTAATTTTTCCTCCCTCTTCCTTTCAGAGAGAAAAATTTTGATGAGTTTTCAAAGCATCTGAGGGGACTTGTGAACCTGTATAAGCTGCCAGGGGACAAGTAAGTCCAGGATATATTTATATCCACATATATAAAATGAAATAACAAGTCTAGAATACATTTATTTATACCCACACATATTAAATGAAACAAACTCTCCAAGCTTGTAGGTTTGTAATGCACAGTTCCTTTCAAGTTTTCTTATATTGTTTTTATTTTTATTTTTTTCCCTAAGCAAACTTAAAACTAAAATGTACTTGGCTCTGCAGTCCTTGGAGTTGGATCTCCAAAAGATGGCTGGGATGTATTGGTAAGTTTGTGGTGTCTGGGTGGGTTTGGAACTACTTATAAATGCTCAGAGCTCTGAGAAATTCCTTTTTAACTGCAGGATTTGGTTGGGAGAGAGTCTAAAAAACAAAATAAAAGGTTTGTAACTTGATGGATGGTCACGTGTTTTACAGTAAGAAATTGAGAAAGCTTTGGCTGTGTTTCACTGCTGCAGGTGCAGTGATAGACCAGCCATGCTGTAGAGAGTAAAGCAGCTTCTATTTTGCCTGTACAATGTGAATTTAGGATCAGGCCCTCTTTGGGTCCCAGAAATGTGTATTTGAACTTAAAATCAGTCTTGGCACATGAATTTTGGCTTCAGCTGTGGCTGTGGCCTTTTTCAGACCGTGATTGCCTCTCTTGCAGGCAGGCCACCAATGCAAACCCCCTGGACAAGATCCTCCATGGCAGTGTTGGCTATCTCACCCCCAGGAGTGGAGGTACCTTTGATTCTCTCTTTAAAAAAGGAATTAATAAAAATATATTTGTTCCTGGCCCCCAGTATGGGTGATAATTTCACATTAACTGATGGAAGATAGTAAAGGAAAAGAGGGACAAAGTGTTTGTGTGGCTTTGTGGGGTGGGGATGATCAGGTTGACTTCTCAGGCTGCCTCATCAGGAGTTTCTCTCCCCCAGGTCTCCTGATGAACCTCAAATATTACGTCTCCCCCTACGATTTATTTGAGGATGGCACTGGAGCTCCCGTGGTTTTGCACGAGAACAATGGTAGGTCAGCTGTGCAGCTGCTGCTGCCTGAAGGAGGGAGGGAAGCAGAATTCCAGCCCAGCTCCCCTCTGCTGTCACCCTGCCCAGCAGGACAATCACAGCCTGTCCTATGGAGGACACAGGTTTGGTGAGCCCAGGTGTAAACACTGGCCCAGGTGACCATTGACCATTGCCTTGGACCTTGTGGCTGTGCTGGAGTTGGAGCTGGGCTCCTATGGGGTCATGGGGTGACAGTTTGCAGGCAGAGCCTTTTTCCTTGGTGTCAATCTCATCATTAACATGGAATTTGTTTTGTTATCTGAATAAAAACATGAAATCCCAGAACGATGTGGGTTGGGAGGGACCTTAAAGCTCATCAAGTTCCAGCCCCCTGCCGTGGGCAGGTACACCTGAGGTTCCTCAGAGCCTTATCCAGCCTTGTGCCTCTTCCCTCATACTGGAAGATTGTTTTTATGCATGGACATCTGGCTCTTGTTAAAATGCCAAAACCAAGCTCCAGTTTGAGGAAAGAAGAGGGGGAAATTATCCAAAATCATTATTTGTTTTGCTTTGCAAAGAGCAAACTACAAACTCGCAAACGCATTTGGAAAATATTTTGAGAATGATGCAATTGGTCCACCTGGCAAGAGGGAAATGGAGCTGTGGGTAGAACAGTCAGTTTGGCTGTTGACCATTTAGTCCTGAAGGTGAACAGTGAACTCTGTGCCTTGTGGGGGAAGTCAGATATTTCCACCAAAGTGATATTTCATGGAATCACAGAATGTTTTGTGTTGGAAGAGACCCTAAGGCTCATCCAGTTCCATGGGCGGGGACACCTTCCACTATCCCAGGGTGCTCCAAGCCCCGTCCAGCCTGGCCTTGGACACTCCCAGGGATGGGGAATACATTTAATTCATGAAGTATTTAATCCACAGAACTTGCACTGAAGGGGTTTTTCCATCAGCTTATGTCCTTGTTGTGTTCTCCTCTCTCTCCCCCCGCAGTTCCTCGCTCGCTGGGTATGAACGTGTCCGTGACAGTCGAGGGAACCATGGCAATGCACAAACTTCCAATTGCTCCCCTGATCATGGGCTCCCACCCTGTGGACAGCAAAGGGTAAGGGCAGGACACGAGGCCACCCCTCAGCTGGAGTCAGTGGGGAATGGCACAGCATTGTATGAATGACACATGTGCTGCCTTTAGGCTGAGGAGCGCCTGTTTCAGGGCTGCCAGGTGCTTCTGAGGAGTGCCTTCATTTTTAAGGTGTAACAGCTCGTGTTTGAGCAAACAGAAGTGTTTGCAGGAGCCCTGCAACTCACAGGACCTTTTGTTCTCCCCCCAATCTTCCAGAACTCCGTCTTTCTCCTCCATCACCAGTGCCAACAGCGTGGATTTGCCAGCTTGTTTCTTCCTGAAATTCCCACGTCCCATTCCAGTGTCTCGAGCTTTCATCCAGAAACTCCAGAGCTGCACAGGTGGGTTGCAGACCTGTAAGACAAATCTCCAGGGTTTTTATTAATGTTCTCTCGTTTCTCTCAGTAAATGCTGCTGATTTTTAACGTGTGCCAGGGAATTTGCTCAGGTTTTTGCACTGTTCTCAGTAAAACCTGGACAGGTTTTCCCACCATCTCTCCCTGGCTCCCAGGTGCCATCATTCCACGCTGTCTTGTCCCCTCAGGTATCCCACTGTTCGACACACCACCCACGTTTGTGCCCCTGTATGAGCTGATCACGCAGTTCGAGTTGTCCAAGGAGGCCGACCCCCTGCCCCTGAACCACAACATGCGCTTCTACGCCGTAAGTGAGCTCTGCCAGCCGGCCTGGGCCACTCCCACAGCAGCATTTCGGGGGGTTTCACCTGATTCAGGTGTCTTCCAAAGGGGGTAGTAAAAATGGGTTCAGTATTTGTTCACAGACAAAAACTGTTCTATCCAAGTGTTAGGATTCGGGTACAGATATGAGGCCCTGGTACAGGTTCCCAGAGAACCTGTGGCTGCTCCTGGATCCCTGGAAGTGTCCAGTGCCAGGTTGAACATGGTTTGGAGCAGCCTGGGAGAGCGAGAGGTGTCCCTGCCCATGGCAGGGGCTGGAGCTGGATGTGTTTTAACATTCCTCCCAACCTAAACCATTCCATGATGCAATGGTAATTAGGAAAATTAGGTATTGAAAGATATTTTGCTGTTGGAGTGCAGCTGCAGAGAGGAGAGCAAAGGGGCTGAGCCTCCCCAAGATCTGTCCCTTCCTTTTGTCCAGTGATGAGTGGCTGAACAAATTGCAGCATTTTGGGAGAAATCCTTAAATTTGTGGATGATTGTTAGCTCCAGGGGATTCTCTCCACGGAAGGGATGCCATCCAATTTGTTTTAGTGGGAATGCTGTTGGGCAGTACTACTTCTGAAGAGCCAAAACCATATTTTCCATATTCAGAGTGGAAGCAAAGAGTCCTCAGCGTTTGTCCCTTTCAGCCAGAGAGGTGATGTGCTGTCACTGGGATCTGGGCACTGCTGCACGTCCGTTATCCCTTGTACCCAGCTGGGCTGAAGCAGGAATTGTTTGTCAGGCTCTTCCAGGACAGCAGCACTGTTACTTCCTGAACAAAGACGCTCCCCTCCCGGACGGACGGAGCCTCCAGGGAACTCTGATCAGCAAAATCGCCTTCCAGCACCCCGGCCGGGTGCCCCTCATCCTCAACTTGATCCGGCACCAGGTGGCCTACAACACCCTCATCGGCAGCTGTGTCAAGAGGACAGTCCTGAAGGAAGGTGGGTGCCACCTCCCAGAGGAATATGATGTGGGAGTGGTGGACCCTGGGTAGTTTTCAGCATAAGAAATGCAGCCTCTGCTGCTTCCCTTGTTTTTGTCCTTTCTTCTGCGGGGATTTTGAGGCTCTAGTTCATCTCTGGTGTTCCCTCAGTTAATGGTTCTTGTGTCTTTCAGATTCTCCTGGGATCCTGCAGTTTGAAGTTTGTCCTCTCTCCGACTCGTGTTTCAGTGTATCCTTCCAGCACCCTGTGAATGACTCCCTGGTGTGTGGTAAGTGGGCTCAGGGGTGGGAAGAACAGTGGTTTTGGGGAGGCTGGCAGGGTTTCCTCACCCTGTGTGCAGGATTTTGATCTCTCCCAACCACCTGCTCTCTTCCAGTGGTGATGGACGTGCAGGACTCCAGCCATGTGAACTGTAAGCTGTACAAAGGGCTGTCTGATGCCCTCATCTGTACAGATGATTTCATTGCCAAGGTTGTTCAAAGGTAAGCTGGGATTTTGTGCCACCTCGCACTCCCAATCACACAGATGAGCTCTGCTCCATCTCCTGTTTATCCAGCTGTTCTGGAGCTGCTCTGTGGTTGTTTGGAAGAGAGACAAACTCAGAGCCCTGCTGGAAATTCAGTGCCAGACGTTGAACTGAAGTTACTTATTTTTGAGTTTGTTGTTTACACAGGGCTTTTATCCAGGTTCCTCTGCCTCAAACACATTCAGAACAGAGCAGGATGTTCACAGGGCACTCCTGTCACCCTTTGAGTGAGAACCACTGGTTTTGCTTTCAGCATGTTATAGACTTGTCATCCCTGAGGAGAATGTGGTGTTATCACCACAGTTTTGAGCTCAAAAAGCTGCCCTTGCCCATGGCAGAGGGGTGGAACTGAATGGGCTTTAATCCCTTCCAACCCTAGCCATCCTGGGATTTTCATAAGGTTGCAGGAAATCAGCTTTGCCAAGCTCTGATAAAGGTGTTTTCTGGCAGAATTGGAGTAACCCAGATTCCCTCATCAAGACAGGATGAGGAGGAATGGCTTTAAACTGAAACAGTAGTTTTAGATGGGATATTGGGAAGAAATCCCTCCCTATAAGTGTGGGCAGGCCCTGGCACAGGGTGCCCAGAGAAGCTGTGGCTGCCCCTGGATCCCTGGAAGTGTCCAAAGCCAGGCTGGATGGAGCTTGGAGCAACCTGGGATAGTGGGAAGTGTCCCTGCCCGTGGGAGGAGTGGCACTGGATGAGCTTTAAGGCCCCTTCCAACCCAAACCATTCCACAATTCTATGATTGCATCCTGTGCTTTTTAACAACAGATGATGATCTGTCAGCTATTAGTTATTAGAGTTAATTGACTAGTTCTCCCTCTGTGATTGCAAAGTGGTGCATAAAGGCACAGGTTGGATGAGGGTGGTGGGATAGTTGTGAATCCAGGCAGAACAGCAGGACATAAACCCTGGATTTGCTGCTCTCCTGTGCACACCCCTGAGTGCTCATTTTATACCTGATTGGGGGTAAAACCTCCCCAGGGACCTTTGCTGAGGGCAGCCAAGCCCAGCCTGACCCTCTGCTGTGTCTTGCAGGTGCATGTCCATCCCTGTCACCATGAGAGCCATCCGTAGGAAAGCAGAAACCATTCAAGCTGACACGCCAGCCCTGTCCCTCATTGCAGAGACAGTTGAAGACATGGTGAAGAAAAACCTGCCCCCAGCCAGCAGCCCAGGGTATGGCATGACCACAGGCAGCAACCCAATGAGTGGGACCACCACCCCAACCAACACTTTTCCTGGGGGGCCCATCACTACTTTGTTTAACATGAGCATAAGCATGAAAGAGAGGCATGACTCGGTGGGCCATGGGGAGGACTTCAGCAAAGTGTCTCAGAACCCTATTCTCACTAGTTTGTTGCAGATCACAGGGAATGTGGGGTCTACCATTGGCTCAAGTCCAACCCCCCCCCACCACACACCACCACCAGTATCCTCACCAGCCAGCAACACCAAGAACCACCCCATGCTCATGAACCTTCTTAAGGAGAATCCCCCTCAGGATTTCTCCACTCTGTATGGGAGCAGCCCTCTGGAAAGGCAGAACTCTTCCTCTGGCTCCCCCAGAATGGAAATGGGCCCTGGGGGGAATAAGCAAAAGAAAAAAAAATCCCGCATGCCAGCCGACAAGCCCAAGCACCAGACTGAGGATGATTTCCAGAGGGAGCTCTTTTCCATGGATGTTGACTCCCAGAACCCCATTTTTGATGTCAACATGACCGCAGACACCCTGGACACCCCTCATATTACTCCAGCACCCAGCCAGTGCAGCACTCCTCCCACCACCTACCCCCAGGCGCTCCCCCACGCTCAGCCCAGTATCCAGAGGATGGTTCGCCTGTCCAGCTCGGACAGCATCGGGGCCGATGTCACCGACATCCTCTCGGATATAGCGGAGGAGGCTTCCAAGCTGCCCACCAGTACCGAGGACTGCCCACCCATTGGGACTCCAGTCAGAGACTCTTCTAGTTCAGGACATTCACAAAGTGCCCTCTTTGACCCCGATGTTTTTCAGACCAACAGTAGTGAGAACCCCTACACAGACCCCGCAGACCTGATCGCGGACGCCGCTGTGAGCCCCAACAGCGACTCCTCCAACCATTTTTTTCCAGATGGGGTAGATTTCAACCCTGACTTGCTGAACAGTCAGAGCCAGAGTGGTTTTGGGGAGGAATACTTTGATGAGAGCAGTCAGAGCGGAGACACTGACGATTTCAAGGGCTATGCCCCCCAGGCTCTAACTAATTTGGGGGTGCAGGTCTTGGGGGCTGATGGGGGGGAAAATAAATTTAAGGGGAGCACTCCGTCCGACACGGTGGATTTTAGTATTATTGCAGCTGCCAGCAAAGCTCTGGGGTCCTCTGACATCATGGAGCACCACAGTGGAGGTCAGAGCCCTTTGCTGAACACTGGGGATTTAGGAAAAGAGAAGTCTCAGAAACGGGTAAAGGAAGGCAATGGGTCTGGAAGTGCCATGGCAGGTGCTGGGATAGATGGGAAGCCAGGGAAGCGCAGCCGGACACCATCCAGTGATGGCAAAAGCAAAGAGAAACTTCCAAAGCGGAAGAAGCAGGAGACAGATGGGAAGTCTCCCTCTCACAGTTCATCCAACAGGCCCTTCACGCCACCAGCAAGCACAGGTGGGTCCAAATCTCCGGGGAGTTCGGGCAGATCCCAGACTCCTCCCGGGGTAGCTACTCCTCCTATTCCAAAAATAACCATTCAGATCCCAAAAGGAACAGTGACTGTTGGCAAACCATCTTCACACGGCCAGTACACGAGTAGTGGTTCTGTCACCTCCTCCAGCAGCAAAAGCCATCATAGCCATTCTTCCTCCTCCTCCTCTTCTTCCTCCTCTTCAACCTCAGGCAAAATTAAAAGCAAATCAGAAGGGTCTTCTGGCTCAAAGATGAGCAGCAGCCTCTACTCCAGCCAAGGCGGCTCCGGTTCGGGTCAGTCCAAGGGCTCGGCCCAGGCGGTGGGAAAGCCGGGATCCTCCCCCATCACCAAGCACGGCCTCAGCACCGGCTCTGGCAGCACCAAGATGAAACCTCAAGGAAAGCCATCGTCCCTCATGAACCCTTCCATGAGCAAACCAAACATCTCCCCGTCTCACTCGAGGCCCTCGGGGGGTTCTGACAAACTCGCCTCTCCCATGAAACCTGTGCCAGGTACTCCCCCGTCGTCTAAAGCGAAGTCACCCATCAGTTCAGGTTCCGGTGGGTCCCACATGTCTGGGGCTGGATCGAGCTCGAGCATGAAATCGTCTTCAGGAATGGGATCCTCCGGGTCTATGTCACAGAAACCACCCCCCTCGTCCAATTCCTCCACGGCATCTTCATCTTCCTTTTCATCCAGCGGGTCTTCCATGTCTTCATCCCAGAACCAGCAT
The DNA here is from genome assembly GCA_013398075.1 of Notiomystis cincta. Taxonomy (NCBI): domain Eukaryota; kingdom Metazoa; phylum Chordata; class Aves; order Passeriformes; family Notiomystidae; genus Notiomystis; species Notiomystis cincta. Next base: position 3,574 of record VZRX01008811.1, on the reverse strand, counting down.
GGAAGCTCCAAAGGCAAGTCCCCGAGCAGAAACAAGAAGCCATCGCTGACCGCAGTCATAGACAAGCTGAAGCACGGGGTGGTCACGAGCGGGCCTGGCGGAGATGACCCCATGGATGGGCAGATGGGCCCGAGTTCCAATTCCTCAAGCCATACGATGTCCTCCAAACACAACATGTCTGGAGGGGAGTTCCAGGGAAAGCGGGAGAAGAGCGACAAGGAGAAATCGAAGGTCTCTGTTTCTGGAGGATCTGTTGACTCTTCCAAGAAGAACTCGGATTCCAAAAACGTCGGAAGCACTGGAGTGGCCAAAATTATCATCAGCAAACACGATGGTGGTTCCCCCAGCATTAAAGCCAAAGTAACTCTGCAGAAACCCGGGGAAGGGGGCGGGGACGGCCTGAGGCCGCAGATGGCTTCCTCCAAAAGCTACGGATCCCCCCTGATCAGCGGCTCCACCCCCAAACACGAGCGCTGCTCCCCCAGCCACAGCAAGTCCCCGGCCTACACCCCCCAGAACATCGACAGCGAGAGCGAGTCGGGCTCTTCCATCGCCGAGAAGTCCTACCAGAACAGCCCCAGCTCCGACGACGGCATCCGGCCCCTGCCCGAGTACAGCGCCGAGAAACACAAGAAGCACAAAAAGGAGAAGAAGAAAGTGAAGGACAAAGACCGGGACAGAGAGCGGGACCGGGACAAGGACAGGGACAAGAAGAAGTCCCACGGCATGAAGCCGGAGAGCTGGTCCAAGTCGCCGATCTCGGCCGATCAGTCTCTGTCCATGGCCAGCAGCGCGATCCTCTCGGCCGAGCGGCCGTCCCGGGCCAGCCCCGAGTTCCTGATCGGGGAGGAAGATGATGATCTCATGGATGTTGCTCTAATTGGCAATTAATTCTCCCAGACGAGCTGTCTGCAGGTCCTGGAGAGAAGGAAGGAAAGAAGGAAGGAAGGAGGGAACGATTCATCCCAAACCCGCCACACGGATCGTCACGGGGTGTGTTTGGAGAGGGGGAAACAAAAAAAGTATTTCCGAGATATTTCCAAGATTTTCAGATCACCAAGGTCTGTGCAGAAGGTGTGAGTGCCAGCAGCCAAGTCCCTGCCTGTGGCCTTCATCCTGTGGGCACTTCCATTCTTCCTGAATTTATGAGTATTATCATCCCTGTCGGAGTTAACAGGGGTGAAGCCGAGTGTGGGAATGCAGGAGCAGCCCCCAAATGGGGCAAACAGACATAGGCTGGCCTGGGACATCCCAGTCCCTCTGCCCTCTTCCCATTCAGGATAACCTCTTTTTGGATGTAGGAAGTTTCTAAAGTAATTATTTTAGGAAATGTTTTAGGGTTGGATTTTAATTCTTTGGAAGAAGGAAAAACACGAGGTTTTTAATTTATTTTATTCCCATGGCATTCCTTCCTTCAAAGCCCAGCTCAGTGCGGTGCCTCTGCCACGAGCTGGGCACTGTGTCCTCATGGAAATCAGGATTTTATCCCAGCTCTGAGGGATTGCAGCTGCCTTGGGTTTGCCTTCAGCTATTTATTCACCTCCATGTGGGAACTCCTCGTGCTCCTTGTTTTCCCCCAGCGGGAATTTGGGTAGAGCCCGTGGGTTTGGGCAGCTCTGCAGCTTTGCTGACATTCCAGCACAGTGAAATTCCAGCAAATCTCAATGGAAAAGGGACAAAAGGGACTCCTGCAGGAGTCTGCACCAAGGAGCTTCCCTGGAATCCCCTCGTGCTGCTCAGCTGGGAATTGTGGTCACTGCCCTGGGAAGGATTGTCCGGCCAAGGGAGCCGTGTCCTGCTTGGCACTGGCACTGCCTGAGTGGCTCAGCTGGGATCACAGTTGCAGCAGAAGTGTTGATTTCCTTAAAAGATGGATTTTCCCCTTTTGGCTGGAATTAGGAGCATGACTCAGGCATCCTCTCCAGGCTGATCTTGTGGTCCCTGAAAGGAAAAGAGACTCAGGAGAGTGTTTTATTTTTAAAAGCAGTTTCATCTGATTCACTGAAGAGGAATGTGGGAAATCAGGAGTTCTGCAAACACATCTCCTTTGGAATTATGTACTGAGCAGGATCCTGCTCCCACTGGATTTTGCTGTGGGTTCTGGAGGCCAGGATTTCCCCGTGGGAATGAGGTTGTGCTTCACCTTTGGGGATGCAGCGCGAAAAGATGTCAAGGATTTGAATTTTAAACCACTGAAATGTCCATCCTGGGCTGAACCCAGGGATATTCCAGGAAAGCTCTTTGGTTTCCAGCTTTTTGGAAAGTCTTTTTAGTAGGTTGGCAACTATCCTGTTAATTGTAGGGATTTTTCACCCCTTCCTCCTGCCTCCGGTTTGATTCCAGGGCTCCTGCAGAGCGTGGGAGCCTGAATTTCTCCCAAGCTTCCCCCAGCTCTGGAGAACTTTCCCTTCTCATATTTTCCAGTATTTCTCCCTTGCTCCCGGTGTCCTGCACGCCACAACCTCCCCCTCACCAGAGCTCCCCTCCTCAGGGGCTGAAACGATAGGAAAATGGGAACTGAATCCCAGCTTGGAGCAAACGCTGTTGTCTGACAGGGAACGGGGGTGCTGTGAAGAGGATGTCAGGAATGCAATCCCAGAGGAATTCAGCTGGAGACCCTGCTCCAGTGGCTGCGTTGGGAATGGTGCCAGCTCAGCCCCCCTCTCCTCTTTATTTAATTAATTTTTATTTTTTTTTTTTGGACAAAAGCCCTTCGATCTGTTCCGAGTTGTGCGAGGGCACAACCAGCCTTCCAAAAGAAGCACTTTCACCTGGAATCCAGGCTGGGAATCCCCCAGGATGGCTCCCTGGACTTGTCCTTAGCCAGAGCCGTGTTTTCCTGCTGTCAAGCACACTAAAAGTTGGAAGGAAGTCCCGTTCAGCAGCAAAATTGACACAAAAACGTGTTTTAAAGGAACAAGCTGCACATGTTTCCTCTCCCCTCACCCAGACCAAAGCTCAGTATCCAAAATTCCCCCTGTGGAAGGTGGGAACAGAGGGAACAACGTCTCCTCCAGCCACTGTGGGAGGCACGAGTCCCAAATTTAAAGCTTTTCAGCCCATTTTGGTGCCCTGTCCCCTTCCAATGACGTCAGTCCTGGGAGAGCTGAGGTGCGTGACCACACAGAGGCTTTTGGGGTGTCAGTGCTCGGGCTCTGAGAAATGGTTTATTTTTGGAGTATTTTTGCTTATTCTCAATTATTTTACATCTTTCAGTATTCAGAAAGATAAAACAAAGTGAAAATTAAATATAAGCCAAACCTTTTAATCTCAGGTGGCGAAGTGAGCACGGAGATTAAAAGAAACTGGTTCTTTCCTCGATTATCATGATGTACATAAATCCCTGGCTGGAAAATCGCTGGAATTGTAAATATCCCGGCTCCCGCGGCAGTTTTTTGGGCGGAAAGTGGGGAATTTCAACTTTTTTGGAACTACTGCAGAGAACATGTTTATTTACACGCGAATAAACCCCTTTGGTACAAAGCGGTCTCGGCTCCCTGCTGGGGGGGGGAGGGCGAGAAGGGCATCCCCGCCACGCTTGATTTTCCCGCTAGAATGACATCATCGTGACGTC
>VZRX01008810.1:1035343-1052119 GCA_013398075.1 Notiomystis cincta | reverse complement strand
GTACTCACTCTGCAGAGATTATGGCAATAAAAAAAGTTGTAGGAATTAGCAAACTCTTCATTATTATCATTCCAATGGCTCCCCAATGTGCACTTGGAAAAAAAACCCTCAAACATTCTGAGAAGTTAATGTGAACACACCGATACCTTTCCCCAAAGGTTTATAACTCATCTCTACACATGTGAAGTACCAGAAGGCCCTCATCTCTGTTAAACTAAGGAATTTCACTTTAAATCTTCTTTTCTTTCCAGAAAAGCCTCTTGACAAAAGCACTCTGGCTAAACTGCAGGCTACATTCTTTTCCCAGCTGAGTCACCGCGGTGAGACAAGGGAGAAGGAAAAATCCTGGAGGACTTTCTTGAAGGGGAAAAAGATTCAAAGTGAAAATGACAGTCAGGGAAGTAAATTTATAAAAAAAGAACCAACTTTCTTTGCCACCATTGATCACACAACTTTGGCTGTTTGCAAAAACAGTTTAGGACCTGTCTGAGCTTTTCTGCAAGCTTAATTTAGCAGAGTTGTTTGTAGCTAAGGTGAAGTCAAAAGAGGTCACATATAAGCTGAGGAAACTCACTTGCTTAACTCTGCAGCTTTTATGCAGTGACATCCCTTTTGGCATTTTAGCCTCATCATCCCTGAGGCCTGCAAGACACAGGACCAGGAGCAAGCTCAAAATAAATGGAATAATTCAATACCCTCAACCTTAAACATTCAAAGATCATGACTTGTCTCCCTCCTCCTATGCTCTTTGCCTAGAGCAAATTAAGTTGTTTTTTTTTTAAATGTGGTGATATTTTTTTCCCAGCTAAATATGTGAATCCCTCTATTTGCTTTCACAGAAATGTGTTTCAAAAATGTTCTCAGTTCATTGATCTGTAAACATTTTTTTACATTAAAAAATGCCAGCAGAGATTCCCCACCAGAATGTGAGAATTTCAAGTGACTCAGCATAGTCCATGAAACGTTGCCCCATTGTTCCTGGAATTACTTCTGTGTATCCTCCACAACATCCTGAAAAACCAAAGGATTTGCCTGGCTTTTATTTTCCCTTTGAAGCTGTAAACATCAGGTGAAATGATTCTTATGCTGATTTCCGTGTGCCTTTCCCCATTCATGGGAATAGGGAGGAGCAGACATGCCTGGAGATGAGCAGGTATGGGGGCACAGTCCCTTGGCTATTTGCTGTTCAGCCTCAGGATGCACTTTGCAAAAAAAAAAGCTATTTTTACCAAGAGGTTTAAAAGCAGGAGGGAGATTAAACCAGCTAAGCTCAGAAGGGCATGATAACAATAGGGCAGCTGGTGGTTATTAAAGGATTTATGACAAGGTTAAGTAGCATAGAAAAGGTGTTCAGCACAATTTTCTGTTCCTTCCTCATCTCTTAGGTTTCCCCTAGACCCAGCACCCAGCAGGCAATAGGTAGAGTATTATAACCTTGCCAAGAAATCCCACAAACCAGAAAAAAAAATGTTTAGGATGAACCAGGAAAACAACAATCTAATTTTCTCTAGAAAACATTACTTCTATAATGAATATTGAATACATATTTATCAAGCTCTTACTTGGCATACTTTGTTATTAATAATTTCAAGTATATCAGAAATGGTGCTGTGGGATGATGAGTTTTTTGCTTAAAAAACACCTAGAATGCTTGCATTAAAAAAAAAAATCAGATTATTCTGTTACAGTGATCGCTGTCAGGCTTAGTCATATCACTTAGACCTAATGATATTGTCTGAGCATAGCTCAACTGAGTTGCAGGTCATAAATTCTCACTGTGCCATATGATTTGTTTATTGATGCCTGTATTTAAAAAAATGGTGGGGACAAATAATCCAGTAAACAACACGAAAAGCAAGAAAGAAATCTTTCCTCAGATGATCAAATTTGCTGCTCTTTCTCTTAGGACACATTCATTTCATTTTTGTTTTAAAAAAATGACTTAGGTAAATAATCCAGTAAGAACATGAAAAACAAGAAAACTTTCCTCAGATTGTCAACTTTGACACTCTTTTTCTTATGAAACATATATTTTGTTTGCCCATTTGTAAATCAGGATAATGACTGAAATATGCTTTCAATTTTTTAAAGTTATTAAAAACATGAATTTTCACACTTGCGATCCTATCACATTGAACCTGACACAAGAATTTATTAAAGGATTTAATACAAAGACATATTAAAGGATACAGCTCTGTTGTGAATGTTAGTTATTTGGATATTACAAACCATCTACTAACTTTTACAGTGTTTGTAAGCTGAGAATGGCATCTGGTTTGAGCAGTTTGGAGAAAGGCGGCAAATTTTGTCTCAGTGACATAAAATACCTTAGCATGAAGAAAAAAACTGCACCAAAGCTGCAAGAGAAAGAAATAAGTGGAGACCTATATCAATAGAAAAAAAAAAGACGTCTCTCTATTTACTGCAGTTGCTGTGTTTGACAACCCAGCCACTGGAAGATGTTCTTTCTGAGGTAATCCTTTCCTAACCTTGATTAGGGAAGTGGCATATCCTGTTCTGGATACATACATTTAATTTCATCACTGTGTCAAGCACAGGCCAGATGCTTTTAATACGAGACTATAGAGAAATATAAAATGAACCCACAGCTTTACACTCTTAAATCTGCTTCCATCAGGCTGCCCTGAAAAATGACGATTGAAGTTTTAAGGTTCAATGCAGACTTTTGTCCCAATTCCATTTAGCTGAGGTCATGGTCATGCATCCTCCCCATGTGTGCTGACAAAGCAGCTTAGAGGGGAAGGGGGAGAAAGGGAGGAAAGAAATTCCCCATTGTTCCAGGAGACTGTACTGATCCCCAGCAAGGGGCACTCCTAGAGCCCCATTTTGTATGAAAATTATTCTAAATGACAAATACTAAATAACTGCCTGCATGCAGAAGTCAAGGCCAGGTTTTCCTGGACTCTTCCCTTCTCTGCTGGTTTTAGTAGCAGCTGGAAAGCTTTTGAAGATGGCACCCTACTCACTCGCCCTCCCCCTCCCCGCCCAAAGTATTTTGCAGTTAAATTGTAGGAGAAAATATAGACCAAAGAGGTGAAACAACCAGAGTGGCATAAAATAGATTTAAAAATTAAATTCCCAGAGTAGCAGTTCAATAGCTTAACCATTCCTTGTTGCAGTATTTTAAAATTTTCCTGAATGTACAGGAAAATGTCCTGGATGTGCCCTTTACTAGGCAACTTCTATGGAGTAAATAAATGTCATTTCTATTTGCATCAAAAACAAGTGTCTAGCCCCAGGAAACATAAATGACTCGACGAAAACTATTCCCTGTGTCAGAGACAGAGTAACAGTAGGAAAGTGGACATTTCACCTCATAATTTGAAGCATTATTTTTACTCACCCCAAATTTCCTTAGATTCTTATAAATTATGATCAACCTATAACACTTTCAAGAAACAAAGAACGGTAATTATTTTGAGCTATTTATTTTATTCTTGTAGCTGAAAAAGTTGGTTTGCACCTACTTGCAATATTTCCAGCTTTGGTCCACATATAATTCCTTCTATTTTATAGCATTCTCACCATGGTTTTTACCGTGACAGAATGCCAGTACAATTTACGGAGTTAGTCTGGAAACCTATTTGTCTTTATTTTGTTTTAATATAACAGCTTTGGGTTCTGCTAGTTCCTGCTACTTCATTTCTGAAAGTATGAGGATATATTTTTAAAGTACTATAGATACCTAATTGTTCTTTCAGTGTGTATTATACAATAGTATTTAATAGTGGGCACTGATTTTTATGACAGGAAACGTTTTCCAAAAGGTGTCTTTTCTACTTACCTTTATAATTGCTTGCAAAAGCAAACTGAAATGAAAGTGAAATGTGCACATGAAACACAAATTTCAGTGTAAATTTTTTGTGACCTTTTTCTGGTCCATGCTAAGTAGTTGAATTAATTTGCTTTCCCAGCATAATTTTGAGCAATATTTTGGTATGAACAAAATTATCGTGTCTAAACCTATGTGCTACCATGTCCAAAATGCTTTCAATGTTTACCCAGTTTTGTACATCTACACTGCAATTTAAAAGATAGATCGTCCTTCTGCCTCACCCAAACAGGGTATGTTTATTATCCAGAACTTTGAAAGTTCCAGTTGTTTTTCAGAGACATTTCAATGACACTACTATAAAGAAAAAAGGGAATAAAGGATGAGCACTCATTAACCAATAGTCAGCTTACAAATGAAATTTCTGCGTTTTAGAGTTATATGAAAAAATAAAATTCAAGACTGCAGAGGAAATGAAAAACTTCATCTTATTTTGGCAAACATATTGCTTCATGCTCATATGAATGTGACTATTATATAGTGTAACAAAGGAACCACTGAAGAAGTCTCCTGTGCTTACAGTTTCAGTCTGGTTTTTGATAACTTTAGAAGTTTCATAAAGCTTGAATTATAAATTATAGAGAGCTGGTAAACGATTCAAAGCTGTTCAGGTAATTATTCCTTGTGTATCATAGAATAATTAACACCTAATATTAGCTTGAGTATTACCATGTATCATACGTGGTTAATCCCTTATACTTTTCCCTTTCCTCCTTATAAAATGCTCACATGTATTTCATTATAAACTCTATCAGCAGATAAGTAACACACCAAATATTGGCCACATTTTGTGTTCAGATTTCATTTCCATGAACTTTAATTTCTAATTTATCATAAAGAAAGCACAATTGTCCACATAATGGACAGTTACATATGCAATATATATTTTTATTCCAGTGAGCATTACATGTTTGATTACAGGAGGTCAGAGACATAGACTTTATACCAAAAATTAATGGACCCTTCTGTTTTGTTTTCTCAGGAAGTTATTTTACCTTCAAGTGTATGGGAACTTTGCATATTTCCACAAAGTATAAGAAAGAAAGCAAAGAGAAAAATATATCATCATGTGTGGGCAAAATTTCTTTCCTGCAGCAGAGCTGCTGGAATTCCTCTGCAGCATTTACGTTTCAGGAGAACAGACTGGAAATGCTGTCACTGAAGTGAACAGATGGTGTCAATAATGACTGACACTCACTGGAGTTGTACAAACACAGGCATCCTCATCTCCTGGCAGGCGGCTCTGGTTGTTATCCACTGACACAAGTTAGGAGGTGTGAAACGGACCAAGCTGCTTGAGAGGCAGGGTGCCCAAGCCCTTCTACTGTGCCTTGTTTCACAGAAGTGAGGGGGATAAGTTGGTAGGGAGTGTTGTCAATGCTATCAGTTATGATATGGCACAAAGGTAAATGCACAAACTGGCCACTTTCTCTTGATTGTTTGTAAATCTTTGAAGACTGTTACTCCCAAACCAGTTGTGTGCAAGTTGATAAGCAGAAATTATAAATTAGCATCACTGCTTCATGCTTCTAATCAATGTCATGCTTCCAATAAACAGGAGGGTACTTAAAATCCACTGATGTTATTTGACCCATCCTCTTTACAGCTCATTTGCCTCGTACTCTAAATGTCAGATTTCCATATGGAAATCAAGCAGCCTCTTTTCATGGAAATCTTTCAAGACCATGCGATGAGTGAATCCATAGAAAGCTCTTCCAGATGATAGTAATGTGGAGTTTACTTCATGCATGTCACTAAAAAGTGCTATTTAGTAGTTACTGAAATGGAACTTAAGCAGTGCAGTCATTTGAAAGTCATTTAGGAAGGGCAATTGCTGAGTGGAATTAACTTAAAAATGGATCCACTGAGGATATTTTTAAATATACTGTCTCATATCCCTCTGATATCCTGACTGATACAACAGGTTCTGGTTGCTAAATAAAATCTCCTCCCCTCTCACAAGTTTATAGGAAAGCTACATCCTATTTTGATAAAATTAAGTTAATTATTAGAAGAAAACCTGTGAAAAAAATAGAGTATGTGGACTGATTTCCATTATTAACACACTTCTCTGGAACTATCATATGCCTGGTTTCCCAGCCCCACAAGCACTCTTGCTGCTTGCTATTCCAGAAAATTCACATGTGTCAATAGACAGACTCACAGCTCAGCACAAGATTAGGAGATCCTGAGGCAGGATATTGGACAGTCCCTGTGTGTGTACATGCATCTCCTGAAGCTGTGCTGCAGTCAGGGATGAAGCTGAGTTCAGATTTTCATGTAGTTGTAACAGGGTAAGATATATCTTCACAGCAGAGTTGAAAATGGAGACAGAAATTTCATTGCTGATACCTATTTTTGTACTGTTGAGTGCATTCTATTTAATAAGTGCCCAGGCCAAGGACCATGGATTAAATCCTCCAGTATTCTTGGCTTTGTGGAAGTCTGAGAAACTGTGTAAAATTAACTACAAAATGGAACTCAGTATTTAAGTCCTGGCCCCCTTTTTTAAAAGCCATAAATTACTTCATAACAGACCAGTGGGATATTTCAGACATTCAGATTAATTTACTTCCATGATGAGCATCTGAAGAAGAGCTGAATTCAACACTGAGGGCTTGCATTCATACACTTAAATAGCTATTGTCTCTATTTTGATTAGGCACAGTGACAGTATCTGCTGATTCCCAAAATAAATTGATTTCTATCAGAAAAAAAGCATTGCTTGAAGCAGTACTTATTGCAAAATACATTTCTATAAAGACCTGAGACACTGTTCTCCTGTCTTTCCTTTCCTTTAACAAAGGTGTTACTGCACTTTAGAAATACAATATCTTACTGTTACTAGGTTATAAACACCTTGTGCTATATGAACTATTTCATGCTATTTATTTTTGTTTGACAGAGCACAAGACAATTCTCAAACTATAAAAGCTTTCAAGACACTTAAATGAGATGCTACTGTGGAAAAAAATTAATTAACTAAAACCCCAAATATGAAAATGGATTTGAGAGTGATTAGTCCTTTCCCTGTTTCCTTCTCTACTTCCTGGTAGCATGAATTAGGTTTTATAGAGAAATAAATCTCCTTTCATTTTTGTACAGTATTTTTTACAGTAAGGAAGAAGTAAATAGGGGAAATTATGACAATGAAATCAATTACTCAAAAAGAAAAAGTCTTGAGTAAGTTCTTATGGATATCACTTAAATTACATATTTAACAAAAATAAATTTGGGCCAGTAAACATTAAAAAATATAAGGATATATTATGCAGATCTCATCAGTAATTCAACAGTTTTTGAGGAATAAGTAGAAGTACCATCTCCCAATTAAAATAACAAAGTGGAACAATGAAGTAACAGCAAAAAAGGACCAAGGCAAAGAAAAATTATTAATGAATTCTAGATGTATAAAATATAATAGTATATACACAAATTGCAGGTATGATACAGTGATCCACTATGCTCTGGGGAAAGACAAGGAATTTGGGTAACAAGGCTCTGCTGTTGAGTGTCAGATAAATTCATAGATTAGGAATGGTGTAAAATGGTACTTCAGCAGTCTGGATCATCTCAATCAACTGCACAAAATAGTTTTGGCTCAGTGAAATCAATGAGGAATTGAAGAATTTCCACACTGAGGTACTCATTTCTACATGTAGCAAGTGGTAAGTGAAAATTACAAGCTTAAGGTTCATAATCCCTTAAAAATAATTCAATATTCATCCTAGAAAAGATTCTTTACATGTGACAAGCCTCTGACTGAGATGGGCCCATCTAAAGTGTTTCTCCCTTCTATTTGCTGTCAAGCAAAAGGTTGGAATGTAAGGAATTTCTCCCTTTGGGTAACATCTTCCTACCCACTACTTTTCTCTCCATTCCTTGTCTCTGAGATTGCCAAAATCTGCCCTAGCAGGGATTCTGGGGTAGCAGATATTAAATATGCCTCTCTGTTCTCCTGGCTTTCAAGGTTTTTCTGTTCCTTGTCTGTCACTTTCAGTGCCAGGAGTGATGACATAACCCAGAGCTGTCCTCGTGCACTGCCATTTCCCTCCTCCCATCCCTATCCTGATTAACATTTGGGTTTATAGATGCCATTGGAAATGAGTTCACTGTGATCCTTAGAAAACAGTTAATTTGATGCATAGTAAATATTTCTTAGGGCTTTCTTTGTTTTAACACAGGGGTTTGATTTCTTTTACCTTCATCCCTCTACACTTTCACTGCTCACATATTGTGCTCTCCTCAGTCCAGAATTTTGAAGCACAGAGCTTCCATGTTTCATAAGAGTTTCCCAAGTTTTCTTTTGAACCTTGTTGTTTTGATAGTTCTTTATTCTGTCAGCAATAACTGTAATAGGATGGTACTCAGGGGAGAGGGAGGTTTGTGCTACAAAAAAGTCAGTATTTTTTCTGAGATCACTTATACTGGGTTATGTCTGACTCTAAAAAGGCTTGTTTAACCACACATTCTGTCAATCATCCAAAAGAGCAGATCTATATTCAGTCTTCATTTAGTCCCTAGGAGAAACCAGACAAGACATCCCAACAAAATATATGTCGGAATTGGCCTGAAAAAGATAGAAAATCTATAGATTCCAATTGTTTCTCTTCTGTAGACCTGGACCTTCTGTATACAATAAGATAGATGCTTACAGTTTTTCCACTGATGGATGAAGATAAACCTGGGATTACTGTGCCCCAACATCCCTTACAAAGGTAGAAGGCTCCTGAAATGAGATTATACTGTTCCTGTAACTAAGGAATTGGGAGTAGATGGTAGACATAAAATTGTAAAGATTAATTTTCATCACAAAGGAGAAGAGGAATCATTGGTACCCCAGAGGGTGGACAGCAAATGTGTTTTCACTAAAGTCTGTGGTGAAGTCACTTTTGTTTATCTTCTATTCACTCTACACTGATTATAGCAGGCACAGGGATTTTATGGCATCCAATCCTCCACAGTAAATGATTTCTGCAGCCAGACATGCACAAGGCCAAGATGCTCCAAAGCTTGCCATTCCAGAAAATCCACTGATCCAGTCAGTTCTTTGTGTTTTAGCACCCGACAACTTATAATTTTATTGTGTTGCCTCCATACACATGCAGAGCACCTCTTTCTTCCTAAAACAAAAGTCATTTAGCAAAAATTAATTATTAATTATGTATCATCAAAGTCAAATTTAACCATATATATAACTGTTCTCCCATGGCAGAAAGAGTAATATTCCCTAGGTGGCTACAGCTGACCCAAATCTGCCCAGGATCTGAGTAATTTCAAATTAGATGTATGGATCAGCTCCAGCTTCCTAACTGCCTCAGCTGAGAAAGGCTGAAATAAGGGGAGTGAAGACACTGGAGAAAGGAAATGCCCGAGGGGAAAGGTTTTAGCTTGGTAAACATTTTAAAGCTGCCTCAAAGTGGACTCACCATTACAGGAACTAGCAACAAGCACAGCAGTTCATATTCCCATCATCATTTTCTGTGCACTGAGCAGGTAATACCTTTTTTAAAGTGATCTCTGAATGGCCTTGTGGTTGTCACAGGACACTGGGAAGTTATTGCTTTGGTCATGTTTGACTGGGGCTGCTCTTTCCTTTATTCCTTCTGGAGACTCTCACAGGTTTATTCTATAAAATTGCTTTCCTTTACAGCCTTCCAGGGGAGAAATGGGGTCTTCTGCTTATTGTCTTTCTGCCTGATTCTCTCTTCTTAAAGATTTATCTCAATGAGAAGCATATCTATAGCTGTCATATCATTTCTACAACTAATTAATTTTGGGCCTGTAATTATGAATCTATGTCTTCTCACTAGAAGATAAATGGCAAAATCACTGAGCTAGCAAAATAGCAAGGAGTTGAAAAGGAGTGGAAAACAAACAAACAAATACAAACCAAATTTTATTTGAGATAGCAATGATGTGTAGTCAAAACAGAAGAAATAAAGTGTACACTTTCAAATATTCTGTTAGGAATCAAAAGCTTCAGCCTGTCAATATGGAGATTTTCTTGTTCAGCTATGAGCTCAGTGAGTGGAAGCAAATCATCCCACTTTATCTTCAATCTGTAAACTGAATTGGATAAAATTTCATTGTCTTTAAAACAGATGGTGGTTTCCATCCATTCCAAACCATAAGCACAGGGTTAAGAGGCTAACCTTTTGAAATTTAGAAGGTGCTAAATATTTTCTGCAGGGACTGATGGATGTTTATATGTTGATTTCCTGGTTTGGTTTTTTTTTCAGTTTACATATTGACAAGTTTCAGAACACAAAATAAAGACATATTATATATTTAGCCACACTTGTTTTAGCCTCTGGCTGTCTGTGTACATGATCCCCATTTAAGGCAATCTCATTTTTCTTAGCTGCTCCCTCCTCCAGAACTTCAGTCCTGCTTTAACAGTGCTGCTAATCCCTGCCTCCTGTAAAAACAGCATCTCCCAGGGGAATTTGAATCATGGGAAGAAGAAAATACTGCTGCTTGGCAAACTGTGCAGAGACACAGAGTCATTTTAAAAATGATTACTGGTGATATCAAGTGTTGAATAACTGCACTGCTTATCACCTAAATTACTTTTAGTTTGTATTCCAGGTTATTCACAAAGTCTAAATCTAATACTGCTTTGTCTCTTGTGTCTCAAACCTGTAACTTCAAGAATGTTGTGCTTTGATTGGTCTAATCTGTTCAGCCTAGTGACAGAAACAGCTTTATCATAGAAGGTGAGCTTCTTAAAAAGCAAACCAACATTTTGGTTTTTAGACATTCATTCCACCTTCAAACTCAAATGTCATGATGGTATGGGCTTGCAATAAGACATACTTAAACTGTCTAAACTATCTGATTCTCAAAATTTTGAGTTCCTAGACATGACCTTCATCCAGCTGAATGTGAATGGAACACAGTTGGTCTCTGTGTGTTACTCCTATCAAATATGCACTAGTTTTCTGCTCGTTAGAGATATGATACCCCACGTACCTTTCTGTTCCAGTGGAGGTCACTCAATCAGCTCTGTTTGGTCACACTTTGAACTGAAAGAAATCACATTTTTTCAGACAAAGGCTTTCTCCAACATTTTTACATTTTGAAGTGGTGAGTTCCTCTGAGTTTATTATCTTTTCACTATTTATTGTTGTTTACTTCTCCTTACCTTTTAAGAACACCAGAAGAGAACTGTTCTACTTTTGATTGCAGTTAGTGCCTCAAACAACAGCACTATCAGGTTCTCACAGAAGGCACCAACCAGGCATTTTTTCTGTGTTGAAGTTAGTTGCTAGCTACAAGTTTGTATCCTTTTTTAGTCCTTTTAAGCTGCAGAGAGAGATGGAAACAGACAGAAAGATTGCAAAACAGCGAAAGGCCACCTTACTCTCCAAAGTGACCTTTGCAATGTAAACTAGATGGGTAATTTGGCTGCAAAGTATTGGGAAATTTTCTATTGTACTTGAAAGTTCCTTAAGCAAGACCAGTCAGGAGCTCTGCAATGCTTTATTGGTAAAAAGGATTGATAATTGGATTTGATCTCAGAATGTGACATGATTTTTTACGAGCACTACACAGTGCTGCAGTACCCTGAAAATAAAACCTGGCAAAGAATAGGGGACTCTGGGCCTGGCTGTGGGACCCCACACTCTGCAGGGTGTTTCAGGTCTGATGCCTTCCTTCCACTCCAGCGAGAAAATCCTGTGGAGAAAGAGGAAGGGAAAAACAAATGAAAGGGATGTTTTAGGTGTGATTGCAAAGATCTATGAGTTACTCAGACCTGCCAGGGTAATTTAATCTGCTTCCCCTGTGTTGTGGTGCGTAGATCCTTTTTGCCCTTCAGCTAAAGATGCAGCACAAGGTGTCCAGTGCTGGCGAGACCATCACCATTAGCCATAATGTGTAGAGAACACAGATTGACTCAATTATACACAAGTTTTGGCACCAGTTCAGTGACTTGTGTACCATGTGCAAACACTGAAAATGTTTGAATGCTCCACTGTGTGGAGTGATTGTGCTATCTCCATGCCTACCCATAAATACATCCTTTATGTAGGGATCATGGTTATTAAAGGTGGACAATCAATAATTTTGTCTAATTAGATAGTGAAGTGACCACTGGGCCCAGTGATTAAAAGTTCCTTTTTTGTAAACTAAGAATTCCAGTCACTGATTTGTATGACAGCCATGCATGTTATTCTCTGTCATTTACCCAAATATATTTTAAAATAATCACCCTTTTTATAAGCATGTAAGGGTACACAAATTTTAACTCAAATTGCTGTAATTACATCTAATCTAGTCAAATTCATTTTTATTAAAGTTCACACTGTGAGACTAATGAACCTAAAGCACTGAAATCATTCTCATTACACACAGATCTATTTACTGAATCTGCATTGTTTCATGCCCGGAAGGTGAGAGTAAAAACCCACACCACCAAGATGCAAACACATCTTCTCAATCATTTCCCCTACATGAAACAGTTTAAACCAACTGTGTTCTAACAGACAGGGGGATGTGAGCAATGTATCCCTCACTGGGTTTTAATATGAAAGAATGGTTTGACTGATGAAGGGTGGTTTAAAAGATAATGAAACTAGATGGAGAAAGCTCAGCTGCTGGTGATGGGCAGGGAGATGATACAGACAGCTGACACACTTATGGAATTGATTTTTCCAGAAGCTGAAGAAAAGATACAGTCATTCTAGCTGACACACAACTGGCCTCTCATATTATTTCCCAAAAACCCTGTAGGCAGGGAATTATCTTCTAAAAATCACTCACAAGGTCACTCTTTCCCCATTCATCTAATCACCCCCTCAAACAGGTGCTCCCATGGCATGTGCAAATAACTGGCCAACAAGCAATAAAGAGCCTGAGGGAGCTGCAAAGGTGATGCACATGTAAGGATCAAGGAAAATAGGTGTAATCCATCTGTACTGGCCTTCACAACACAGTAAATCTGTACTTTGAAGGAGTGACAGATATATTACTAAGCAAAGCAAAATAAAATCACAATTTTTTCCAATACATGAGTTTCATCATGATCCCTTTGCTGAAAAGCCCAAGTAAATAGATCTTCCTGTGTGACTGTGCAGAAATATTTTGAGATCTAGAGAACTGCTTTGCTTTTCCCTCCAAAGAAAACAAAGGCAGACTGGACTGCAGAAATTAAAATCACTGTCAAAACTCCTACATTTCACCACTCAGTTCCCCAAGTAGGGATTATCTATTTACCTCACTTCACTTCCAGAGCTCTCTCTTGAGAAAGGAGCACGAACAGGATGCAAAGGGCCGGAATTTCCAAATAAAAACTCCTTCACAGGTAACAAAACCTTATTTTGCCACATAATCAATGAGAAGTGTCCTGTGCCAATGACATTTCTGCACCTGGCAAAGAAAGACCACTTCTCATTCTGTCCTCTTGGTGCCTCCAATACAATATCCATTTTTTCCATGGCTTTACATTCATGATAAGAGCTATCAAATTAGATTATCTCCTTGCCTGCCTGAAGGGAATGGCTTTTATATATCACATTTTGGATTGGGCAAAATATAGAACTACTTTTTTTTCTCCATCAACATTTTCATTGACTTTTTGTGTGGTCCACTGATAATTATGGATTATCCAACACAAATCCATCAATAAAACATTGCAGATAACTCCTCAGTAATGAGAACACATAAACCCCTTGATCAATAGGTTATGCAATCAGTTGACTGCTTAATAAAAAAAAAAAAAACACTTGAGGTACTGAAATGCCTACAATAATTCATTTAAAATGGAATTTGTTAATGTTGGACGAGATCTTTGACGGCAATAAATCAACAAAGCCTACATGAATCAATGGAATGACACTGAATTGAACTAGATGATAGTCAGTCTGCAGGTTTTTTTGTAAATAAAGATTCCTCTCCTGTCATGACAACCCTTAAAAATTTATTTAAATACATCTTTTTTATAAATAAAGGTTTACTTACATATGTTTATTTAAAACAGCAAAATATTACACCTCTATTTTCAGAACATAAGAAATGTTTTGTTTGCATGGCTGGCATTATTCAGTTTCTCTCTGCTATTTGGCTAGCAATGTATAAGACAATCATGGCTCTGCTAAGCTGATCATGTAGCCCTGTGATATCTCAGATAGGGACTCTGTCACCTGTGACTTGCTACCAACGTTCTTGCTGGATTTCCTTTCTGTGGAAACTGTGGTGGAGAAGAACAGTAGAGGGTATTCTACAGAGTCAGAAGACTGATTCCAGCTGTGGAGCTGACAAAACTTTCAGGTTTTACAGCCTTTATGTGACTTTTATGCTGTGCTGGGCCTTTTCCCCCTCTGCCAGTTATTGTCCTCGGTGTCACTTGACTTTACTGCATCATTAATGGCCTCATTTGGGGGAATTATGTGGCAATTTTATATCAGACTGCACCTTTTATGTGTTACACACATTTCAGAGCTGCAAAGATACAATTTCACAAAGTCCCAAAACATGTTAAATGGTGGAGTGAGAAAAATTGGAATAATTTAGTGAAGACTCTTTAATCTCTTATATTCTGTGATTAAACCTTGGAGAGATGTTAGGCAGAAGAAAGAGCCTGGACTGTTGTCTCTCAGCTTTTTCTCTCTAGAATGAACAGCATGGAACAAGAACCTGCCTAGGTAAGAAAAAGCAGCGGTGAATGTTTGATTTTAGCATTTTCTGCAAATATCATGGTTTCAGATCTAATATACACATCCCAAATATATCACAGCATACATAGCATAAAAAATTAACAACATCCTGCTTTCTTTTTTAACCCTCCATGTTCAGAAGGATATGAAACTGTCTTATGTATGTGCCCTTTCATTTAAAATTTCCAATTTCCAGATTCAATGCTTTTCCTCCACAAGTACGAGAGACAGCCAAAAGCAGGGAGAAAAGTCTCCACAGAGTTGGACCTCTGTAGTCATTATGAGCTGGTTAGCAAGCACCTGCTCTTCACCGGCTTAGAAAACAATTTGAAATTCAAGTAAGTCTCAGCAAGGACTAACAGAGAACGTCAGGCAGCCAGCCAGTTTCGTATGCCTCATCTTTCAAAGACTTTTGCTCTGATGCTCTCCCTCAGCACCACTCACCAATTATTTTTTTCCTGCTTTTCTTTCTATATTTGAAGTGGAAATATGTCACTGTTTTAAATGTCTCCTAACTGGAGATTTTAATGCCCTGTAATGACAAAAGTTATTTAGCAAGATATGACTTAGGAACAAAAGAATATGTTAATATAGAAAGGCAAGATAAATTTCCTCTTCCAAAGTGCAAAGTCTTAGTGAAAAACCTGCTTGGGTCAAGTAAGGTTGAAAACCTGACGCATGACAGAAGAAATCTGAGCACATAATTCCCAGCTTTTCTCAGGTATTTATTGTACTAACAATGTGAAATTAATTTCAATTGTGAAGCAATTTGAGAGGTGCTTTATAATGAGGGTGATCTGTTCAACATTTCTGACTTAGACTGTTTTGGAAACAGTATTGAGGCCTCGTGACATTCCCAGACACATAAAACCAAATCTTTTCAGGCTCAGCTCAGCCTTTCCTCATTCCTAGGAGTGAAATACCCACAGTTTCAATCCTTTGGACCTCTCATCCTAAACTAAATTATCTGATTTACACCTGGAGGCAGGAAACAGAGTTTCTGTAGTTGGTGTTTGGTTTTCACACCTTTAGGTTTGGCTTAGATATCCTCTGGTTAAGGATGGTTTGAAATTTTTAATTTTTATCTCAGTTTACCTACTACAGGACTTGGCTGGCTCTAGGGTCATAAAAAATCAGAATCCATTAACTTTTCCTGCAGCTGATTTACCTAAATGTTGCAACTCCTCATTGCTTTTGGGCAGCCTCCACTTTTTGGCTTTGACCTTCTTCTACCACTGAAGACTTGAGTGTATGATTATGTTCTGGTGAAATGCAGAGATCAAATTAAATGAGACTGGTAATAGCAAATATGTAAATATCCACTAAAAGGAGGTCTAGGGAAATATAACGAAAACACACACAAGAAGAAAATAAAATCTGATAATCTGAGTTTTACGTGTAGATGGAAAGGATGTGGAAAGTTTTGACTTCGTATGTGTACTGATGTGGTAAATTAAATTGGTCAGGGTAGCTCCAGGGAGAAAACTATACTTTTCCTTAAGGGTATGTAAAATGTCATATTTTCATTCAGAAATGCTAATACTTTGCTACTCTTTTAGCATTTTGTAGGTAGTATTAACTGTAATCCATTGCAGGCAAAAAAAAAGGTATTTATTTTTTTTATTCCAAAAAAGTATAATGTACTCTTTAATTTGTGCAGAAAATTAAATCCTGTGTCTATATCTGAAGACACACAGGACTGAACCTCCTTATTGACTGAACTACTGGAGCTACTCCAAATAATCTGCATCTTTCAGGCCTTGCACTCGCTACAAGGACAGCAGATAGCAACCAAACAGTAGTAATGCACTGGACATGTGTGTGGTGCAGAATTTCAGGAAGGGGCAAATGTAGATACAAACCAGAAAGTAATTTTTTTAATCCTCTAAATTAAAGGTTATGGTCTCAGGGTGCAGGGATTACTTTAGCCTGACACGTTTGTGCTGTGTTCAGCCACACAAGACAAAAATAACTACCAGATTTGAGGAGAGAATTTCCACTTCTTGTCAGTTTGGCATCAAACATTGACCCTCCTGGGTAGGTATTGTCCTTTTCTGCTTTTTAGGGACATTGAGGGTGGTTTCATTAATATGCTCTCCCAGGAGCAGAGAGGAATCATCATCCTTCCTCTTTTCCTGAGGCACATGGCATTTGAAACTTTGGTCTTTTACTACACATGGAATGGGTGTTTGGAAGTGTTCTGTGACTTGTAGTGTGCCATTGTGTGTGAAGTTGCTTCTGAATTATATAATTATATATATATAT
>VZRX01008810.1:942775-1035290 GCA_013398075.1 Notiomystis cincta | reverse complement strand
TATATATATATCTCCTGGTTGGCAATGTATGCAGGGGATGGGACTCAATGATCCAAGGAATAGTTTCCAATCCTATATTCTCCAGCGTCCAGAAGTACAAAATAGCTCTTAAATGAAGAATGGTATTTATCTGGGGGAAAGCAGTCCTGCACACTGCAGGTGAGTGACTTTGCTTCAGCCAACCACTCTATAACCCCATGAACCAACACTAACAGGCACTTCTGAGGTGTAGTTCCACTCACTAATATAAAATCTAGCAGTAAAAACCACAGATGTGTCACACTCCAAAGTCAGGACATTCACTTCAAAGGAATTTCAAGACTCTCCAGGTCAGGTGTCGACAGCTACAGCATAAAGTTGGATGACATAATTTCAACCAGTGATACTTGGAATATAAATAAGAAATGTCATAAAAGTCCTTTGCTGTTCACTGGTAGACACCAGTTAGAAGGCTTCATCCAGTGTTTTGACATTACCCTTCAGGGAAGGTGTGGACTGATTAAAGAAAGTCTAGAGGGGAGTGAGAAATATTAAAGTTCTTGAAAGCCAATAACTACACAGAAGACCTAATGAAGGCTAAATACAGGTTAAATTCTAAAAGGCCAGGGAAAGGGAAGTAGGAGAAAATAAGTATTAATATTTCTCAAGTGTATGAAAAGTTCTTAAAGAGGCTATGGATACAACAAGAAACATGGATTTACCTTGCTGAAAGAAAGATGAAATCTTGACCATGGCTTTGCCCACAGTGCAGCAAAAGGAAGCATCTCCAGAGCATCAGTTTTCCCCAGGGCTTGTTGGTGTTGGAAGTAGGGAGCTCAGCTGTGTCAAATCTTCGTTCACTTCAATATCTGCTGGCAGAGGAGGGGGAATAGCTAAAAGTGTGCCCATCCTTACCCTGTTCTCCCACCTCTCCCAGTTCCATCTCTTACCCTGTGCCCTCTGCATGCTGCTGAGACATTTTCCCTCCTGCTGCAGCAACAGACAAAATTTTGGCCCCCAAATGCAAAAAGAAATCACGCTCAGGACTCTGTGAGACCCCAGCAGAGGCTCTGCCACACCAGGCAAACAGAGGCACATATGGCCTCATGTGTTAATAGGAGAATAGAAGTGGCCTGCATTTTAACTAAATTAGAGATTTGTGATGTTTTGCAGAATCCTCACAGCAATCTCAATGAATGATGAAACTTCCTCTGCTGTTTCTCAAGCTTTACTGGTGCCCCAGCAACTGCTTGTGTTGAATATTTAACCACCTTACTCTTATAGATCCCAAATTACTGATGTTCTGACAACTTTCCTTTATCTCCCACCCTGTCATCACTCCAGGTGTAAGACACATGGGAGGAAGTGTGGGGAAAAAAGTCAGTCAGCGTGCATTATGAGCCCATAGAAGTGCAGAATGAAAGAGGAGGAATAGCATGAAAATAACTATGTTTGACTCTTTGCTGCTACCACACAAGCCAGATTGAAAACAGCCAGCAGCTCCCTAAACTGGATAAGAGAATATATGTGAGGAGTGTGGCTGATTAACTGAAAGGGAGGCATTTAGTGAGGCTTTTAGCTAGTTAACCTTATTTTGTGAAAACTCCTGCATATTTTTAAGGCTTATTTTCAATCCTACATTGTGGGCAAATAATTGTTTGTATTTTGAACAGTTGGCTGAAGTTTTGTAATGAGTTTCAGCAGACATAAATTCTTTTCTTGATGTTTTCCTGTCCTTTTTGCCCCAAAATTTCTTTGCAGACAGCTTAACAAACTGGATTAGAAAAAATGTTGCCTCTTTAAGATTCAAGTAAGAAGTATACTTGCAAGAAATTTTCATTTTTTCTATTCCCATATGTGCATGTGAGAACTGGAAGCCCTAGGAAGGTGCTGTGACATCTTACCTGGAGAACGCCTTTAAGGAAAAGGCCCTCCAGCCCTTGTTTCATTGAAGTCAGCTATTAAATATCTCAGTTTTGCTTTCTCTGGCTGCAGTACTGACATAAACTTCCAGTTTCTGAACTTTTCTACCCATTTGTTTCAGGAATGTCTTTTATATCTCTTCTTTGTTATCTTAAGATTAAAAAGAAAAGTAGCACTTTTAAAATTCATATAGACTAATGAATGAGAAAAGTGTCTTGTCATACCTTTTAAAGAAGATTGAGATGGTTATAGCACATAATTACTAAATATAATGAAGTAATTACTTTTCAAATTAATTTATAATTTCCTACCCCCAAAAAAAAGTTCCCATGGTTATTAATGGAACAGGAATAATTAACAGTACCTACAAATTAAAACTGCCCATGCCATATTGTATATTTTGAGGAACTGTATTGTAAATTTGTTGTGTTCTTTGCATGGAAATGGATCCTAGTTTAAATAAACCTCAAACCACTCATTCCTTTCTGTTGATTATATCAGTTTACAACAGCAGTTTATGCTGTCTCCTGCCCTGAGCTTCAGTATTCTCCCTGCTACCACTATGGAAAAAGACCTGTGGGGAGCAAAACACATCTAGTGACATGAACAGTGATGAGAAAATCAAGGAAAAACATTTGTTCTCAGTAAGGTCAGAAAAGATTGCTGGAAATATTCAGGGATCACAATCACATCAGTGATGTATTGTCAAAGCTGTCTTAATTCTCTCTGTCAACACACAGCCATCATATTGAGGATTGTTTTGTTGGAGAGATGTCAGATACCTCAGGACATGGCCTGACTTTATAAAATATAAAATATGCAGTCTGAGGAAACAGTAATAACAGTATTAATAACTTAATGCCAGTGATACAGTTATGAAAATGAATGTTTGTGGGCCCCTGCAGTGGCAGAAAAAATAGTTATAGGATTATGATTTTAGCTAATTGGACAAAGATTTTTTTCCCTTTAATATTTGTGCTTAAAGATAAATATCAGAATATAAGAATAAATGAGATCATTTTAGGCAGCTTTTCTTATCTTCTTGTAAATAATTTTTAGAACAGGAGAGCACAGGTGTATTTCAAAAGACTGAAAACCAACCAGCCTTGTTCAAAAAGTACCAGGACAACTGACAGAAGTATTTTAAAAGTCAGCACTGCAATACATTCTCTAGTTTTAGCTACTGTAAACACTGCAGACATTTTTGAAATTACAGAAGTAATAGGTGTTTATGGAGCTAAAGGACATCCATTTTTACACTGACATTGTGAAAAGAATATGGCAGGGCAAATATTTAGCATGTAAACCCATTCCTACTCCTATTCAGTGTAGACCTCCTATTTATCCCTTAAATTGCTTGCAGCAAAAATCTCTGTGCTTTCCTCTGGCTTGTTTAATGCTGCTGACTAACCTAGGGAGACTGATGTGTGATAGAATATCCTGTGAACTTTGTTTCACTCTCCTGGTTTCATTGGCCAAGCACAGATGCAGTAGATTGACAGGATGCCAGCCTGCATTTCCATGTGAGCTGCATTTCCACCTGGGTGGCTTCCTCTGCTCAGGTCAGTGTCTCATCACCCAGAGGTCTTTTTTCCTGTTTCATTTAGAGTATTCCATAGCACAGGAAAGTGGTTCAGAGGCAGTTCTTTGTCTGAGTATGTCACTTTGTAATAATATGTGTGCAATACTGAAATTTTTGGGGTTTTTTTTTTTTTTTTTTCTCTCAGACAATTTCATATGCCAATGGCAAGTTGGGTGCTCTGCAGGACACAATTGTTCCTATTTCTTCAGGAGGCACCCTGTTTTGTTTCATCATCCTTACACTTCTACAGCTTTGTGTTGCCTCTCCAGCTTCTCTGTGTGAACACTCAACTTTTCCCACTGGCTGACTTCATCTTATTTTTCTTATTTGTGTCCTGGTGCCATTTCCTGCCTGACACCTGAATTAGAGGTTTCCGCCTTCTTGTCGAACCATAATATCCAAAAGGTGTAGGCTCCCCACAGTCCTATTCCTCTTCCCACAGTAAGACATCTTACTAAATGATATCAGAATCATCCTAATGCCCAGAATGACCTGCTAATGTAATAGTCTTGGCTTTAACTTAAAAATTGACTTTTCTTTTAATCTTCATTGGCAAAATTAAACTTAAAACCAATGGTGTCCTAAAGGTTTGGACATTAAAAAATTAATATAATTACTATTTTCAAATTTTAAAATTATGTAAAAATGCTTATATTTGGTGGTACTGCAGAAAAGTGGAATTTTTATGCACATCTTGATTAGAAAGCAACCCCTTTAATTCAAAATCTCCTTTCTATTAATTTTGTTTTCTCTGATAAAAAGAGTTACCAGGCCAATTTCCTTCATTGGTATATCATATAATAACAAGCCAATGAACTAAGCGTGTTCTAGTTAATCACTTCAGGGTTACTTGATTGACCACACAGTCCATTCCTTGAACAATGAATTCCTGGAATCATTCCTTGAATCAATGCAAGGGTTAGAAAGTATTTCAAGTTAAAGCTTTTTATTGGACTGTGGGTAGGAATTCAGAGAAAAGGAAGACATTGAACTAGAAGGAACAACTCCATTGCTCTTTGCCAGAAAATTCAATGCTAGGTATTGAAAACTTTTGCTATCTCTTGACCTTAACACAACTATTTTAGGGAAAAAGCACAGGTCTATATTAAGCACTATTGTCACTTCCAGTGTTTTGCACCACAGCATCTCATTAGCTTTAATCCATGGAAATGGAAATAGGAGATGTTTCCTGAACTGAC
This sequence comes from Notiomystis cincta, assembly GCA_013398075.1. NCBI lineage: Eukaryota > Metazoa > Chordata > Aves > Passeriformes > Notiomystidae > Notiomystis > Notiomystis cincta. The sequence goes on along the minus strand of VZRX01008810.1, from coordinate 1,030,607 downwards.
AGAGAATTCTGCTGCAGTCTTGATCAATTTCCATGTTCTTACCTCAAAATCTTGGCAGCCCAAACACAGCTTTGAGGGCCAGTGAGGCTGGACACAGCTCTTCAGCCAGGGTCTGGCCAATGCTCTGATTTCTGGTCATGTTTTCTTTGCTCACTGTATTGACCTGAACCAGCTCTGACATCAACCCCATGGCAAGATCCTGGTTTGGGCAGAATCTCGGTCACCTTGTGACAATGATTCATAGGGAAGCTTGGGATTGCATTAAAGGAAGGAACCACAAGGCTGAACCCTTGCTCAGCTTCTTTTATCTCCTGCTCTGAGACAGACCAGAGCCTACCTCTAATTTGTGAGGGGAAGAGGTGATTTTTTATGACAGTTTCCAATCGAGGAGAAGTGGTGTATGATGGAAGGGTATTTTCCCTCTTTTCAGCTTCACAGCAGTTTCTGAGACAAAGATACTCAAGTGGCAGCATTAAATCATGTCACTTCATTTAAGGCAGCGTAAATTTTGACAATGATCAGTCTCTCAGGTAAGAAGGTAAATATCCAGTCATTTTCCCTTCCTAATTGCACTTGGCTCCCATATTTATTTATTTATTCAAGAATGACTCCAGGTGCGTGCTCTAGCCTCTTTGATAAACAAATTATGTTCTCTTTCCTTTTATAGAAACTAATTATGCATTTTGAAAAACTAGGAAAATTCATTTTAAAAGTAACTGTGGATAAAAGACCAAAGAAAGTTTGTACCTAAGAATACTGTTTGGCTTACAGATTTGTAAAATCTCTGAGAAATAAAGGGTGACAAAACAATTTTGCTTCTCTGTCCTGTATTAGATTCTGGGTCCCTTTGGAAGCTCCTAACTTCCAAAGCATAGTACAAAACTCCCTGTTTTCAATTTCCTGTTGTCAGAAGAGAGTTCCTGTGCTTATTCCTTCACTGTCCTGGTATTGAGAAGTGCAGAGGAACCACAGCAAAGCTCACACTCCCTGGCATCACTAAGGATTCAATATATTTCAATTCAATAATTCAAATAATTTCTTATTTGCTACAAAATTTGGTCATCTTAAATGTAAGACTCATTCTCAGTGAATTTTACATTACTTGAGGAAAAACCTCTGTTTCTCTGCCATACAAATTTTGTAGCTTTATGAAATATTTTCTAGAAATGTGTGTGTGTGTGTGTATTGTGACTAATATCTGCAGTTTGAAGGGAGCTGCCTGAACTACTCTAATTCAACTCTTTCAGGCCTGATGTTAATGCTGTATTGAGAAAATTTCTGCAGTTCCAAGACATTGGATTGACAGATAACCCTCAGTAAGAAGAGAAATCTTTGTCTAAGAATCTCTGAATCTGTCAGTGGTCTACTAGGCCACATCAGAGAAATGGCATTTGTAAGAGAAGCTTAAAACAAGGGCTTGTCAATGGTTAATTATTAAAGTGCATATTGTTAGGATGGATTTCTAATAACTGCAATTTGCAGCCATCTGTCTGACAAAGTTTGTCCTATCATTAAGTTCTTTCTAAGAATGATGATGTTCTTCAGAATCCAGATAAAGTGATAAGCTGATGGGATGGAAGGAAAACAGAATGTAATGAAGGGTTTGAGTGCTGCCTCAGTAAGTTTTCTGAGGACACAAAGCTGGGAGGGGTGGTTGGTACCCCAGAGAGTTCTGCAGCCCTTCAGAGGGACTTGACAGGCTGGAGAGATGGTCAGAGAAGAATCATCTGAAAATCAACAAAGGGAAATGCAAAGTCCTGCATCCGGGGAGAAATAACCAGTACAGGCACTAGCACAGGTTGGCAGGTAAACTGCTCTGTGGAGAAGGACCTGGGGGTCCTGGTGGGAAAGAGATTGCTCCTGAACCTCAGAAGGAGTGGCTGAAATCGTCTTTCATTCACATTAAAAAAATAAAAACAAAAAGCAGGTTTTTGAAAACCCTCAAGGTCAGGCCTTATGACATTCCCATGTTGAGACAAGTTTGAGTCAGATATCTTGAACAAGAGAGTGTGAGAAGCTTGTCAACAGTTTTCTTCTAAATTATTTTTCCAGTGAGAGTTATAAAATCCAGAGGGCAATTTGGACTGAATTTAAGGGTGACTTGGAAATCAAATCAAAACTTAGCAATTTGTAAGCAAGGTGAATGGCATTTCTGTCCTAACTGAAGATCAAAATTAAAAACCTGATTCTTAACCCCGAACCCTGGCAATTGTCTAAATTGAAGCATTAAGGCATTTCATTTTCTCTGCAGGCTATTTTTCCTCCTCAGAAGCAACTCCCTAAGTCTTTTAGACCAGAACCAAAACAAGCATTTTAAGCATCTCCCAGTGAGTTGAAAAGCATTGCTTTCAGTTTTGTTTTCCAAAAGCTTTAATTCCAGACTCTTGCTTTCAAAGCACTATGAGTAGGAGTCTAGTCCAGGCTAGCTGCACTCCCAGCTGCATTTGGCACACAATGGGCTTTATTTGCACCTATCAGTAATTGTATTGAATCTACTCCAAAAGTCTGTACCATAATGACAGAGAGCAGTATTAATCTTTGTAATGATGAAAGGTGTGCAGTGGGGTTTTCAGATTTGTTTATGCACCTATGTATTGGGTCTGATCAAGGTAAAGTTCACAGCCCTGGCAGTGCTGTGCTTTGCACTGGTAGCTGGCTGGGTGCTGATAACAGGGCAGTGTTTTGGCTACTGCCGGGCAGCACTGTCCCTCTGATGTTCCTTCCCCCATCGAAGGGGATGGCGGTGGCCAAGATCCTGGGAGGGGACACAACCAGGCCAGCTGACCTAAAGTAGCCAAAGGGATATTCCATACCATGGGACGTCAGCTCAGATGTAAAAGCTGAGGGAGAGAGGAGAAAGGAGGGACACTCATGTGTTTATCACTGATTGCCCTCTGGAGCACCATCCCACGAGCTGAGGCCCTGCTTCCCGGGAGGTGTCCGGACATCGCTGCCCATGGGAAGTAGAGATTGACCCTTTGTTTTTTTCTCTTTCGCTCGCGCTCGCAGACCTTGCTTTGCTCTTTGCTTTATACAATAATAAAACTGCCTTATCTCACCCTGCTGGCCATGCTCCAGCTTATTCTCCCCTGTCCCAGCAGGAGAGGGGAGTGATAGAGCGACTGAGTGGGCACTTGGGTCAACCCACTATAACCTAAAAAGCTGTGCTTTTCACATGGTCAACCTGAAAGCCACCTCTGTGACTGTGAAGCCACACTGACTACAACACTTAAAGCCATGATGGTATTAATAAAACATGTGTGTGTGATCATTAGCTCCTTCCTGATCATGACCCCATGCAGAAGCAGGATTTTCACACTGAATAGATAGCATAATCTGCACCACATCGTGCCAGTTGCAGTTTCCAGTTTCTTTCCTGAGATGTTTTACTGTAGAGAAAAGTAAAAAAAAAATAAAAAATCAGGGAATTATATTATCTGTCCTCCTCCCAGCTGCACTCCAGGTTTGGAGCAGCCAGCTCAGAGTCAGCAGAGACTCCACACTCAGGGAAAAAACAGGCAAATAAAAAATATGCTAATTAAAACTTAAAAAGCAGCAACCCAACCACTGGGTGAGAGGAGAACAGGGTAAAATTCTGAGCTGGACATAGCTGGGTGGAGTTAATGCCAGATGTGGGTTTGGTCTACAGACCTGCATGAGAGAGAAACCAAGAAAAGCTGTGACACCCTGCTAGAGCAAGACCTGCAATATCTTCAGGAATGTTTGTGTGGAAATGTCACTACTCCTGGAACTCGCTACGAATGCTTTAAAAGATTCTGGCCTGACCCTCTGCTGTGTGGTACTGCTGCCAGCATGGCCTCACTGGCTCTGTTTTTCATTCTTAATTGGAAACTCTCTTGGGTGTCAAGTTTGCAAACCTTTTCCTCCCTATAAACCTAGCTAAAAAAATGCTTCATAATTCTCCTCTCCTATATCACATAAAAGCAGAGCTGGAGGTGCTGATGAGTTTTATTTTCCATTGTGCTACACACAGTGAATATGCCAATTTTTTGTTTTGCAACTTGTTGCATAGGCACAAGCTCTCCTGCTGCCTCTTGGAAACTTTCTTTTTTTTTTTTTTTTCCCTTTTTTAAAGCTTTCCTACAAAGAGGCTGCCTGATTGGTACTAAAATATTTCAGGCAGCTGACAATTTGGACTGCTGTGAGCCCAGGCTCCTGGCCAGCTCGCAGCACAAGCAGCTGTTCCTCTATCGCTCTTTACTTTGTATTTTTTGCTTATTCAACATGAAACCACAGAACAGGCTCTGGTTTTCCTTGTGGGCCATAAAAAATGACACAAAGGATGCACTGATATCGTGGGGCAGTGGCCATGGGCCTTTCATGGCAGAGGAACAAGAAGAATTTCTCTGCCTCACTGATTTTTAGTAGACTCAAATGCAGTAAGTATAGGACACACAAGGGCAAAAGGAAGATATTGCAATATGTGGGAATCAATAGCTGGAGCACTGAAAGTAGAGTGGCAAAGAGTTATTTTGAACTCTTTTTAACAGGGGGAAATGAATAGGGAATCAGATCCGACATTGCATTGCTATTTTCCCATAATGATATATTTTGTTCGGGAATATCCCCAAAAAAGAGTAATTTGTACTACCTGATTCCACATGCTGTCTCTGGATTAAAGTTTTTCTTTTTCCTCTTATGTTTGGGATTTTATTAGAGTGCCCTCCCACCAACTAATGTTTTCTTCCTTTCAGAAAGTGTCATATGTGATGCATCAAAGATCCAGTGGTCGTTCATATTAAAGTCACTTCAACACTTTTACCCTGCTTTGGTAATAAATGTGATTTGGACCATCATCTTTTTCTCCCTAGTGGAAAATTACAGGCAAGTTTGCAAAGATGACAGCCTCCAATTTATAGAGTTCCCTTTCCAGGTCCTTGAACCACTCCATTAATACTTATGTAAATACAAATAACTTCCAGTGTCATGGTCAGCACATCATGTTCCTATTAGCTCATGGTAAATATTTTAACCCAAAAAGGTTGTTTGATAAGGTTAGGCCCTTAGATCTGCCTAATGATGCATCCATGAGCTCAGCATTTGCTTAGATGCAATATTCAATTTTTGGTGTGAAATATATGCTGGATTGGCACTGAAAAAGTATTTGCAAACTCAATGTAAATATCAGGTATGTGTGTACATGTAAATGCATGTAAATATATGCAACCATCATATAAGAATCACATCTAAACACATGAATTTTCATAGTCAATATTTTAAATAATAGTACTATTAATATTAAGATAGTCTTCAAACATTAATATATGTTTGGTCAATATGTTCCTTACCTACAGAAAGCTGATTTAATTGGGACAAATTTTGTTCCAGAAATGTTTATTCCAAGTATTTTATGCCAAAAAAAACCCTATGGGAGAAAAAAATAACAATAATAGAAGAGTTTTCAGGGTTATGATGGCTGGGGAGATGCTAGTGAAACAATGCTGGTAAAAAGACTTTTTTTTTTTTTAAGTCAGATTATTGTTATAGCTGGTTCTCCAGTGCCCATATGAGTAATACCTCGTTCGTCAACAGAAAACTACCTTAAATATTTGCATTTCTAGTTTTAGCAAGATTTGCACCTCATAGAAGCTGCAAACTACAGGCAAGATGTGATAGGTTTTAGACATCGGAGCTGTGAGTTGAATTTCTATTCTTTCAGGGTGACGCACCCAGGCTAACATCAAAAAAAAAGGAAATATCCCTTTCAGTCCTGCTCAGAACCTCTTGAAGACAATCAGACACTCTCATTTTAACTGATCCTGCACATTAAGTGATAACTGAACTTCAAGGAACATAAATTTTCTTTACATTACTCCCAAATGCACTCACCTGGTTACCACTGAAAGCTGTGATGAAGCTTTGAGTTGACTGAAGCCTCTAATGCCATCTCAAATGCTGGCAGATTATTTCGTTTGCAAGAGAAAGTCTCTTGGAAGAAATTCTTCTGGCACTTTACAGAGCAAATTACACTACTTATCACTAAAAGCATTCCATTTAGCATGAAATACAAATAAATCTTACCAAAAAAGAATCAACAATAAGAATGTGTTTCAAGAAAAAGTAAGTGGTGAAGGCATAGGAAGACAAATAAAGATACTTCAACACATCCTAATAGAAGAAAACTTGTTCATACTTTAGGAACATAATTTATTAAAATTTTATTTCTAAAATTCAAACTATGACACTTCAAGATTTTCCCCGAGGGTATGTGTAATACTATGATCAGTTTTTAAAGTGGATGATTTCCACTCACTCTGACAAATAATTCTGTTTTTTTTCTTTTTTTCTGTATTGCCAATAATAGCTCTCTATATAAGTTCTCCAGAATCCATCTCAAACAAGATGATTGTATCCTATGAGCCATGAAAAGTTGATATGGGAAAAAAGAGACACAGGAGAAGGTATTTTATTTTTTATATTGGCTTGGGATTTTTTTAATAAAGAGGATCACTTATTTCCCAGTATATCAAAGATGAAAATGTACTCATAGAAAGATGACTCTATAAGTAGAAACTTTTACTTTAGATTTCAACACTCCCATTTCATTTTAATCTAAAAATTTTCCTTACATTAGGCTAAGAGCCAGGAAAAAATAGTCTGATTTTTTTCTTGCCAATGCTTTTGTCAGAGGCTGTAGATTAATAAAGATTATAGTAATGGCAGAATTGCACAGAACCAGTAACAAGAGATATCACTCACTGTGCATTGCCATGGTTTCACTATGGAGGATACCAATATTGTGTGCAAAGAAAGCCATTTTAATTTAAATTTAATAATTAGTTTTAGGTAATTTAAATTGAAATGTTAATTGCTGAATTATAGATATCTTTAAAGTGCATAATATTTATAATATTATAATATTTTTCAAATATTTATAATACTTTGCCCTGAAATAAAGCATCAATAAGAGTGATGAAACTACTCCGTTGCCAGGCCTGCCTCAGTGTAATTCTCTTTTTATTTCCAAGCTACTCATTTGCAAGGCAGAGAGGAAAGGAATGCAGCCATGTTCAAATGTCAGCACAGCAGTATGTTGGTGACCCAGCACAGGGTAGGACTATATTTCATGCTTCCCTGAATTGCAAATACTGTACAGAACTATCATGCCACTGGTTTAATTCCTACTAAATTGGCAGGCATTTGACCCAGAAATTTGCCATTTAGCACATGAAAAAATAAATTCCTACATTACAGGATCTCATAGGGGATGTTTTTTTTCCTTTATCCCAAACAATCAAATGATGCAGAAATTTGCAAGTTTTAAATGGAGAGTTTTATTGTCCTTATTGTATCTGAGACATTTTAATTGCAGGATTCACACTGCACACTGTAGGTGCATTATATACATAGAGAAATGGCATTGCAGTGATCTACTTTGGAGTAGGTTTAAAGAAGCTTTTTTCCCTAAAAAACCCAAACCAACCAAACAAACAAACAAAAGGATATTTTATAAAGAAAAACACCATCTTACTACTAATGCAAAGTTAGTAGTCTCAGTTGGTCAGACTAACGCTGGGATAAGTTTACAAAATTTAGTAATTTGTGTAAAAATGTTCAGCTTATATTTTAAGTACCCATAAGCACAGAGCAATGTCTAACACATAACTGAAATGCATAATGTTCCAAGAGGTTGTGGAATTCTTTCCAGAGCTTCCCTTTTGTATGGCAAGATTTAGGTCACCCTTGAGACACCTGATGATGTTTTGCTCTTAAATATCTCAAAGGGTGAAGACTCAAAATTTTGCAATAGCAAGCTATTCTGTTTTGTCACTATCTTTACCACTGGATTCTTCTGAATGCATGAATCTCCCTTGTCACCATTTACTTTTGTTCTGCCTCCCATGATTACAATGAAGGCTCTTTTGTCTCCTTTCTGATAGCACCTTTTACCTGCAGAAAACTAAAATGAATGGTCTGATGTCTCAGAAGTGCCAATAATCCACACTTCTTACTGAAGCCAGGGGAGTCTGAAAGAGTTTTTGCTGTTTATGTCAAGCCACTTTATTGAATGGCCTAATTAGAACTTTGGACTTTAACAATTAAAAAAAGTTCATCCAGACCACTCCTGTGTAGTGGCATAAACATGCTAACAAAACCCCTGAAAGTTTCAAAGCATTCTTTAGTACCTGTTTCACTTGCCAACAAGATGAGTCCCTAAAAGCACCCTGAAACACAGAATGACTACAGAGATACTTTTAAAAATCCCCACGGAATTGTCATTCCCTAAGAAGGCAAACTAGGGAAAAAGAAAGATGCCAAAGCTTTGCTGGTAGTATAAAAACCTGAGAATGGCTGCAGCATAGGTCAGTGCAAAGATCAATCCAAAGCACCACCTTGGTTGTGTCCAGCAGCCAGTGCAGCAAAGCCGTTTAAAGCTGTGCTTTAAAATGACCCATGATGAATTTTTGAAATTTAAAACTCAAAATCCAAATCCCTTTTTCTGACTCTTCTTTACTTAACACAGTACAATAAAGACCAGGAAAGGAATCCATTCACTTCAGGTCAGTGGAAAAACGATCAGCAAGCATTAAAACTCCCACAATTATTGCTGTCCCATTGCCTTTTCTCTTTCAACCTGGAGAAAATTCCTTATTGGGTCTGTTTGTCCCAACACACTGAGGCAATTTAGTCTACTTTCTGTATACTCAGAGTGCTCACACATCTGCCAAGCAACAAGAAAGCTCCTACTTGCTTTGAGCACTCTTTAAATCAAAGATGAGTAACTTGATGAGTAGGTTGAGAGGTTTTTATTTTTATCTTATTTTTGCTTCATGTCAGAGTTGGAAGCAAATTCACACTCCCAAGGGTGTCTTGGAAGAAGTTAGAGGAAGAAAACAAAACATCTACAGTGTTTTAGTGGCAATATCCAGGACAGAGTTAAGTGGTACATGCCAGTAGTAAAACATGTCACAAATATGTGTTAGAGGAGTGGCCACTGCAGGAAGTGCCAGGAAGGTTAATCTATGTGCCACTTTCACCTTGGCTACACGTTGTCCCCAGTGCCATTCTGAGAGTACCTAGGAAGTCATCGGGAGCTGCAAATTCAATTAGAGTGATATTTTACAACAAGATTAAATTTTTGTAGGCTGGAGTATTGTAAACTTTTTATTCCACCATAAAACATTTTAAAGTTAAGTAATCAAGGCTCAAAACTCTAAAATACATGCCTCCCGCATGTATTTAATTACATGTGGTATAACCCTGATTAAAATTTAGGAGACAGAAGGGAAGGGTGTCTGCCTGCAGCAATTACATGTGGGATAAAAGCAGTTTAATACCAGTCAAATTTCACATCAATGACTTTGTATAAATCCATGGAAAACTGCTGGAGCAAGTAGTTATGATTGCTATTACAGTATAACATTAAACAGTGGTCAAGGAAAAGAAGCTTTTGACATAAAAATAATCTGCATAATATGGGCAAACAGGGTTTCATTCAGCTGCCTGTTTTTCACTGTAGAGAATAGGGTGATATAATGAAATCTATGAGAATTTGCTATCATTTATTAACAGGTAAGTGTCTCTCAAAAAATTGAAATTAATAGTAGACTAAGTCAAATAATACATCCTTTCTTAGTGCTTCTATTGGTTTGTCATGCTGAACTGGTGGTGGTTTGTGTTCTCTGCAGAAAGCAGATTAATGTGTTTAGAGGATATGGAGGAAAACTGAACTAACTACAAATTTGTGGTCTGGCCTTTACCCGCATGAAGGACAATTGATCACACCACATTTGCCAGGCCAAGACTGCAAGACTACAGCAAGCACGACTTCATAGTAGGAAGGACAGAAGCTGCATGGAAGCTCTGATCAACACTAAAAGTAAAGGCAAATCTACCACAAAGATTTTGTCATGTCAGCCTTCAGTTCTGACCTGACTAAAATAGCTCCTTACTGCAGACAGCTCTGCTGATGGGGCCAAAGTGTAAGCCTATAATGAAGGTGAGGACTGGTAGAGTGATGGTGGAGCTCCTCAGCTTCATGCAACCTCAGTTTGAAAGATTCAAGATAAAACAGACACTTCCATTATTCAACAGAGGGATAAAACTTTTGTGCTCCCAGAGCACAGACACTCCATCAATGCTGCTATTTCCTGGAAGCACTAGCATCACTTAACACAGTGTAATTGCACATTATAAAACCACAGCTGGGCCTCCAGTGGAGTAATCTGAGAACAATTGTACCAGTAACATGAGAATAATTCTTCCTGCTCCTTCTTATGTTAATGGTTGTAGGTCACAGCGGTAGGGATGCTCAGCTATGGCTCCTTCGTGGGTCAGCATTGTCCAACAACAGCACCGGGCTGGTCAGAGATTTCCAGGAAAAATTTTCCATAATTTACACTGTTTCCTCCTCTTTCCTCCCTTTTGCCTGCTTTTGCAAGTGCTTTGAAAAAAGCAAAGAGGGTGTAATTGCTGTCTCTTAAGGATTTTTGATGTTTCAGTTTTCTGTTTTGCTCTGTTGCACAGAACACATTTTTCAGGTGGTATTGGAGAGTCTCTTAAGCAGGGCTCCAACAGGCGGACCACATTTTACACACTTTTTCTCCCTTTTTTTGAAGCATATGGATGCAAGCTCTGCAAAGGCCAAAACTGCTGTGAAAATGATATTTTGTGGCCACTTAAGCTACAGGACACTTCAAAAATAAAACAAAACCAAAAACAAAAACAAAAAACAAAAAAAAAAAAAAAAAAAAAAACAAAAAAAAAAGAAAAAATATCAAAGAATATCTGGTTTGAAGATATCAAGATGTCAAGGTCAATTTGAACTGGAGAGCTCCAAGTTTTAATCCCATGTACTCACCAAATCACTATTAGGTTGTGAGGCAGAAACCCTTTGCTTGCAATAGGGGCAGGATTAGATTTTAACTCACCTGTCCTAGATCCTCATTGCATCCTGCAGGTTAGAAGCCAGATTTTCCACAAAATGCAGGCCTAATATTCTCTTTTACATGCAGAACTTTTTCAGTACTTGCTGTTGTTTTGTGCAGGTAGTTTATAATGCAACACCTAGAGAATAAAAGAACAAATTTCCTCAAAGAGTCAAAGAGCCAAGCTCCTATGCTAAGGATCTTTCTGAGCTGTGTGCTCCTAAGATCACAAATTCTAATTTGGCTCCCCAGGGTGCCTAAGAATGGCTTTATTGAAAAATACAGTAGTACCTTTTTTCAGGCTCCTTCCAAACTCCTCCTTTGTTTCATCATGCAGCATGAACACCAGTTCTCATACCTTTGAGACATCACCTGGAAAACATTTAGGTTGAACCTGCAAATCAGTGATGAAGTTCTCAACCCCTGTTGTGCTCTCAAGAGCACATGAACATTGGTTGGCTCTGGTGTGACAGGGTCACAAAAATATAAATTCAGATAGTTGCTCCCAAATAATTTTTTCCAGATCCTCTCTGAATTTATTCTGCCTTCAACACACAAAACACAGTCCCAGGAAAAAATAACAGAGCATAAGAATGGCAGCATTTGTAGCAGATCGGGACTAAAACAAATTGGAGGCTACCAGGTGAAAGAACAGATGGAAATGGAATATGACTACATTGGTTCTCCTATACATTTTATTTCCCTACAGTAGATTTTGCATTCAAACTATGTTAGATGTCTCCCTGAAAAGATTTCACTGTGGAGGACAAATAACTAATTTAAGATAAATGAATCACACTGTGAGGTATGTCTTTTAAAATCTCACTCTAACAGATAAATGTGCTACAATCAGCTCCCTATTTAATTCTTAATAGACAGTAGGAATTCCATATTGGAATCAAATATTTGACTCAATTTTACTGCTGTCAGAAAACATAAAACACCTTCCCACAGACTCTTTTGAAATAAAAATCAACAGTAGAAGAAAGTTTATTTTTCAGGGGCATGAAGAAATAGCACGGGTTTCTTCGTGGGAATTCTGAAATGCAAATGTGTGAGCAATACTATCTGTACTGGTAGCTCAAGCCCTATATGCTAGCTCCTCTTACTTTTTGGTATGCTTTCATTATTTTCCCTTTATCACTGCAACCTTGTCTTCAGAAACTGAAAGCAGAGGAAATACATTTCCTGTTATACCTCTTGAAGACTACTCACTTGGTCAATTTTCACCAGAACCCACCAACGAGGAGTAGATAGGGTGGACTATCATCTCTCAATCATATCTCTTCAAAGTAGGATACTTGCAGAATGCTTTAAACACGGTAGAAAATTATTTTTTATTTTCTTGAGCATTGAAGTATTGGCATTTGTCAACTTGAAAGATACTTTTATCATTGTTCAGTATAGAGAAAAAGGTTCTGTTTTTTTTCCTGCAGAGGCAACAACCCTTAATGTCATAGAATGCATAAACAACATGAATATCCTCCTCCCTTTTAAATAGACGTGTTTGTCCAGAAATATGTATTTTGAAAGTGGCAGAATTCCAGAAACTTGATTACAAAGCAGGAATAATGTGGATTATTCAGCAAGCTATAGCACATTATGCAGGTATTTCTTCAAAAGCATAAGATCCTGGAAAAAAATCTCAGGAAAAGGGAGGCTTGGGAAACCTCAATAAAGCTCACCATGTAAGAGAAGTGGATCATACTGGGTAAAATGCAACTGTGGGCGAATTTGCCTTCATAATAGCATGGAGCACTTCTGAAAGCGTAATTGGGACCTGAGAGATGCAATAAGCCTTGCAGTGCTACTGCATGCAGGGACCAGTTCCACTCATCATACACAGCTTGATCACAGGAGCATGGAGAAGAACTTCTTTGTAGCTTAATATGAATCCCCCAGAAAATCTGAAGCAGCAAAATGCTATCTTCTCTTTAATGGAAGACACTTCAAAGGAATGACTCAGAAAACAGACAAAGCAGCCCACTTGGAGAAAGGCATTTGCTGTCCTTGCTGCAGCATGAGATCACAGGCAAACAAAACTGCAGTGACTTTCTGCACCTCTCCCTGATCTCTAAAATGCACCCCGAGACTTAAAAATACATCCCAGCAGAAAGGTGGGTTTGCACTGGTTTTTCCACCCTAGAAGGCACAGCTGGACTAAAGGCTTTGGAATATGTCTCAGTGTGCTAATTGAATTTAAATGTACTCAGAGAAGGGGACAGGATCACACAGAAGTCTGCACTCCTGTGCTTTTATGGGTGGATTTTTTGATCTTCCACATTCCACTATTCAGCATGTTTTTTTTATAAGGGTGGTGAATATAAATTAGATGTATAATCCTATAAATGATCTTAGTACAAAGGCTATTTGATCATTACTTCTCTGTTTATTTAATTCGCTCACAAAATGATGGTATGGAAAAAAATGGGGAAAAAATCTTTTCTGGCTCCACTAGAGTCCAGAAGCTAGTTTTATGACATCTTTAACAAATACAGAAATCAGGGATATGGGAAGGAGGGAAAGTTATGAGAAAGAAAAAGAAATTTCTTGTACATGGGAGCTGACCTTACCAAAGCCCAGAACATCTCACTGAAATACACAATTGTGACAGCAAAAATCTCAGTTCAGGTGGTTTAAATAAAATCAAATCAAGATCAGAAGTTTTACTGATTTACTAACATCTGATAAAGAACTGTGTGACCTGGGTATTCAAGGTCCATATCAGCACTAGAAGAGATTCAGCACAGCACTGGACACTTTCAAAGCATTAATAAGCGTGTGCAGAGGCTCCACACCTTCCCATGCCACCTCCAAGGCACATAAACCCCAAATCCCTCCCCAGATGCCTGGCCCCAAACACGCTCCACATTGCTTTGTTGCTCCTTCTCCGATTGGCTCCAGATTTTTTCTAAAGTTTCTTTTTAATCCCCAGTTACTCTTTATTCAAGCTGATGGTTGTATTCCTCAGTTTCTTGTCCAGTTTTGGGCAGCTTTTGAGGTGTTTAAGTCCCTGGGTTTATGATCCCTTTTCTAGGTTTGCAGCTCATGCCATCCAGGCCATCCGATCCAAAGGAGGGATAATGCAAGGTGGGCACTTCGGATCTCGCCTCATGTGTTCCAAAGAGAGGAAATGAGTAATTTTTGGGACCAGTAAGTTACCCTTTAGCCCCTGGAAGATAATTTTGACATTACAGTCCAGCTCAACTCAGAAGCAGCACCTCAGCTTTCCATTTGTGTCAATCAAAGGCCCTCTTAAACAGGCAAACTCTTTACAATTAGGCTCAAGCAACTATCTCAAAAGCCAGAGCATGCCACACTGTGTAATTTTGTTCCAGAGTGCATTTTCTGTGCACCAAGATGAGCTGAAATCCTGACAGCTTTAAATACATAAGCTGTTATAAAGGCAGCTACAAACATGTTCATCATTTACATTGTGGTAATAAAAATATGAGTTAAATTGGAGCTGTGAAAAAAATAAATGAGTGTACGATAGAAATTATTACTTTTACAATTAGATTTTTAATCTTATGTCTATCCCTAAAAAATAGTGCATTTTAAAAATTATTTTGGTGGGGAAGGAAATGTATGCAGTTTATTTATTAAAATATTTTTTACACTAGTCACTTCATACTATAATAGTCAAAGCATCTTGCCTAAATGGATTTCTCCCTAAGTATTGTATTTTTATTAAAAAATTGAATTGAAAATTTTGGCTGAAATTTATTGTAAAATCCCTCACAATATTCATTGTTTGTATCTCAAAATAATTGCTGTCTTTTTAATTGTTCATTAAGCCAGATTGTAGATTGGGTGGTTTCTTTTAAGATTTTTTAAAATTTAAATTTCAGGTTTTGTTTTAAGAAAAACGATGTAAAGCATTATAAATTTTAATGTAACCAAATGACAGATTTCACAAAATTCACATCAGACATGCTGGGGGTTTGGCCATCATTCTCTTGAAGTTGCATGCTCAGGTTCAGCCAGACACTCATCATAATTAAAGAATAAAGCAGAACAACTGAGATTGGGCACTTTTTCCCTCACACCTCATTTATGACACACTGCCAATTATTCCACAAAACCAATGCACTGGCTTTTCTGCCCACCTGGAAGTGGTTATAACATCATGACTTAAATATTCTCAAAAGTTCCAGTAATATTTACTTTCACTTCATCTTGACTCTTTTCAAGGTGTCATGGGCTGATACGCTCTTACTTCAAAACAACAGAATAAAACAGGTAAGTGATAGGTAATCACTGGGGAGCCAGAGCATTCCTTCACTGTATTTATCTTTGCCCTCACTAATTTTTATTAAAGTGTTATTTTTCTCCTGTAAAACAGTCAGAGAGGCTGGGTCATCCCTGGAATTCAGGCTTATATGTTTGGTAACAGGAAAAAAAGCTACACACAGGACCTTGCTTAAACCCACATTAATATTTATGTATGCACTTAATTCTCCTCACCTGAGTGCAATTAAGGACTTGCATATGCCTTTGTAGAACTGGGGCCAAAATAATTACAGTTTACACAAGACTGTGACAGGGAAATATTTCATTACCACAATTAATCCTTTAGAGCATTTCAAAATGGCCAATTTCTCAGAATAAAGCAGAATATTTGTTGCTAATCAAAGGCAAAGTTTTTGTAATGGTAATAGATGACATTTAATAGCACAGGAATATATACCATTTAACAGCTCCATAATCCATGGTAATTTTTATTTCACTAATGTTTATTGCAAATGGGAGAGAAAGAATGAGAAAGCCTTCCCTTATAGTATCAGAGACACTTGGGTTACATTTTTACATTAGGTGGCACTAATTCCCTATTAACTGGAATTAATGTAATATACAAAATCCACTTCAATTTCTTAGTGCTAATGTATAATTTTAGAGCTGTTACACTTTACAAACCACACAATTCAGCACTAAATGCAGGCTTGTCTGTACCTTACACAAGTTCTAATAACCTTCAGATGTTCTTTAGCAGCAAACAAGTCAGATCACGTTTTGAGGTGCTGGACAATTTCAGAACCCTGGACCAGTCTCAGCTATCCAGCACGTGTTCCCTGTCAGCTGCCATCATAAGGAATTGGTGTTAAATCAGATAATTAACCAGTCTTCAGGGGGATAGGCAGTGGCAAACTATTGTCAAGAGAACTGAGAATTTGCATTCGATTACAAAGGAACTTTTTTTAGGTACCAAAATTTCATATTAATTAAAAGATGCAAAATGATGTAGGGAGCAAAGTGGCACATGGAACAGCGGGTGAGATGTAAAACCTCAGTATGCTTTACTACAGACTTCACTGGTTTAGGGTCCAGTTCCCTTTTTCAGTGCAGCACAGACCCTGCTAAGCCCAGTCCCAGAGCCTGAGGAGCCACAGCAAACCTGTTGATTGCAAGAGGTCATGCTGGGATGGGAGGAAGAGGGAAGCAAGAAACAATTCTTTAAAAAGGTGCAGGAAGAGATGCACACAAGTAATGTCACAGAGGCAAGATGAAGCCTTGTAGGACCAGCTCCTGACCCTGAGTACATAAAATGTCTCCTTAATGTGGCCTCCCTTGTGCCTGTAGCAGCTCAGTCCCATTGTGTTCCCGCAAGCTCCCAGGGAAAAGCCCAGGCTGGGCACAGGGGTGTGGACAAGGCAAAAAAGCATCCATGTGAAAAGGAGCATTGGGCTCCAAGCAGAGCAGGTTTGAGCACAAACACCACTTTTTCCACGTAAGGATTTCTGTAAAATAACTATGATTGAAAAGACCCTAATTTGCATCCGTTGATCCACACAGTTCTAAGGAACTTAGTTGTGTTACAGACTCTCTGCTCTTCTCTGTTTAAATACCTACACGCACAGAGGCAATGCTGCTTTTCTACCATGCCCAGAACACAGGAGGGCAGGAGATTGAGCTTTCTAACCCCATCCCTTAAGGGTGCCACCTGCCTAGGGTTCAGAGAAGTCAGCTGGGCCTGCTGTTTCCCAATTACATTTCCATTATCCACCTCGTACCATCCTTGGCCTTCCCGCCCCTGACTCTGGGCATTTTGTTCAGCACACGGTGTTTGCTATTGATAACTGCCAGGTTAATTGCTCAGGAGAGCCACAAGTCCTCCTTGCCAGCACCAATAATTGACACAGCAGTGGGGGCGGCTTTTCAAAGGAAAGCCTTTTAATGCATTCATGAATCAGGAGCAAGAAGTCCCCAGAAGGAGCAGTGAATTAACAATTGATACAAATCGGAGGAAATGTCTTTTCTGGAAGGTGGAAGTACATCTCAGAGAGTGGGCAAAATGAATTAGAAGTTAGAAGAATAATTATGAAGGAAAGAATATGTGGATTTTCTTTTTATCAAGATCTATGCAAATATAATCCCCCCAAAATAGAAAAAAAAACCAAGATAAATGTGTTTATTTCATTTCAACACTTTAACTTGTGTGTGGTTAGTTTTCTGTTTTATTAACTACAATTTTGCTCAGTTTTACAGAGCAAAGAACATCCCTCAGGTAACCCTAGCTCCCTGCTGGAGGCAGTAGTTGGACCACATGGGTATGTTCCACAGGATTCTTCTTTTCTCTTAATATTTTAATAATTTTCTTATCAATTGCCTGTGCAGTTTCAAGGAGTATTTATTTTGCTGATGGGTAGGCATTTGACCAGATCTTCTTATAGTGTAATATAAACTCTTTAGGTGACAACCACATTTACAGAGTTAGATTTGGTTTATATTTATAGTTATTTCCATCTTAAAATTCCTCTAACCAGAAAGAAAATTACCTAGCATTATTTCCAAGAAATGTATAAAACCCAAGCATGTTCAATTGTTTTCCAAGAACTTCCTGGGTGATTTGGGAGAATTTTCTGGTAAAATTCGTTGTAAAATATTATATAACCATGATAGCAGGATCCCTTCCCAAAGACACTCATACAGATTGAACAAGGTTACCCTATGAAATTAGAGGAGCGCAATGCAGAGGAAGAACACCAAAGTTATTTATGAAGTGCTTGGAGACTGAAAATAAGTAAGTTAAGATAAACAAAATATGGTATAACCAGGTCTACCTGAGGATTGATATTGATTTTTGCCTTTATAGGCTTGGTCAACGTAGCAGTGCACTCTTTATGTGAAACTTACTTGTGTTGGATTTTAGTGGAAGCAAGACCCAAATCAAAGATTTTTTTTTCTTGTTTTGTACGCACCACCATTTAAAAATTACTTTAATATTTATACTGAAATGCCAGAACAATAAAGGAGTGTTTTATTTTCACAATTGGTATTTTTAAGTGAGCTGTTTATTGTCATGGAAATGATTTCATATGCGTGGCCTAAAGAAAAGGAAAATTTGGGGCAGGTTGAGAGGGGGCTGTAACGAGACATTCTATTCACAGCTCTTTGCAAATTAAGGTTAAACCCAAGCCAAAAGCCGAGATCTGAAATTTAGGTTCTCTGTAAATTCCAGAGCTTTGAAGAATAGCTAAAAATTCCTATATAAATCATCTTAAACTCTCCTTCGGGTGTTATGGAACTCTGCTGACCCATCCAAGTGAGATCTTACCAAGAGTGTGAGAAAGGCAGCTGAACTCTGAGGTGTCTGTGGCTGCTGAGCCAAGAAAGAATTTCACTGGTGGAACATTCCCAGCCCCAGCTGTGGGAACAGTACTTTGGAAAGTGCTGGGTGCACTTCCTGCAGCTTTTGTGGCGTTTAATTTGCAATAAAAAGAAAGAGGAATGGAGATTCAGCAGAGCCCTTCCGCAGCCATGACATTAACAAATGTTTAGAATAAAGTCTACAGTGTAAAAAAGTAGCAAATGTTTCAGAATCGATGAAAAAGCAACCATGTCCCTTTCAATTTTCTTGCTCTTCATTTTTTCTGGAAAGCAGAAAAGTAGATTATTGTAATGATTAAGACACTGGCCCTCGACTCACACTCAATTCCCTGCTCCCACATGCTTTTCTCACCATTTCAGCAGCAGAAAGGGCACAGAAGTGGATGATAATACTGGCAGAGTGACATTAAGGAAAATTAGATTTTTGTATAGAGGGAAAAGGGAGTATGAAAAGCACTTGTAGTGACTGGCCATTTTGCACTCACAGCTGGGGTGATGTCTGGTGATCCTTCAGAACTGAACAAAGCCCTGTATAGAGAAATATTCAGCATTTCTGCATCCACACTTCATGATTCCTGTCCTCAGGAACGAGTATCATGGAATAGCTCCTACATGATGTACTTATGCCCTAAACCACAAATTCTTAGGTTGCCCTGTACTAATATCTGCAGTGCTGAGCCTTCAGGGTGCCTGGAAGAGCTGTCCTCAGCAAGTGGGGATTGGCTGTGATTCAAAGTCTTTTCCTACATAATTGTAACAGATAACAGGAGGATGGGACAGAGGAAGAACCCAGAATTGCACACACAAACCACAATATTACACTTGAAACACTGCTGCTGACCTAAAAACATAGACTCACAAGGACTCACACTGCACCCAAATTTTGTGTTGCATTTGTGCTGAAAACAAGCTGAAATTTGAATGCTTTTCCACATATGAAAATTCATTTTGCTGGAGAAGTGCCAATATATTATTACTATTTTAATTATGAAAATAGTTTTATATATTGCTCTACAAGGCAGAAAAAGTGGTTCCAAATCCCAAGGCAAACACAATATATGCTTCTCTTCTCTTATCTGTTGTCTTTTCCTCCCCTTTCCTCTCTCTTTGCCTCTGTCCACCTTACACTGACCAAGTGATGGAAGTTAATGACATCAGGGAAGGTCTCTGGCCTCCCTTAATGTTGTCAGGCCACTGCAGACCTGCCCCAACGCCCTCCTGTGCTGGCAGCTCTGATGCTTTGTGACGGGGGTGCTGTGCTAAAAAGGTCAGTACTGCTACATTAAAATTCAGTGTCCAGTTCACCTTTAGAGTCTCAGCAGCATTGATCTCAAGGCAGCGTCTGAACCAGCCTCACGAGCCACACCCGAGCACATCAAAGCCCAAGAGCCCCCTGACAGTGCCCACAGTACCAACACAGTCCCATGGTGTTGTGTTAAAATCTGTGTGGGCAGAGCAATTCATTTCTCATCTTCTCCTGCTGGGGACTACTCCTGTAGGGAACAGCAGACCTGAATATTGATTAAGTGTTTGCATTTGGAAAGGAACATCATTGAGGAGCGCAGCTTCACCTTATTACTGCTACAGCAAATGCAGGAACCTCTGCCTTTCCTGCAGGTTAGCAGTGCCAAATCAATATTCCCCTGGCACAGATCTCAGTGATAGGCTTAGTAACAACAGGTTTTTTTATTATTTCTTCCTTTTAATCTCTCCGAGGGATGGAAATTATATGTGTACAATAACCTGGACAGTATCAGTCTTGAATCCAAACTTTCTGCTCTCTATCCTCATTTAATGCAGAGTTTTATTTGACTGTTTGGAATTTATGTCCATGCTTCAGGATAGCTCTGGTGAACTAAGCTACAGGTTAAATTTATCTTTGGAGTAATAGCAAAGAATATGGCTAAGAGCTATAAGAATAGTTAAGAGCTGTGGCAATGAAAAGATGTGTTGTGCCCTGGAAAACCCAAAATATTTGGGGCTTGCACCCTGTCTTATCACAGAGTACCCTCCACATACTGATGTAGGTGGGGATATGAAGGATTTTCTCCAGGTCTCTGGATCTCACATGCTGAGAGCAATGCACCCATAAAACGTGCAGCACTTATGCATTTTCAAGTGCATAAAAAATGCAGGTATATTTACTTTAAAGTACGGTAAGGGATGATATATCTTGAATTGTTATTATGTCACCAAGGAAACAGATATAGTCATCATTTTCTAGAGTGTCTGTAAGGACTATACAAATGTTGGGAGGGACATATTTTTTCTGTTTCAAATACAGATGTATCTGAGGTGGATTCAGGTATGAAATCAATTACATACTGCACATCATTTCAGGAAAATGTGTTTTAACAGGAAAAAAGAAGGAAAAAAGCTATAAAGAAATTGAAACTACAAAGGTAATGCAGGCAGGGAAAAATTAATTACTTGGTTTAGAACCTGAGCAGGGCACCTCTGATTAATAGGACTCTCTGGTGAAACCTGCTGTGGGAAAGTTAATCAGCATTAGAGGCAGGCTCTGGGTGTGTCACACTCTGGCAGCCCAAAATATCCAAACTGAATTTTAGGGATAAGTTGCAACACTGATTTGGGCTATGAAGGTAGAGGGAATGACACCATCAATTAGTTATCCATAAATTCCACTTCTTACCACAAATGTGATGGGCGTCCCTTATCAGTTCTACTAACAAGTTAAAGGCTGACTTGGCTTGGAAATCATGACGAGATCATAACTCAAGGAGATGTGACAGCAGGTTGTCATTTTATGTATTTTTCATATGCTTTTGGCTCCTTCTTCCATCTGGTCATCACTGCCAACACAACTACACCAGTTGCTGAAAGAATGAGAGTCTCTTTATAAGGTTGGCTACATTTCCCTTATACTGCTGCGTTGGCTCTGGAGCACTGGATATTTGTTGCATTTTAATTAGGGACATAATCTTTAAACTACAACTCAGACAAACAGTCTTGAAATACTATCCCAACTTTCCCTAAAGAAACTAGAAAGAGTAGGTGTTTGTGTGCTCTTTTCTGCTTTCTGCTGAAAGAGTGGAAACCTACTTCCTACCCTAGAAAAAATGGTAATACCACTGAGTGATTTCCTGTTTTGATGGGGTTTGTCCCCTCCAAACAAGCAGGTGAAAAAAGGTAGTTCAAATGAAGTGGCAACTTGTTGGCTCTTTCTAATTAGGATGGTTCTGCTGAGATGCTGTGCTCTCTTCCAAGGCTCTAAGAGGACAAGACTTGCAGGAAGAGCAGGGATAAAGCCTGCTTTCCCTTCAGGGTGTGAGCTCTCACACCAGACCCAGAGTAAGGTAATTGCTGCCACAATTCCTGTGGCCAAGGATCTCAAAAAGGATCTGCTTTGAAAGAAAAGAAACCTCTCCATGGCTGGATCTGAAATAGAAGTGCTGTATCCTCCTACTGCAAAAGCACAAAATGTCTATACAAAACCTCAGTTCATTTTCCATGAAGGACATGGGAATGTATCCAGTGATGTCATCACAGAAAACTCCTAAAATATGAGAAAAAATTCAGACTCTGGTAAAGAGGGCTAGGTAAGATGAAACACAAGGGATCCAGGAGAATGAAGGGATTGCTATGAGGTCTCAGGCTCTAGAGAGTGGTGGTTTTAAAATATTACCTATCCTGCAGAAAACACAGTAAGCTCAGCGCCACAAGCACTTTTCAGTGGAAGCTGTTTCCCAGATCCAAATTTTTACTTTTATCCAGCTTAATTTTATTTCAGAGAAAGTATAGATCGACTTTCTTAGGAAGACACAGGGCATGGGCTCTCAGTTCAGATATTTGCAGTAAACAGATAAAGCAGAGGGAAGAGCTGCATGAGCTGGAAAACAGGAGGAAAAAAAAGAAAAATAGGCTTTGTGACCACCAAGATGAATAACTCACCCCTCCACCCACGAGTAAAGGGCAATGACTTTGGGGCTGTCCTTGCCAGGGGGAATAATTGATTCCCATGAATAAAAACATTAATTAAGAAATAAAATAAAATAAAATAAAATAAAATAAAATAAAATAAAATAAAATAAAATAAAATAAAATAAAATAAAATAAAATCTCTCCTCATGCTTTGACCTCCTCACCTGTGGCACTCTGGCTTTTATTTCCCCTGCAGTTTTAAGGGACNAATAAAATAAAATAAGTACAGCCCTGTCAAACCCTGTATTAAAACATAAATGGCATGTGTTCCACCAGGCTTGGAGCTTAAGTTAGCAGTCTTTTATTCAGTCCACCCAATAATGTCAATATAATGGGAAATACTATTTTTTCCTTCCGTATGTTATAGTTCACATACATCTACAATCCTGTGGTAAATTATAGCTGGAGGAAATGGAGTAAGAAATCACCTCTCAGTCTGTCTGACATTATAAAGTACATTCAGCAGGGAATCTAACACATACACACAAAAAATCCTATGCCCAAAAAGCACCTAAAAGCTATCCACTTTTTATTTTTTCAGAAAAAATATTTGTTAGGAAAAAAACCTGTCAGCAAGATGGCATAAGCTAAGCAAACACTTAATTAATTGCCTATTCTGTTGTCAAAGCTTGGCAACAACAATAAAAAAATAATCTGAAATTTGATAGATGAGCTTTTCATAAATTTAGGCAAATTATTTGTGGCATTTATTCATGAACTTATTCTAATGAGCTGGCAACCTCTTAGGAAAAGAAAAATGCAAACTTTCTGATTGTTGGGAGCAAGGGGTTTGTCACTTTCAGCAGCCTATACTTTTCCATGCAGTATATTAAAAACAAAATCACGAGTTACATTGCCTAAGGAAAGGGGCTGTGAAAACAGACTGAAAAAACTCAAGTAAGTTATAACTTTTAGGTTACAACTTTTTCCATGAATGCCCAAGAGATGCTGATGTTCAGTACTGGAGTCTACCAGTAACTGAGGATGACTGCAGATAGGAGAGCTAAGCACTGAAATCACAGGGTAAAACTGAAATTTTCTTTAAAAATCTGATAAAACCCCCTTAAAATCTAAATTTGCTTTTCTTGAGAATTATGCACCATTCAGTCATGCAATTCTGTTCCTTTCATCTGCAACAAATAATAATGCTTTAATTAATGTGGGGTACTGTCTGCTGTTCTAGATTAAGAGGTTTTTAGGCAACCTTTATGTCATTCTCCTCCTCAGCCTTGTGCCATTGCTGCTTGTCTGCACAAACACTTTGCAGCCTTACCTTGGGAATGCTGTGCTGGTACTCTCAGATTTGAGAGGAAAGCAGAGACAGCTAAAAAAATAATTAAAATAAGACATAAGGACAGCAATACCAGTCAAGAGAGGGACAGAAGGGGGGTAAGAGGAATGATAAAGATGTACATTAATCCCATGTTTTAATCTTTGTAATGCGAACATGTCAGTGAGGCCCATTTGCATACAAAGAAGGCAAATTAGGTTTCACTTGCAAAATCACTTTAATTTTAGCTTTTAAGTGACAGCCTGTGGAACAGCCTTGGGACCAATACCAATCTCAGTTGCCAGTGATCCTTTATCCTTACGCAGAACAGAAAGAGCTGCTTAAGTCAGCAGCTGTTGTGATGCAGCTTCACCAAATGCACACAAAAATTTGCTTGGCCCAGTTTACCTGTGAGTCTGAAAGAATTCCCCACCTTGTGCACTCTAATATGAATACACTGGGTTTTACATTAGTGGGCTGGAAAATATTTGCTGTGAAAGAAGTGTCCTCTTATCCCCTTTCCCTGCAGCTGGAGCAAGTGGAGCAACTCCTTACACATCTCTTCAAGACACAGCTGCAAAGATCATTTTCCTGGTGCAACTCCCTGTCTTTGGCACAGATTTCCTCTTTCAATTTTTGAATGAAAGTTTAGGAATGGGTAGGATGCATGGCCTTTCCACTCATAGGTGCAATTCAAGGGTATGGCCCAGAGAATGTTCCCATATAAAATATCAAATTTCAATGGACCTTCTTGTTTCTTGAAGGAAACTGTCTCTCCACCAAACTGTTGTTTCTCCACTGCCTTGACCTTTGACTGAAGAAAAAGATGTCCTGCCAAGCCCCTTCCCTGGGATGAGATCTCTTACATAATTAAAGCTGACACCATTGAGTTTAAAAAATACAAATACAAATATCACAGAGAATATAAAGAAGTGTAAGAATCACAGAGGGTCTTGACACCTTAATGGACATTAAAAGTATTAAAAATAGTAGTGGCAGACTGGGTAAATTCCAATTTATCAGTGGGCAGACATTGGCATTTGAAGTTAGTGGGAATTTTGCATGCCTTAACATTGCTCTAAGTTATGATTTTTTCTGAAGGAAATTTCATATTTTTGCTATTTAATAAAAATATTTATTTAGACAAGCTATTTTAGTTGGTACCATATTGAACTGTAATTAAAGATTTACAATCCTATTAAAAGGTAATGCTGTAGTTAATCCTTAATAATAACAACACATTTCATAAAAGTTCAGGGTTACACACAAAGCTGAGCAGTTGATGCCTCCTGCAAAATATTTGCTGGATTTTCTAAGAGTCAGCAGAGTGCACTGCTACAGCTCTCCTTCAAATAATCTATTCAGTCTATACAACTGTGGAAGTAGCCCAGGAAATGCTAAATATTCCTGTATTTTTATGACCTATGCATTTATGCCAATGCCTAGGGCACACATTTTTCCATCTTGATTTTGCAGGATTAGCACACAGATAATCCCACTTTATTTCATACATCTTTGTTGGGGTGACAGAATTATCAGATTGCCACACAGTGACTCATTTAATTGTGGAATGAATGGAATTATGGAATTCAAAATAACAAGGACATTACCCCAATTCTAATATAATACATGGACTAGGAAAAAAACCCCAACAATATCCTGTAAAAAATAGTACTGTTGTAACTTTAGTAAATTAAAATGAGAGAATTAAACTTATCACAAGCCTTAGAATGAACAACAATAAGTGTTTGGTTCCTTTCTGTTATCATATTTCACATACCACTGAATTTGTTAGAAATTCTGTGATGCAAAACAAATTGTGTATGTGACCAAAATTTGCTGAATTATCTTTTTACACACATTTTTAAGGAAAAAACAAAATAACTCTGTGGGCCATAAATTAATCCAAAGCACCTCTTTCATTTTTGTTTTGCTATGCAAAACTCTTCTTTAGCTTCAGATGATGTAATGTTGGTTCAATTCAGCTTTAAAAGGTTCTGTCGAAATTCAGCCTAAACCTCAAGTAATGTGGAAGCAAAAAACGTTCCACATAAGTGGTTGATGAAAATATTGCAGATTATTTTTAACTGCCACTGGTTATTCAGAGCTATTTTGACCACTATTCTACAAATAACAAGCCCTGTCCTATCATGCCCTTAGGATGCAGAAAGGGAAGGAGCTGTTGCATTTTGTCCAGCTCCAGAAAAGGTGGTCACCAAAGCCAGTGCTAAATTATGGAGGTAACAATATTTTTGAGCTTACTTTTATGTAGCATCTTTCTTAACCTTTTCCTGTGCTTCAGGACATCTCATACACATCAAATTATGCATAAACCACTTCTCTCTCTCTGCATTTTTGCTGTAGTAGCAGTGGTTATTTTTGCCCTGAGGTAAGAGAGAGGAGAGGTGTGGCTATGTTTCATCTCACACAGTGGGACACGGGAGCTGAGAGTAACTTAAAAACAAATGGGCGCTGCTGTAGAGGCCAGACAAATAAGGAACTCAAATGGTTGGGGTTTTTTCCAGCTCACACTCATTATTTGCTATCCCTTCTGAGCAAATGTGACACTAAAGTGGTATCATAACAGCGGTGAGGAACCTTGCTGGCAATCCCAGTGAGGTATTTCCCTTACCCTATGGAATATGATTTCCAGAGAGATGAAGTGCTGCTCTGAAGCAGGAGGAGCAGGTTGCTTTTGTGTGAGGGGGACTCAGCTCTGCACCTGCTGCACCCAGATAAGGCACTTCTGTCCCAGAAGAGCACCTGCAGTAAAAACAGGCTTTGTGCAGATGAATCAACACCAATAAGTGCCAAAATAAGTAAGTATATTTTATAAGGAAGAATTTGCAAATGCTTCAGTCTCTCTAGGTTTCTCAGAATCTGGGTTTGTTTCTTTATCTGCAGTAATCTTTCAGCCATTTGAAGTTTTCTTCCTCAGTTGTGGAAAGCAATGTTTTCCTTCTGAGATGCTCAAACACTGCTTGATGATACTCCCAAGAATCATTTGGAAAGGCAAACTGGATTTAATTAGCATTTTAGCTTAAGATAATTGGTCCAGAGCAAAGGCCTACCATGATATTTGTCAGTTTAAGGAATATTAGGCCTTCTCAAGCTCCTTAAAAACAGTCCCCCACAAAAATTGCCACACTAGATGTGTCAAAATTATCTGAGAATTCAGGTGGATACTCAAGTGGATAAAACAGCTTCTAAAATATGACATCTCCTGGCTTATGACACTGAACATAAGATTAGTATTTACACCTTAACTTGCTGTAAATAGAAACCTTTCCACAAAGCCTTGGCTCCATCTCAAACCATCTCTAAAATCAAGGCCTGAGATGTATCTTCAGAGGGAAATACAAAAAAAAAACAAACACTCTTTCAAGCATTTTATTTTATCTTAGCTAATCCTTCTGCCTTCATTTGCCTGATGCACAAATGCCCACGTAATTCACTTGTGAAGTGTTAAAAAACTTAGTCCACAGGGACTATTTTATTTTCTCAACTTCCATCACAGATCCTGACATATTTTCTCAAATTAATTGTTTTTCATGTGACAAAAGCAATACTGATAAAGTATTGCTTTCAATTTAATTATGCATGCTTATCTATTATTATTATAAAACAAAAGTAAAATTACATTTTCTGTAAGTATTTTGCTTACCTTTTTTTCTCTCATTTCTTCTGATTGGTGCTTTAATTATATGCTTTTTTTATTGTTTTTTTAATGGAAAATAAATATCAGTATGACCGAATGTTACCAGAACTGCACTCTGCTCTATATTATTAGAATAGAATATAAACAGGTATTTCATATATTGATCATTAAACTATCCTGTTTTGTGAAGGTGTTGGAAATCCTCCTCAGTCTTCTCTTTTATGCAATTTTCAAACATTGACAACACAACATTCATTCCATTTTACACAGCTCTTAAATATTATGACAACGCTGGGAGTCACTTTCTGAATAGAAAATATTTGCAATAATAAAATGTTGGCAATTGATTCCCATTTAGATAGCTTTTTATTAGTTTTTTTAATGTTAAAATCTCTTTAAGCTTGAGCTGAAAAGAATGTTTCAAAATTCCAATCTGTTAATCATCTTGCTTTTGCAATGAAGAAACCATCAGGCCACTCCCTTGATACTAAACACATTTAATTTAGCTCTGGACACATTTTTATTTCAGTGTATCAGTAGCAAGCAAGAAAGGAAAAAAAAAATCCACAGTTGAAATATTAGTTTTCTAAACTCACAAAATAAAGTGACTTTATAAATCACCCAGAGCTACTGAACAAGTAATGTCGGAAATGCCCTCTCAAAATTTATCAGTCCATGCTCTTCAACAAATCAGAGATTACCTACTTTAAGTAGAAACTTCAGGTTTGCTTGTTCTGGTTGGGGTTAGGAAATGGCTGACCCCAGTTTCTCATTAGCAGCTAGTTCAGAGTTCAGGTAAAAGAACCAGCCAAAAGCTGAAATATTCACCACAGAAACTGGAGTAATTATTTTTCTGAAAAAAGTCATTTTCCTGAAGGAGTTTCATTTTCTGCTTTCTGAGTTGTTTTTTTTGTTGTGGTTGTTGTTGGATTTTTTTTAACTCTTCCTCTCTCTAATCTGATCTAGCAACTAAAACCCTTTGAAGTAAAATAAAAGCAGGAAAGAAATAAGACATCTCAACAGAGATTGAACTGGAAGCAGTTTGGATGACTACACTTGAAGGAAAATTCCTTATATCAGCAATATTAGTAAAATCTCACTAAGGATGAAAAGAAAGCAAATCAGTGACCTATTTAATTAAATTATAGGAAAATCAATAATATAGATAATATTAGCTTGTGGTCCTAGATCTCTGCCCAGGTTGAATATTAGGAGAATAATTTGACTTCCCAGGACACACAGACACATCTACACCTCTGTACCACTGAGCACCGTGGATTGGATTTGAACCAATTACCTCAAAAGCAATGATCAATCTTCGATACCATCAGTAATTATAATCTAGGTTAAATATTTGGAAATTTCAATAAATTTCCTCCTTGAATTCTTTCAGATTCTGGCCTCTTCTTGTCCTTTAGCACCTCGAAAACTGTTGTAGATGAAGAAAAAAATAAAAAAAGATAAACTTTACATGAGGAGGGTTCATCTAAATCTAAATCTAAATCTAAATCTAAATCTAAATCTAAATCTAAATCTAAATCTAAATCTAAATCTAAATCTAAATCTATCTAAATCTAAATCTAGATCTAAATCATCTAAACTCACTGAAGTCTTTTAAATCCTTTCTGAAAGAGGTGATTAATTTATTAACACACAGCACTGGGAATCTGTGTCCAGAACTATAAGGCATGGCTGTCTAGGTGTGAATGTAATAGGAAACAATCTTTATCTTCTAAATGTTGCCCATCAGTTTTTAAAGACAACTCTAAGTGGTAGATGGTAGAAAAATATTTAATTTTTAACAAAAAGCATTTTCCCTGCATGGTCATCATACAACATCACATTCTCCAGTTATATGAGCTTCCATTTGAATAAAGCATTTTTTAATTAAAGGGGAAAATATTGAAATATATTAATCAAAGAACACAGGAAGGTTTGTTTTTTTTTAAATTTGTAAATCAGAGTGAGGTCTAAGGCAATCCTGAGGTAGTATACTGCACACATTAAAAAGCTTCATGGACTCAGTGAGAGATATCTCACGAAGGATAAAGATTCTCAATTTCTGGGGCAGCTTAGAAAAATCTTACTACCGATCATTTTTAGGAAAAAAAAAAGATAAGAATAAATCTGCAGCAACTTCTATCTAAAATGAATGATCACTTTACAACTTGTCCTGAAACACGATATTTTCAAGTTGATTCAGACTGACATGTTCTCATGTTTAATGTCCCTGCTCATCCTATTGATAAGGTGACAATACCCTTGAGTGCACACATCCATCACAGCTGGAGGATGTGCTGAAGAGCTGTGGGCTCTGTTTGAAATCCTCACCAAGAGAGAAAGTCAGTGTGAAAATCTCTCTTTTATCATCGAGCTGGGGGATGTGGAAATTTACTATCTCCTTGCTTAATAAGCAAATCGATGGCCTTAAAACACCCTAGACTCCACCCCAAAAATCATGGAGCAGGGCAGTGACCTTCCTGCTATTTCCATCTGTAAACAGTGGCTCACCTGCACTTACAGCTTCCCAGTAGCTCTTTTCCCGTTGAAAGGAATGAGATGAATGTGTCCTTACAAACAGACCATGAAAAGCTGCTTGCAGATAGGGCCAGGAATTTATAGATAGGGAAGTAACAGAAGAAACCATCAATTCTAGAAAATGACATGGACTAAGTGACACAGACTGCTGCTCAGCCAAGGCCATGTTAAATTCCTGAACTTGGAGAAAAAGAAAAAAGTCTTAACAGAATTATGAATAGTGTTTTGCTATAAAAGAGAGAGAGAGAAAAAAAGGGATGCATATTAGAGGAGGCATAGAGTAGGCAATTTGGGAACTCTATACCTTCTGTGTACCTCAGCCCACAGGGAAAGAAAGAGGGAGATGCAGCTGGAAACTTAGGATATAAAGGGGGCTGCATCCTGCAACAATTTGAGACACCCCATTGGAAATGCCCCTTGGCCTCTCCCTTTATTCAGATAAAGTTCCAGGACTCCTCTGTCTCCTCTTTGACATAAACCTCTGGCATTGGGAATTTCTCCACACACTGCTGTGAAAGGGATTTTGGATGCTCAGCATCCCACGCTGCAGAGGTTCCTGATTTGCAGACAATGACAGGCAGAGCTTGCCTGTGATCTGCCCACCTGTCTGATGCTCATTCTCTGGCACAGCAGCCTCAGAAAAACCCCGGGAAGGGACACGTTTCCGAAGGCAAAATCCATGTGCTGTATGTGAGCAGATGCTCGCTCTGCTCTCTCCCAGGTGCTCGTTCCCACCAGAACAGCCCTCCTGGATGAACGGCACATGGAGGGCAGCCTTTCATCCATTCTGACACTTCCATACAGCTCCACCAGATAAGAGTGGCAGGGCAATCCGTGTGCTGTCAGCCCAGGCCTGAAACTCCCTGAGATGGATGCATTCCTGCTTGGAATCCCCCAGTGCTGCTCAGAAATACTGTCCCTGGGAAAGACGAGCCACGGCAGCATTCCTCTGTTTCCAAATTACAGGGCAAACTAAAAAAATTATTATTAATATTTAATTGAGAGTAACTGGAGATAAAAGAGAATAAAATAGGATGCAAGGTAGAATTAATAATGTATTGGAAATAAGAAATTAAATGAATTGCCTATAAGGAGATAGAAGCTTGAAAATAAGGTCTATAATTCTTGTTCAATAACGTTAATGAAAATTATTAACTTTGATGAAAACGGCCATCATGTCAAGCAGTTATTCCTGGATAATTATTTTTTTCTTCAGCAACTCTCGTCACCATTTTATCTTTAAGCTTTCAAACCTCCTGGCAGGATTGAGCCACACAACTCAATTTCTGCCCAGCCTGTGAACTCCACGTAGATGTCATCACACTGCTGGGGTTATGGCACTTCATTTGGAAGCTTTTGAGACTTGATTCTGGCAGTTTTACTTCAAAATGGGTTAAACTAGAGGTGAGGAATGTCTTTAGGGGTTTTTTTTTCAGCTGAAGACTAGACACAGTTCATAACACTGACTAATGTTAAAAACTGTATTTTCAAGGAGAATAACCCAGCTTTGTCATAACACAGAAAGGTGGAAGAAGAGTTTTGACCTACATGGGCTTTGTAGAGGAAAACTCAATATTAACTCCTGCCATGTTATTTCAGTGGGTTTTGTAGCAGCAAACTACCCATAAAATAAAAATGAATACAAAATGCCCTAAATATCTCAACATCCTCAGTTGGTTTCCTTTTAATAAATATATGATTAATTTAAACCTTTTGGAATATATAATGCAATTCTCCACAGCTGACTTGATAAAATTGTATTCTCGATTTTCAGAAAAGAAAGAGACAATTTGTTAACACTGAGGGCAAGATATTATTATTACATAAGAGTAATAAAAAGTGCTTTGTTTTCTGAGGTTTGAAATACTGGACTGAACTGAGATGATAAGGTTTTTCTTTAAACTGCCCCAAGAACTGGGAATCTTTATCCTTTGTAAGATACACCTCAGCAAGTCTATGAAGTTTTTATTTGTTGCTTGTTTCTCCCTTTTCTAGGGCTTGCTGCTCTCTCTTTTCCCCCTTCTGTTCACTCCTGAGGTCTCAGATCTCTGATAGTTTTTACTTTGTACATATGACACTTGTGCCTAATTTCCAGTCTTGGATTTCAGAAAAGTGCAGCAGCAGCTTGTACTTTCAAAATAAATACAGTGGCAGCCAGCCACTGTAATCAAATGAATATTTTTACTAGCAGGGTACATTACAATTCAGCTCTAGAACATTTACTCTTGTTGAATTCGAGAATTGGTTGGAGCTGAATATATGAAACTGCTAAAAGCCCATTTAAATAAAACATTGGCAGGGGTCCCAAGCCAAAGCCCAGGGATGTCAATAAGAGACATTTTCTTGGCTTTAGTGCACTGCATGGCTGGCTTTAGAGAAACGGAGGTTTTTTTCCAATTATATTAAAGCAATTCTGGGACAGTCATTTAACTTTCAATAAAATCAGTCTTCCATAGCCAGTAACAAAACTCACAGGTGAGTGCATGGCCACCCACAGGTTGCAAGAGAAAACAAAGGCCACATGTCAGGCTAATAATGAGCAAAGTAAAGTACATGTCACAATTCATTAAAGATCCATTACTTAGAAAGTAAAAAAGAAGTTTAAGAAAAACCCAAAAAAACAGTAAAAAGATTGCATGCCAGAAAGTATTTCCAGAGTACACATTAAATATGTCAATTACAGGAGATGCTTTAATAGAAATAGTGGAGAAATTAAGTGTTTTCAATCTTATTGCTTGTATTTGGGCAGCAGCACATTAGAAGAATGCCAAAACAGGTCTGCCTTGAGCATTCTTCTCTTATCCCCAGTGATCTGTATTCTGCAAATTGATATAATGGAATCAAAGTATCAGAGAGTGGTTTGGGTTGGAAGGGACCTTAAAAACCAATCCATTCCAACACCCTTGCCATGGGCAGAGATAAATTCTACTGTCCCAGGGTGCTCCAAGCACCGTCCAACCTGGCCTTGGACATTTTCAGATATAGGGCTATTCTGGGCATCCTGTGCCAGAGCCTCACCAGAATTTCTTCCTACCATCAAATTTAAATCTCTCCTCTTTTAGTTGAAAACATACTGACATTCTGATTAAAAAAACCCAGCCCAGGTTTGCATCAAGCCAGAGAATGAGCCCTAGTTTTCAGAAGGTTTTTGATTCATTTCTGCTGCAGAAAACATCCACTTCTTGAGTGCAAGTTGTTAGAATTGCCAAGAACAAACCACCCAGTATGAATTTGTTGTGCTGACTGATTAACACAACCCATGTCTATGTACTTTATAGCCTTTTGAGGGTAGTTTGATCTGCAGAACAGACTCATTTGCTCAGGAATATAAAAATCTTCACTGCGATACACAGTTAAGTTCTAGATTCCAGTCTACACCTCCTCTGCACTCAGCAAGGTTCATAGCAAGGGTTGAGCTTATGAAGGTCTGTTACTGTTTATGCAGAGGGCTGCAAATAATGATGGTACCAAGTGCTTTCATCTGCTTTTATTCGTGTGAACGGCATAAAAGCAAAAGTCATTGTGTTACAGCTGTCAATACAGCTTACATTGCATGTGCAGCAACAGAGGAAGCAAAACCCCTTTGTTGGTTGTACTACAAGCCAAGGAATTTTGCATTCTTCCTCATTGTTCCCTGGTGGGAAGACAGTGATAAGCATAAAAACACAGCTGAAAAGACTGTATTGCCTCAGAGTCAGCTTTTCTGACATGTACTCAATGCTTCAAACTTATCAGACAGGAAGGTGAAAGCCTTTTCATTACAGCACCTTAAAAGCTTCCCAGGCAGGTTTATCCTGCCCCATCGGACTTGACAAGTACTTGTAGCAGGTTCTCTCTGTTACTGAGAGAAAAACATCCCAAAGAGTCGTTATTGTGAGGTTTAGAAACATTTGGACTGATTGGTAACTAATTTACAATATCATTTCACTTGTGGGGTGTATTTCACTCTGAAGGTACCTCCTGTATTATGGGGATATATTTTCAAAGTGTTTTCCTAAGTATTTCATTTGTGGGTTTTGGATGAGTGTTTTGCAGCTGGAATCCCACTTATGGCTCGAATATCACCTTTTTCATATGTGCCCCTATGCACAAGGCAGGGCTTCTCAAAGAGGCCTCTGACAGCCCACTGACAGCCCACACATCCTGGCTCTCAGGAGGAATGAACCCTGCCCCAAACAGAGGCCACAAAGCAACCCTGCAGAAGAGGATTCGGGATCCTGGTGCACTCATGCACCATAGTGCCATGCATCATAGTCTGCCATGAGGCAGCAGTGACCCTGGATGAGGGTTGTTGGACAAGATGATTTGCAGAGGTCCCTTGCAACCTCAGCCATTCTGTGATTCTGTAATATTGCAGGTCTCTAAAAATCCTAATTTAGATCCTAAAAATCCTAAAAATCCTATTTTAGATCTGCATTTTTCCTCAAGCATCCACAGAGATGCTTTAGATACTTCCCAGATCACCATACTTTTTCCTGCTGTGTGAATGCGAGTCTTGAATACAGGGAAAGAGCGCAAAGAGAACCTTTCAGACCACCAGAGGAGCTCTCATACCGAACCTCACTGCATATGAAGAGGTTCAGTAAAGCTAAAAATCATGGTCATAAAAATACTTGCATATGAACTGCTTATCAGTAAGTCATTTGGGAAATTTGAAGGTGATCATTGTCATGAAAGGAAGGATGCTCACTTAGCCAGCTGGTTAAGTGAAGCAAACTCCCTAACTGTCTTGGAAATGATGCCCACTGGGGTTATGAAAGGAATCAGAATTCTTTGTTACCACACCAAAGGACAGGTTTCACAAGCCCAAGTGGTTTTGAACCCTGTTTCTGTTACACAGGCAAACATATAAAGGAATATACAATAAATTTGTATAACTACATGGTGAATCCATAATGTCTTTTTAATGTCTTCTGTACGAGATCAAATCTTCAAGAAATCCATCACTGTCATGTAAATCAATCTGCCACAGAAATGTTATCACTTCTCTTTGTATTTCTACATTCTTTACTTCTTCATCCAACACATTCCTGCCTCCAATCAGAAGTGTGCTAGGAAGAGCAAGAAATTATTTGCTCCTTAGAACTCCCATTGCTTGAGAAAGAGATTTGCTCTTTCTGTGTTAAATTTATCAGAGTGTTGTAATTTTAAACTTCTCTCATTACTGATAGTGAGTGTAAAGGCAGATATTGGAACATGAAATACGATTCTGAATCTAACACTCCAGGGCTATCACAAACTCCTTTGGAAAACTGGCTTCTTGTTCACAGTATTGGAAGGTGCAGATGCATGGAACTTTACATGTGTGTCCTTTTGAGCATCTTAAGCTGCTCATATAAACTTTTACAGTTCCTTCTCAGAGGTGAACACTGGAGACTATTTCCCTGTCTTTTGAAAAAGGAAAGTACATAAAAATAGACTTGAAGTTATCAGGTGCCCATGAATGTTTTGTTTGTAGAGCAAAGCATTTAGACCAAAACATTTCCAAAAAACGTGTATAAAGTTTTAAGCATTTAGTTGCAATGACTCTTGGCCTTAATGTTCCTGAGTATTGCACCCACCCCAAACACATTACACAAAAATTTTTTGCTGTGTGGTACAAACTGGGTGTGCACTATTTACACACAGACATCAAATTCCTCACCCCCAAAGTTTACTCAGATCAGGGGAGAGAACATGGCAGCTGTGTTATGCCACACGTAATGAAACTGCCCATGCAGATTTGAACACAGATCTCGGTTTCAATAGAAAGAGATTTCAGTTTGCTCCTTTAGCGCCTCTTGATCAGCTCTAAGAACAACAGAGGACCTCTTCTCCTTTCCCTTGGCTTCTTGCCCAACAAATTTTGCTCACTCACAGCCCTGAAGACAGATCTTGATTGTGTTTTGATGTTTCTGCCGACCTATTACTGTATCGACCGTGTGGCAGCCAAAACATGGATTTGTGTTCTCATTTTTCCCCTGCACTCCTTCCACTCAATCAAACAGGCACACAAACTTCCACCCAACAGGAGAATGCTTTTAAGCCATGCTGGTGCTCCTGGGACCAGTGTCATAGGAAATCTCTTTTCTCTGTACAGAAACACAATTAGCTGACTGCTGAGACTTGCCTTTTTTTGCCTCTTGTTTTGTTTTGCTTCTCCCCACCCTCAGAATATAACAGCCATATTTGGTCTTGTCATGGAAATTACAAAATGTTATTAAAAAAAATATTTCCTCTGCGGCAGCTCCTTCCAACCTATGAAATATTTAGTGAGAGTGATGTAAAGTACTGTATTTTTGATTTGGAGTAAATTGCTGGAGGTAATTTTTTCATAAGGTGAAAGTATCCATTTGAATTATCATCAGGTGACATTGCTCGCTGCAGAAACAACTGATCCGAAGGTGTCTTCAAAGCACTTCTCATCCTGTGTTTTTGTATGTGGGGCGCTCACAAAATTGGATTGAAATTTGCCCTCAGTCCCTTACACAGCATTACAATCCCACATTGCCTTACATTTTTAGAACCAGTTTATGAAACTTGAGATCTTGACAGCTGCTGTATATCAGCAGAATCACTTCCACTCCATAAAGACTTCATTGTCTTGCCCTTGCTTTAGCTCATTTTCCTCTCCATATTTAGAACCATTTGCAATATACCCCAGCCTGTACCAAAAGCCCTCTCAGCACCTGCCCTTTTTTCGGGGGATCATATTTACCAGAGAGTATCTCTGGTGCTGTATCCATTTGGATGGAGGGATTGGTGGTATGGGCTGGAGCTGATCTATCTGTATCAAGCACTGGGTATATCAATTTTCAGCTCTGTTACTGGTTTCCAGAGTGACCTTGACCAAAAGCACTCAATCTTTTGGTTCCTTAGTTCCCTATCAGGACAGCACAAATTAATCCTGTTTTCTGTTCTTGTATTTTGATATCAATGTTTTGAGGCAGGTTGAATATGCCGTAAAAAATGTCCCAACTGGCAGAGTATTACTTGGGTAATACTGCCAACTTTGCAAAATTTGATTTTCACCCTGACTTACACTGATATTGGAAGCAAAACTGGAAGCATTCAGTCTAACTCATGGTTGTGCAGCATGTTCATCAAGAGTCTCATTTATGCATGGCTCATTACTAGGAAAACTGTTAGACACATCTGCATACGTAAGCTTCTAATAGGTATTTATTCAGGGTTTCCAGTGGATCTTTACTGAAATAGAGATGATTGTACATTTCAGGCATAGCTGGAGGCACAGAGCATTAAGGAAGACACCGAGAAGCAGTTCAGCACCAACATCCACCATCACAGCACAAGCTGGTTGTCTGCACACACGGGGATATGCTGGAGCATCAACAATTTGGGACATCTCCCCCAGGAAATCAAGACCGGTGAAGCTGGTGAAGAGGCAACATCATGAACCACAGGGAATCAACCTTGAGAAAACACCTAAGGAACACTCTTCATTTAAAGGTGGAGAATATGAGGAGTCTCACATTTTATCTGAAATCTATGACCAGATCCAGCTTCGCATTTTGCAGGATTTTTTTTTGCATATCATTCAGGCCCAGACTTATTTGTGCAGACCTTTCTCCCCAGGTGTATGTCCCACTGAAAGAAACACCACAAACCAATGATCAGTGTGGTATTTTGCAACTGAAGCTCCTCAGTGAAAGCACTCAGTGACAAAATCAGCACGTCCTTGTTCCTGCTGCATCTGCCAAGCTCAGCATCAAGTTCATTTAGTTCCTGAAGGTTTCTTAAGAAATTGAGATTCCCATGCTTTATACTCTGTGCTGAAGGTGGGAAATGCAGCTACTATGACAACGTATTTGAGCTTTTTATCCACAGGAGAAATTTCTTCTAATACCTTTTTATAGACTGGTTAAAATGGGAAGAAATACCTCTAAGATATGACTCACATTGACTCAATTAAAAACAATGAAAACAATCTTTTTAGTTTAGAGAAAAAAATGCCCGGGTGAGGAAGAAAGATGATTTTTTTCTGAGTAGCAACTACGAAGTGCCTGAAAAATAAAGTGGAAA
Organism: Notiomystis cincta; assembly: GCA_013398075.1. NCBI lineage: Eukaryota > Metazoa > Chordata > Aves > Passeriformes > Notiomystidae > Notiomystis > Notiomystis cincta. The sequence continues at coordinate 992,680 of VZRX01008810.1, read as the reverse complement.
ATGCTTCTTTATCCAGAAAGGTAAATAATTTGTTATTAGTTTAATCAGATGACATGGTTGCTGCAGACCTTTTCTCCTAACCTTTGAATTATACAAAACCTGTGATGTGTGATCTGGGAAAAACCTTGTTAGAGCTAATGAAATGGTCTCAATTTCTACTGATTATAGGTAGATTTTAGGTGCCAAGTTAAATTTTGGGTCTGCAGCAACGAAGTCAAAATGAATATTGCGTAATTAAAAAAACCCAACTCCAAAACAATAGAAAATTGTTGTTAAAAATACGAGGGTCTTAAAACAAGGATATACTAGAGATAAGTTTGGCAGAGTCTCTGTCCATTTGGATTTTTGTGCAAATGGTGAACGATGTAGTGTCACTTCCCTGCGGACATTTTCATGATGGGCAGCTGGATGTTTAGCCCTGCTGAGGTGACGATGCCTGGGTGAGCCCAGAAATGCACAAATCAGAGCATGAAACAGGTTAAACCAAGCCAAAACTCCAGGTAATTCAGTTTCCAAACTGACAAATTGCTGCTGAGTGCCTTTCTCAATGACATTTATCCCAGTTAAATTTTTATGATAAGGCAATAGGTGGCCTCCTAGTGATAGAAGAGCTCTACATACAAAGTAAAGCATCACATCTCTTCAACAAAGTAGGAGGTGTTTTTCGTTTGCTTGCTTTTATCACTTAAAAGATATCAATGTTTATATGCTAGACCTTATTTGGAGGATCTATTTTCCCTTGTTTTATATATCTATATATATAAAATATACACACAAAGATCTATGCACTCACATTATATATCTTAATTGACTGCATTTTTTTTTAAGTCCCTCAACCAACAGCACCTTAAGCAGAGCCTTTGCACTGCACATTGCACCCCAAGTGCTAAGATGAGGGAAGTATAAAAGCAATTAAAACTGCAGTTTGTGATAAGAATTAGATAGCAAATTAAACTATCAGAACTTCTTTGCTACAAGAGCAAGATCAGCAATTTCTTTGAAATATTACAGCAGTTGCAGGTGATTAAAGGAGAGATGGTATCTTGTATTTATAGATCCTGGTATTAATTACTAAATATAGAAATAAGGGGTTTAAATCACGAGGATTTAAAAATTTCTCTCAGCCTGATTTTTGTCAGAATTCAACAAGCTTAAAACACAACAATCATCCACTTTTGGTCTTTTTTTTTCAATCCAATGCACTCTAACATCAGCAATTATAATTGTTAACTAACAACTGCATTCATAAAACCAAAATGAGGAATGCTATTGTGTTTGGTATTAAATAACTGCTATTTTCCAATCTTTTGAGTTATGCAATAAAAGAACTCAAATAAAAGCAAATAATAAAACACTATGTCCCTTTTTCCAACTGCTTCAACACAAATATTAGGAAGTCCATTTCTATGTGATGACGTTAAAGATCCTTCAACACAGGCTGAGAGCCTGATTTAAGAGAAAGCTCCATGGTTGTGAGCCTGAAATGCCACAAAGAAAGGGAACTTCAGGAAAAAATGTGTGCTCTGACAAGGTCCCTGTGCTTAAGCAGATTGGTTTAAAATGCTGTAAATGTAAAAACCCAGCTAATACTATTGCCTGAGAAACAGGCTCCTTGGCAAGCATGAGGCTCAAGAAACCCAGAAAATATTAACCCAGAATTATGTAGCTGACAACATTTTATTTTAGCTCGGATCTGCCTCACACAGCTACAAAATTCTTTTGTGTCACAACCAGGCAAACTGGTGCTACATTGCTTTGCAATACCCAAGTGACAAATAAAAAACAAAGCCCAATAATTTTCATGCATAGAAGAGACTACAATATTTAGGACAGGGAAATTATGTATTTATAACAATAAAGAGTTCAGATATCGTTCTTTCTTGTGTCCCAAAACTTACAAGGAACAATCCTGAGGCACATGGCTCTAAAATGTCGTATCAAATGAAAAGTAGAAAATCCCCCCAAACCAAACTTTAATAATGTTTTCAATTTCAGCTAAAAATCTTTCACAGAAAATAGCTTGAAATTTCAAAAACATAATTAAATAAATTCACCTTTTTATTTTAAATTACAGATTGTCCTATTCTGGTACTAACTACATCAATTATCACCATTTAGAAAAAATATACTATGAATAACGTGGTGTTGCTATCACAAAGATTTATGAAATTTTGGGATGACTCCTGTGACATACTTTGAAAGTGTCTTGCAAGGAAACTTTTCTAAGCAACATTCTTTATGTTACTATTTTAATAGTATAAAATGCAGGTTTAGTATAAGATAATGAAGTTTAAGATACCCAGAATAATTTGTAGCAGTCATTATGGTTTGGACTAGTTCTTAATTGTGAGCTCACTGCAGAAATCCTAAAGACAGAATTTGGTCAGCTGCCAACAATAAAGTAGAGTCTTCTCCAAATGAGATACAGCATGCAGAAGAACTTGTCTGAATGCCAAATAATATTTTATTATAAGAAAATATATTTGTGAAACATAAATTTTCTGGGGCGAGTCCAAACTGAAGGCTTTCCTCTGCAGGCTCAGGAGAAGTGGAGATGGCACAAGAAGCACACGCCAGACTGTGAAGTTAGACTTGCTTTGCCCTCCCTTTTGAAGAGACAACCAAAGCTTGAACATTTCTATCTGTTTTTTTCTGAAGGACTATGTTCTGTGATACCCAGCCAGAAGCCTTTCATGCTCTCAGAGGTGTTTGGCTCCCTCCTTTTACCTTTCACTAGCGAGTCCTGACTGATCCCTAAAGCCATAATAAGTCACCTCTGCTTTGTATGCTCCCTACTCAGGCAGAGCTTGGGCTGCTCCAGTTGCTGCTCATTTGTGCTTCCTTTGTGGGTGGCATGCCACATGTGCCACAGGTGACAACCAGGGAGCCAGCCACCCTACAGAGAAACTCTGTATTTTATCAGCAATTGTGAAAATGCTTTAGAGAAGGACCCATCCTGGTGTAGGGGCAGTAGCACACTCAAGAACTGCACTCAGCCTCCCCAGTGCATGGCTAAATTAGTGGTGATCCTCCTTTACACAGAGGCTTTACACTTTGCCTTACCTTCTATCCTTCTTCTCATTACCCATTTTCAGTAATTACTTGTGCTCATTAGTTTTCCTTCTGGAATTTCACCCATTTAAAGTGACTCATGCACTGTGTTGTGCAAACTGCTTAATCTCTGCTTTCCTTCTTGTGCATAAGAGGGAGGCAATATTCCCAACCCTTACATTAATGCAGCCCCAACTGGTTAATACCTCCTGCTAAATACACACCCCAATGAAATAATTCTTAGAAAGATAATGGTTATGAAAAAGCCCTGCGCTATTATAAAAATTTGTTATAGTTTACCAACATATATGAATTTATTCTTTTTCTGTACAGACTCAGTTCTTAAATCTTTCCCAGAAACACAGGGGCATTGCAGCAAAGGTTGAAAAAAATTCCTTTCCTATGGAAAGAGACTCCTCCATTTTGCCATCTGTCTTCATAAGCTGTCTCCTGGCCAGAAGCATTTAAAATAATTTATCTAATAAAGCCCCTTGGGGAAGCCCTGTCTTGGTGCACGTTTGCCTTTGAAATCAGTTTGTTGGTGGTTTATAGAGAGGCAAATTAGCAGATGACACCCGAAGGGAAATTCTGCTTGTTGCCTCAAAGGTCAGCTCAGCAAAGAGAGCAACATCTTCATTTGGGCACATGACCTGGGGACTCAGGGACACTGCAGTGACAACTTCACTGCTGCCATATGCTCCAGCCATCTGGGTTGAGCCAGGGTGATGGATGTGGCACAGCACTTTTTTTCACTGAGGATTTTTAACTAGAAACAGGCATGTTTTGCAAAAGAATTTTCATTCCTGGAAAAGTATCTTTGCAATAACATAAGCCCCATTACCTGTGTCACAAAAATAGATGTGAAAGGGTTTGCAGTTGTTCACTGGGCATTCAGCTACTTGGGCATCGTTTTTAAATGCCCAAAGCAGAAGGCAGAATGTGTCTACTAAAAGTTCAGTCATTTATAGGCTGTGATTCTAAAAGTGAATTTGAGTTTAATGCTAGACACAGGAGACAATATCAAATTATTTGCTTTATATATTCGCTCAGGTGTGGTTTATAGTTTAAAAAAAGTGCCTATTATTTTTAAAAGGTTATGCCATCTACAGTTTTTAAGAGTTACAAAGTGTTTCCCACAAATGAGAGCTGGAGTTATGAGAGATTTCAGGTTCAACGAAGTAATTGAGAAGTTCTTTTAAATACAACTTGGTAATATTTAGTTTCGGGGGAGGAGGGAGGTTGTTGTTTTTGTTTGTTTGGTTGGTTTTGGGTTTTGGTTGTGGTTTTTTTTTTAATAGGCATTTGCATGCTTGATTGGTTTATCATTCCAGTCTTGAGTCTACAGATGTTGGATTAGATGAATCTCTCATGAGCATTTTTGACTCTGCTAGGATTGACAAGGAAACAGTGAGCTGCCTGTAGGATAAAGATAAGACAAAATAGACTGCAAAGGATAGAAATCTGATGACCTAACTGCAAATACTGCTGGAAATGTGAGATTCAGAAGATCTATTTTCTCTATCCCCATCATTTATACAATCATTCATCAGCGATATTTTAGAACATTTTCTAATGGGACAGTTTTAATATTTTGAATTTCAAAATTACACATTTCAATAACTCTTTTTTCTTCTGTTTTTTTAAGAGATTTTCTCTATACCTTTAAGAGAGTGTTTTGGTGATCTAGCTGGAAAAGGTTAGAAGAACATGGATGAACAGTAAAGCCGAGATTTCCACCTTGGCATCGTTAATTTATCATTAATAAAGCATGTATATATCAAGGACAAAATGGAATGCTATGACCTGGATTAATTTTGTCCACCAACTAAAATGTTGTGAACATTATCAATTAATCTATTTTTATTTATAATTTTTTTTAATATATTTAAGAATGCATGCAGATCTATTATCTTCAGAGTCTCTGTAGTTGACCTTTATAGGTTTATAGTAAGTCACCCAAACCAAAGAATGAATCAAAAGTCTTCATGATCAAGCTTCATCACAATTATCACATGGATGATTTGCTTTCTCAGATTATTGCCTGAGATCCAAGCACTTGAGGTTCTGATGAGTGAGGAATTATTATTCACCATCTTTTACAATAAAAGGAGCATCAAGAGATACTAGGGGATGTCAGGTTCAGAACAAACAAACAAGCAGACAAATAAACCAACCAGTCTCTTTTTCATACTGTGGATAATTAATGTCGTTGGGCAAGTGGGGGGGACAGCTCTCCAGCAGCTCAGCTGGCCTCAGCACCCCCAGGCAGTGACCCATTCTTCCCAGGACAGGGAAATTTGAGGAACCCTTCACAGTTTCTCAAGTATAAAATCATCTCCCCACCACCTGCTGCCCAAATCCTTTAGTGAAGAACTGAAAGAAGCAAATAAACAGATGACTCCAGGAAAACAGAAAGTATAAGCTCTCAATACACAGATAATTAATTGTAAACTACTTTTCCATTTTCAGATCATCAGAAGCTGCTGTTAATTAATTGTAGGTTGCTCTGAAGGATTGCTAGCAGTTGGTTTAATATATGTGAGGATCTCTGCTATTTCCACATTGACATCTCTTTGGAAGAACACTGATAGCACAAGCTGCAATCACTCTTTCCTGAAATAATATAGTTTGGCTTAATAAAGGGCAATAAAACATCTAAATTAATCTTTTCATGCCAAATGCATGATTAACCCCATGGGAAACTAAAAGGGAAGCATTATACACTTGTTTAATAAGTTCTTTCTTATGAAAAGAACTAAAGATGCATTGCAAGTTTTCCAAAAAAGGAAAAAAAACCATATTTTCTAAAGTAAATAATCCCTTGTAACTGTGCAATATTTGATCTTTTACGATTATTTATTTTTAAAATGTATCAGAGACAGTATCGTATAACATAATCCTAGGAGACAATGCTCATGTGTGTGTTCAGCTCTTCTATTTTTGAAAATAAAATTGTTCTTGGGTTTTATGACATGCTGAACCATTCAGAAGCTCCATGGAGTTTCCCACATCAGTTTGCATATTGCAATTCCTCAGGCTAAAATATCATATCAGGTTTTCAAGGCCTGATAGGAAGGAATTGTACTTTTGTTGCTGTTACCATCAGAAATGTGTCATGGAACTTTCCACTGCCTTTACAGACACAAAACTCCACAGATTTCACAGGAATTGACACTATTATAGGCAACTGCATACGCACACAGGTATGATATTTATTAATTGTGAAGTCAGCTCTGCCAGCCACAGATTTAAAAAGCCTTCCACTGAAAGGCAGGTTCAGCTTTTTGACAGAAATCATGTTCAGTCTTCATAAGAAAAGCCTTTAATGTNATCATTCCAGTCTTGAGTCTACAGATGTTGGATTAGATGAATCTCTCATGAGCATTTTTGACTCTGCTAGGATTGACAAGGACACAGTGAGCTGCCTGTAGGATAAAGATAAGACAAAATAGACTGCAAAGGATAGAAATCTGATGACCTAACTGCAAATACTGCTGGAAATGTGAGATTCAGAAGATCTATTTTCTCTATCCCCATCATTTATACAATCATTCATCAGCGATATTTTAGAACATTTTCTAATGGGACAGTTTTAATATTTTGAATTTCAAAATTACACATTTCAATAACTCTTTTTCTTCTGTTTTTTTAAGAGATTTTCTCTATACCTTTAAGAGAGTGTTTTGGTGATCTAGCTGGAAAAGGTTAGAAGAACATGGATGAACAGTAAAGCCGAGATTTCCACCTTGGCATCGTTAATTTATCATTAATAAAGCATGTATATATCAAGGACAAAATGGAATGCTATGACCTGGATGAATTTTGTCCACCAACTAAAATGTTGTGAACATTATCAATTAATCTATTTTTATTTATAATTTTTTTTAATATATTTAAGAATGCATGCAGATCTATTATCTTCAGAGTCTCTGTAGTTGACCTTTATAGGTTTATAGTAAGTCACCCAAACCAAAGAATGAATCAAAAGTCTTCATGATCAAGCTTCATCACAATTATCACATGGATGATTTGCTTTCTCAGATTATTGCCTGAGATCCAAGCACTTGAGGTTCTGATGAGTGAGGAATTATTATTCACCATCTTTTACAATAAAAGGAGCATCAAGAGATACTAGGGGATGTCAGGTTCAGAACAAACAAACAAGCAGACAAATAAACCAACCAGTCTCTTTTTCATACTGTGGATAATTAATGTCGTTGGGCAAGTGGGGGGGACAGCTCTCCAGCAGCTCAGCTGGCCTCAGCACCCCCAGGCAGTGACCCATTCTTCCCAGGACAGGGAAATTTGAGGAACCCTTCACAGTTTCTCAAGTATAAAATCATCTCCCCACCACCTGCTGCCCAAATCCTTTAGTGAAGAACTGAAAGAAGCAAATAAACAGATGACTCCAGGAAAACAGAAAGTATAAGCTCTCAATACACAGATAATTAATTGTAAACTACTTTTCCATTTTCAGATCATCAGAAGCTGCTGTTAATTAATTGTAGGCTGCTCTGAAGGATTGCTAGCAGTTGGTTTAATATATGTGAGGATCTCTGCTATTTCCACATTGACATCTCTTTGGAAGAACACTGATAGCACAAGCTGCAATCACTCTTTCCTGAAATAATATAGTTTGGCTTAATAAAGGGCAATAAAACATCTAAATTAATCTTTTCATGCCAAATGCATGATTAACCCCATGGGAAACTAAAAGGGAAGCATTATACACTTGTTTAATAAGTTCTTTCTTATGAAAAGAACTAAAGATGCATTGCAAGTTTTCCAAAAAAGGAAAAAAACCCATATTTTCTAAAGTAAATAATCCCTTGTAACTGTGCAATATTTGATCTTTTACGATTATTTATTTTTAAAATGTATCAGAGACAGTATCGTATAACATAATCCTAGGAGACAATGCTCATGTGTGTGTTCAGCTCTTCTATTTTTGAAAATAAAATTGTTCTTGGGTTTTATGACATGCTGAACCATTCAGAAGCTCCATGGAGTTTCCCACATCAGTTTGCATATTGCAATTCCTCAGGCTAAAATATCATATCAGGTTTTCAAGGCCTGATAGGAAGGAATTGTACTTTTGTTGCTGTTACCATCAGAAATGTGTCATGGAACTTTCCACTGCCTTTACAGACACAAAACTCCACAGATTTCACAGGAATTGACACTATTATAGGCAACTGCATACGCACACAGGTATGATATTTATTAATTGTGAAGTCAGCTCTGCCAGCCACAGATTTAAAAAGCCTTCCACTGAAAGGCAGGTTCAGCTTTTTGACAGAAATCATGTTCAGTCTTCATAAGAAAAGCCTTTAATGTGATGCCCATCAATTTGCTCATCTTTGGATTTCACTTCAAATATGACAATATCAATCAAATATGAGAGATCTCCAGGGCTGCTTTGCATTTTGGAGCCTGAGGGAAGCCTCTCATGATGTGGCATTCTCACCTCACCAGTGCGGTGCCTGATTTGTCATAAAAATTTTCATGGGCTAAAATAGTCAGTTTATATAGACTGAGTAGCACCAGGGAAGAGAAAATCCTGAGAAATAAATCAGATGTGAATATAATGACATCTCAATGGGTTTTGTGAAGACTCATTTTAACCTGGTGGTTTCACTGAATGGTAGGAAATAGGTGGAGAAAGATGAAAGATATAAGAGAAAATAAGGGGAATAAAGGACTTGGATGACTAAATGGAATAAATACAAGAAGCTTTGGGGAGAGGATAGGGAACATAGGCTTACTGAACCCAGGTAACCAGTGGGCAGATTTTCCCTCATGGAAGCTGCAAGCTCTTTGGTGGAACAAACTCTCAGGCGATCATGGTCTTCAGGAACCTTCCTCATGACTTACTGCTCAATGCTTGCTTTACATTTAACACATTTCCTCTGCTGCATAAGGTGTGCTCACCTACACATTTACAAGTTTAACCTTGAAAATTTTCTTCTTTCCCTGATTTGAAATGCAGTAACATGATTGCCTGGTTGCTGAAATATATAATTGACTGCAATTTAAGGAAAATAAGTAAAAGATCTAAGGAAAAATATTAAAACCCAAAAGTTCTTTTTGGCCTGGAAAGTATTCAAAGGATCTGTATTTTATGGTAGCTGATATAAATGCCATAGCATGATGAAATCTGCCAGATCCTGAGCCCTAACATTTGCTTCATACTAAAGCCAATATCTTCCTATTACATTTATTCTGCACAAATGTCTTTTCCTGTCTCTCAAAACTAAAGATTGCAGGTACCACTCATCTGTGTTTGATTCCTGAAATCCATCACCAGAAATACCCATATTCACAACAGTTCCCTCCCTTTCACTGCTGGCTTATTCTGAAGGAAGCACCTGAACCCTCAAATCCAGATATGTTGCTTTTAATAAGGAGCTAGAGAATGGCAAATTCATTTCAAATGTCTTCATGCTCTGCTTGAATGGTTGTTAGATAAAAGAAAAGGGACAATGCTTTTCCATTTTACTTCTTCAAATAAAAGTAGGCATATCTTGAGTTTTAACAAAAATCACTCACTTTTAATTTAGAGGCAGGCCTATTTCAGATTTCTTCCTTTCCCTCCTTCTGCTTTCCCCTCCCTTCTCCCTGTATTTAATCTCTACTAGACTTTGTTTTTACCACATTTTTTGACATGTGAGCATCTTAATTACTTAAAACAAAGGCTTTAACAGACGAGGCCAACAATGCCTTTGGTATCAAAATAAATGAAAAATCAAATGGAAAAGGTATCTATACTGACCTAGTCAGCAAAGGATTTCTTTGGTTGACTTTTATAGTCCTGATGAAGAATGAGATGAAACCACTCACATGGTTTAAGCAAGCACCTAAGCAGACAGTAGAATTCCAAGTAATATTTATCTTTTTTTATTAGTTACATCTTTTAATAAGAAGTTATTTGGTGTCAAACAAATAACTGGGCCACTCACCTTGGAGAAATCAGCAGCAGGTGGAAGGATTATTAATTTCATGGAGAAGAAAATGAGCGGAAGGAGGAGGAACACTGAGGGCTTTAGAGCATTAATGTGGTCAGTTCATGAGGCTGAACCCTGCAAATTGTCATTCAAATGATCATTTAAAGCTTATCATTTAAACATGATACATGCACAATTTTTCTTTTTTGCTGACTTTCTTGGTTCTATAGTTACATTTGCAAAGATAAAACTTCACACATCGAATCTTTATGGTTTTGGATAGGGGTGTGTGGTTTTGTTCATGTGGGGAATAATTCACAAATCATTTTCTTTTTTTAATTATAGGTAATACTTCAATGCTGGGTTTGCATGTTAAAAAAGAAAAACAGATTCTCTCTGTAATCATTGAAGCAGGGCAAGAATTATTAATACGAACGAGAGTATATAATTTAACAAAAAAGACACAAAAGGAGAAGCAAAATGTATCATGCGTTTCACAAAAGGTCAAAAACTCAGATAAGTTTTTACCATGTTGTCAAAGTCACAGATTCTGAAGTTTTACAAACATAACCCTGATTTATCTGAACTCTATTCTCCTTAAGGAAAAAATATCATTATTAAAATGATATCTAAAGAAAAAATCGAGGGAGCTTGAGTGACTCATGCAAGGCCACAGAGGAAGTTTATATCAGAATACACCAATATCTGGATGGCGCCAAAACCCTAAGAAGGTGCTGCTAGTTTAAAACTTCCCTCTTCCAGAGAATGCTGAGGATTTATGATTCATTGGGAAAAGCATCCAGCTCCCAGGCTATCTTTTTGTGCCAGTTTAAAGTCTGAGCTGCTGTATTATGATAGCTCTTATTACAAAAACACTGCTGTGCAAAAGGAATCCCAGATATGACATTTGATCAAAGCTGAATGTCACAATGAGGTTCTGTTCATTTCTGCACAGCGGAAAGGCATTTGAAACAAGATTTCTTGATGGCCACCCAGAGGTTTAACCAAATGATTTCTTTTGAGTCTTCTGTCATGATTTTCACCCTTGGTATCTCATATCACTTGAGCCAGACGAAATATGTAAACTAGATCAGTAGAATGCCAGAGGATAAATGGAAAGAAAAGGTTACTGGAGAAACTCAGGTGCTCTAGTCTGCAAGAGGAGTCTGCTGATAAAAAAATGGAGTTATAAAAGTATAAGTCTATTTACATATATTCACAGAATAGGTGCAGCAGACAATGAACAATGTTATCTTTTGAAGGAAATAATGATTTATAACAAGAGAACACATTAAATATTTGCCATCTCTGCTGTAATTAACTTCACCCTCTGAACTACCACCAGCAGAAGAATTCAGGGTGGTGGAACCACCATCCCTCGAGGTGCCCAAAAAATAGCTGGGTGTGGCACTTAGTGCTCTGGTATGATTGACAAGGTGGTAATCAGTCAAATGTAGGACTTGATGATCTCAGAGGTCTTTCCCAACCTAAAATGATTCTGTGATTCTCCAATTAAATGCTTATTACTGTATAAGGATACTTCCTGCTCTTTCAGAATAGCCTAAAGCTGTCAGAACATTTCTTACTGTAAATATTCACAGTTTTTAAGACTCCTCCCTCAAAATATTCCATCAGCCCATGCTAGTAACACAACACCTGTCATTATGTGTGCACACTGCCCATGCTACAAGAACCTTCTCCAGCGCTCATCAATCCTCTTCTCCTTCCCCTTGATGCCGCAGTGAAAAAATGACAAATACCTTTGAACTGGGCTGTGCCACACCAGAAAGTCTTGTAGGGTGACTGGACGACACAGAAAATCAGGTTTTGATACATTTTTACACAGTAACACTTATGTCTTATATATATATATATAAAATAATGTTAGCTGATTCATTTTGACCCAGAAACCTGGACCTAATGATTAACCTTCTACTTTCACTAGCTGGAAAGAGCAGCCCAAAAGCCATTCTGCATCCCATGACCTGAGGGACACAGGTTTGTAGGCTTTCAATAGAAGAACATTTTAGGTTCAGGCAGGAAAAGGAAGAGCCAAAGTCTACCGGAAATAAGTCAAAAGGACATGCTCCAGTTCTCTTGAGGCAGCATGGGGCAAGCCTGTTTTTTCGGGTCTACTTTTTGAAAAGCTGTAGTAACAGTCAAACGCTGTAAAAAACCTGTTCTATAAAAGGAAGCCTCCCCACATTTAAGTGCAAATTAAAGTTTTGTCTGCAGTAGCACTTTTTAGAAAGGTGTAAGGAATGCCCAGTGAAATAAGCAAGGACTGAACGTCACCAAGGACTTTAAAAACGTTTCGCAAGTCCTATATGGTGAGAAAAGCTCTCCTGACAACACAAGTAAGAGCCAGATGCTGAAAGAAACAAGTACAGATAGGATGTCTGATCCTGCATTTCTCAAAGGGGAAAACTCCCTTTGAAGTCCACAGGAATACGAGTAAGGATTGCAGCTCCTATCACTTTTCTGTCGTCTTCTATCATGCATCTAATTTAAAAGCACAAGTTTCATTTGAGAGGCTAATTCTCATCTTTCTTCCCCTCCTTATTCCATTTTCTCCTTTAGCAGCTATTTTCAGCCTAATTCAGCCACCTATAAGATGTAACCAGATCATTCGGCAACTGCCACTCAATTATCAAAGGAAAATTTATGCAGGGAAAAGTGTCACAATTTGAAGGCAGCATTTATCCTTCAAAAGTTAAAAGACCTATGACTGACACTCATCTGAAGAGCTGCTCTTATGGCAGCCCACAGCCCAAAAGATGTAACAGCAACGTGAATGCAGGTATCAGCCAGCTCCTGGGGCTCTCCTTCTGAGGCAGAGGAGCTGAGCTCAGGGGGTGGGGCTGCCTGAGGGGATGCGGATACAGCAGGGGACCTGAACCAGGAGATCAAATTTTTGTGCAAAGACTGGTTCAGTAGACAGTTCTGAGGATTTTTGTGCAAAAACTAGTGCAGATTAAATCCCTATCTGATATCTTCTCTGATAAAATGGAAAAAGATACATCAAGTTCATGGATCTTGGTGGATCCAGGGACTCACTTGGTACTGAGCTTCCCAGCCTCACCAGGATTTTGTGAGCACAGACTTTCTTTTCTTTCACTATTTTTAGCTTCTATCTGTTCAGAAGCAGATTTTCTACAGTCTTGGAAACTGCAACATTAAACCCTGGAGATTGTTGTGCAGAGTCCAGGAATAGATGGAACCAAAGCATAACTTTTGAACATTACAATTAGAAATTTAGGCTCCCAATTTCTTTTTTGGATCCACTCTGTCATAAACTAGAGACCCTCAGGAAACATTATGTTCATTCTACTCTAATTAGCTATGGAATAAAGGCCAAGGTGCTCAAGCTTGATTATTTCTATGTGTCAGGGTAGAATTAGTAGGATATTTTTAATCTAAATGCTGACATTGTGTTGATTACATTTAATCAAAGAACAAATAACAGCACACTCCTTATTGAATAAAAAATACATGTAGAAATATTTGCACCTATGTGGAAAGCCATTCCTTCTCTACTGTCAATATTGAAAGCAATATTGGAAAGGCAATGCATGTTCCTTAAGATTAAAATTTGAAAGGAAAACCCCAAGAACTATCAGATCAGGATTTACACACTAATTCTTCTACAAAATTAGAGTGCAGGCTTGCGGAGTTTTGCTTTTTTTAAGTTATTTTTATTATTGTTGGGTTTGTTGTGTTTGTGAGAAGGGATATAAATGCTGAAGATGATGCTCTGCTGGTTTTAGATCCAGACAGATTGGAAATACTGCTCCAAAGGACTAGGCTGCCTTTTGTAGCAAAATGTAAAAGAATATGAGGTAAATTTAGCAATTTTGTTAAAATGCAAATCAAACTACTTTTTACTAGTTTTACTACTTTTACTACTTTTTTTACTACTTTTCTATGGTTATTGACATACCATAGAAAATAAAGATGAATCAGAATCAGGCTGATTCCTACTGTAAAGGGAAAAAAAAAATTATAGGATGTCCTTACTCTTTGACTAACAGTGGGAATCAACTTCCTAAGGTTCCGAATGTGCTGGGAAATAAATACGCTAATATTGAATACAATTTAAATGGTCGTCCAGTATAAAACAGAAACAGTGTGAGGTCTCAAAAAATCAGCAACCTCATATTCAAAACAAATATAATTTTCTTTTCGTATTTGAGAGTGTCATAGAACACAAAAATAATGCTGAGATCGATTTTACAACCTGCAGTCTTCTTGTTGAAGGTTTTATGCTCAACTTATAGGGTGGTCATTTTAAGAACTTTAAGAAAATTACTGAAATATTTTTAACACATTAAATCTTGCACGGATTATTCCAAAATTCATAATTATTTCACTGCTCAAAATTTGACAAGAACCAGAAGCCTCAGTGTCCTGAAACCTTTTCCTATTTGAGCCTGGCATTCTCTATACTGTAATTTCAGTGTCCTCTTGGAAAAGCACCTTCATGTGACCCAGTCGTGGGATAAAAATGTTACCAGACCCTTGCTGAGTGTTTCCTTCAATACAAATGAGCCAGGTAGGTACAACCTCTGCAGTATCTGCAGTAAATAGATGATCCAGATACTGGTTTCTCTTTCCAATAGTATCTTGTGCTTCACTACACTTTCAGTTTAGCAGGATAATCTGTGTATGGTACATATTTTTCAACAAACACAAACAAGAAGTACAACCAAACAGACGCTTTCAACCTTCAGGGCTCCCACACAACTTTTAGTAAAATTAGGGAAGATTCATCCTTACAGGAAACACAGTATGCACTTTACCAGCTTTCTTCCAGAAAACATATGGCATTTGCAACTCACTGTCACTGTCAGCGAGAGATTTAACTTTCCAGTAATTCTTCTTAAGAGAAATTATCCTACTACAGCCAGATGTTACAGTGATACCTGCTCAGAAAAAAAAAAATCAGTTTTAAAAGCAGTGGCTCCGTTCTCATTCATTAGGTAGAATCAATGTGCATTGGATCAGAAAGGACCTGGAGCACAGCTCTGCTATATGAATAACACAGTGGAATCTGTTAACTAATTAATACTGTTAAAAATTAATCTCCCCATCTGGTGGAGAAAAAGTTATGTGGGTTCTACTTCCGCTTCCAACTTTGGACATGATTGGGTGGGAAAGGAATGTACTGACATTTATTTAATATAGACAGTCATGGAATGAGGACCCCAAAACAAACTAGAAAGTTGTCATTAAGTCTGGATGACATTTTAGTTCAAAAACCTAAAAACCAGTCTCGTTCAGAGCTGATAGGTCACTCTCTCTAGAGCCCATTTCAGGTAACTTGTCTTTATTTCTCTTACCCTCACTCTTGAAATATGCTTACACTCACCCAAAGCCAGGCCCCCCAACTGAACTGAATGAAAATTCTTGTCTTTAAAAAGTTAGAAATAGCTTGGTCAAGGCTGTTGAATCAGAATATCTTTGAGTAGTTTGTGTTGGAAGGGATCTTAAAGATCACCTAGTTCTTACACCCTGCCATGGGTGGGGACACCTTCCACCAAACCAGATTGTTCAGGGCCCCATCCAGCCTTGAACACTTCCAAGGATCCAGGGGCAGCCACAGCTTCTTTGGGCAACCTGTGCCAGGGCCTCACCACTCTCAAAAAAAGAATTTATTCCTAATATCTGATACCTAATTTTAATCTAATCTCTTTCAGTTTAAAGCCATGTACCCTGTTCAACACGTCTTGAGTACATAACTATATGCAAAAATAAAACACTAGCAAGGAGATGACACAAATTTGGCCATCAGATTTACTGATAGCAGTGACAGAGTTTATAACTTGAACCTTATTCTATAAAACTGTGGTTTATATCAAGCATAAATATGATTTTGATGTAATTAATCTGAAGCTTGATGGGACATAAATGCAATGTCAACATTTTCTGGAATGGGATTTTTAAGAAGAGCGAGTTTCCTTCTTTTGTAAGGAAACTCCTTCTCCTCCTCCTTTCACTGAATGACTGAGGACTTGAAAAGAAAAATAACTCTTTTTCTTTCATAAAATTGTATCTGTGAGCTCTGTCAGTTTTAGTGTTCCTATCTTGGTCTCGGGCAGCCAAGAGCACTGCATATGAAGTTACTCTTTTGTTATCATTGCGTTTCAAGCTGAGAAAGAAACCCCAGGTATTTTTCTATTACTCACAGAAGTAGATCTTTATAGCAAGATTATAATTTCCTTTTCCTTTCTTTGAGTTTTAAAAAGCATAAGATTTGATTCAGATATTCACTTTGGAGCAGCCAATTGTAGGTGTCATTTTTACAGTCTGAATTCTCTCTTCCACTGTAAGTTTATTTTTATACATCATAAACTCTCTTCCTTTACCACTGAATTTTGCTAAGGGAACTTTAGGGAAAGCATATATCCAGGTGCAGTTGTCAACTCAGATACTGTGCACTGATATGTTACTTTTGATTTACAGAGGGAGTTACTAGTTCAGTAATGTGAAGTCAAAACCTTCCTATCCTTCTGTTGTCTTTTGTTTAGGCAAAATGGGGAATATTGACAGCATATTTAATCTAGAACATTTCTGAGCAACCTTTAGCTAAAAAACATTTGAAAAATTTTTAGTAGATGCACAGGAGCAAAGAAAAATCCCAAAGGATATATTTGTTACCTCACTAATACAAAGGTTTTTTGTTAGTTCATTCCCATTAAAGAAAAATTACAAACACAGTTCAAAATCAGTCCTCACATTTTGAGTATCTTTTTAACACTATAACCTATGTCCACATTTCTGATAGAAGGGGTATGAATTGAATTAGCTAATAAAATTATAGTAATTACTTGCATCATATTGTAATATTAATAAAGGGTACATCATACAATTATGCTAATAAACTTAAATTCCAATAAAGTTGTGTCATTAAGGAGAATGTACTACATTATGTAATTGAGTCTTCCTCTATTAAAAAAATTATCTTATAAGATACACAGAATTAAATCAAAATGAAGGCTTCAATTTAATGAATGCTTAAGCAAAGCCTTATCTTTCAGAAAAGAGCTCTGCGAAGGGCTGATTTCTCAATAGGAAGATAAAGCTGATAAAGAATCTGTTTCAACTTTTGTATCAGAAGACTACGGAGAGTCAGAGTTAATATTTTTGTTTGTGCATTGATTTTGGAAAACCTGAGACCATTTTTTCTCCAGTGAATTCTGGTTCTTTGGATGTTGGTCAGACAAGGACTGGAGCAGGTCTCTGGAGCAGCTCTAGCCATGCTTGGTTTTAGAACAGCTCCAGGAGTGGAGAGACCTCATTGACCCTTGGTGCAAACTGTTCATTGTTCAACCACTCCCACAGCAAAAAAAGTGGTTTTCCTCATGAACATTTCACATGGTCACCTGAAAGGGTTTGAGAAATTCCTAAAACAATTCAAGGATATTGTGGTTGTGCTGGTGAAGTGCTCCTTGACCAGGAAGGTGTGCTAGCCATGACCAGGTAGCCTCTTGTCTGTAACAAGGGATTTCAGAAAGAGTTTTTGTCTTCAAAATAAAAAAAAAAAAAACCAAGAAAACCAAATAAATCTTAAAACATAATGTCTGAACCTCAGTCAGATAAAGATAAAAATACTTTGAATGCATGTTCAGACAGTTCCAGAGTAAGAAAGAAAGCGTAGAGGCCAAAGTCAAATGTTTCTTTGGTGTCTTTTCACAGAAATTCAAGAAGAAACCAGAACACTTAGATGCTTCCTTTAGAAAGAGAAATATGAAGGAAAGCAAATTCTTCTGGGGAGTTTCTATAGACAGAGACCCACCCCAAAAATACACGTACACACATATGTACATATAGACAAATATTAACAGGTTCAATATTTCAGAGTTGATACCACCACGCTGGCAGGAGCTTCATTGAATCAGGGGATGGATGTGCACTCTTTGAAAACAAGTTTTAACTAATTTTCTGTAGCAAGAATATACCAACTCCATGTGCATTGTCAGTGCTCATTATTTTAATGAAAATAGTCAAACTCAAACCAGAAAATAATGTGATTTAGAAGAGAATTTCAGAACAGAGGTATTTTTCATCTGCTCACTAAATATAAAACTATCTCATGGAGAAATTAGTAATAATAATGATTATAAAGATAATAAATTAAATGCACTGTGTTTAGTTGGCTGCTCACTTTTAAATTAATAAACCAAATTCTGTATAGTTTGCAATGCACAACTCTAGTGACAGGCCACATTTTCAGCTGTTGTGAGGGTGGTTGGTTCATTTCCTCTGCTTAAGAGACTGAATTTCTGGTGAAACCTGCAGTTATGTAGGGTAAATAGTCCTCCCTCATTTCATTATGCTTTTGTGAACTGCAAAATTTTTCAAGTTAAGTAGGCTAAGAATTATTCAGCGACATTCTGAGCTGAAGATTGTTTCCTCAGCTCTTTCCTTGCCACTCCTCTGCAGCAAATAAAATAAGATCTCTGCTTTTTTGGTAATTTTCATACTGATCTCCTTGTTTTTAAAGCAAAGGTTGGCTACACAAACCTGTAGTCTCCAATTGGGGATTTACTTCCTGATGCCAAGTTGGGTTTCCCATTAATTTTTGGCTTTTCTTTAAAGAAAGAACTCTTCAGAAAGGAGCTGCATATAAAATTCCACTTTCTTCTCCATCTCCTCAAAAGATGACAGAAGACATCTTCCTCTGGACAGAACTTCCTTTATGTAATAAATGTGTCCTGTTATCTTCTTCTTAGAATTACAGCTGGTAATTCTGTTATTTTTTTATTTTTTTAAACTGGACTGGGAAATTTTCAGCATGAGTGCAACACTTAGCCATAATTCAGATGCGTGAGCATGAAAACAATCTCATAAAATAATGAAAATTTTAATTGTGCTCTTTCAAGACCACAAATTTACAGTGCATACTAGCTGACAAAATGTAATTGATATAAGATTTCCCATTGATTTAATAAGCAGACTAGAATAAACTAAATTTCAAGATTAATAGTAAAAACTGACATAAACTGTAAAGTCTGTGGCAATATTTTTACCCAATTTTAATTGCCCTAAACCAGTTTAGACACTATGAAGGAGACTAAGGTTGTTTTTCCATAAATTTACAGCAGTATTTTTGCCAATTTGGCAATACTAATTACTAGATAAACATACCAGCAGAGTTTTAGCTCTCAAGTTAAATTTTCTTCTTTTTCTAACCAAAACAATTTGGTAGATTCTTGGCCAACTTTAAAAAAAGGCACTGTTTGTTTTAGTAAGTAGACTATGAATAATTATTTTCAAATAATCATTTTTGTTCTAGGTAAGCATTGCAGTGCCTCTGAGCAAGCATTATGTAAATGTTAACTGTGTTTACCATTAGCAGTGTATTTCTAATCACACTTGATAACACTTAATCTTGTAAAGAATTTTGTTAATATTCTAGAGAAAGAATAAAGGGCTGCTCCTTCTCTGGGCATTTAGATAATACTGTTGTCACAAACTCGTGTGCAAAATGATGAATTTTTTTCCACTGGGTCATACTTTTTCAAAGCTCAGAGAGCTCTCTTGCCATATGACCATGTCAGAAATTCAGCTTTGTTTTATAAAGCAAATTTCTAGCTTCCAGATACCAGAGACTAGAATAAGAACTTAAACCTCAAGATCCTNAAAACCATGCAGAAAGCTTTTTTTATCCCTTTAATTATATGCATGGATTAAAAGAAAAAAAAAAAAAAAACCAAAACCAAAAAACTCAAAATTACTTCTATCTTCTCTCATGGGTCTGACTTATATTTGAAGACTGATACTACTGAGATGATTTGAAGGACAAAAGAAACAAAGACAATCTGGTCTGACAATATCCATGGCCAGGCTGGTGTGGGCTGGGTATGAACAGACACATGTCAAGAGCTGAAATGGGGCTGAAGAAATACTCATTATAAGCCTTATATGAGAAAAGCCCAATTAAAGATTTTTTTTTTTTGTCACAGCTCATTGACCCTGAAGTAATTAGCATTAAATATCACTTAGGGAAATTGCTAATCTGTAATATCTGACACAGTGAAAGAAGGAAAGAGGAACTCACTCTGACTCACATAGCTTTGAACTTTCCTTTCTAAATACCACACAGCTTTCCAATCTAGTAGCGAGTAACCCAAGAGGTGACCCCCAGCCCTCGGGATAATGGAATGAGGGATGAAGTTCCTGCTTTCTCTGGGAAAAAGGGCCTATTAAAAGCTGCCACTGTGCATAATCATTCCTCTTATTCCACTGTGGCTGAATTGCACTGCTCTCCTACCTGGAATATTTATCAGTTCAAGACATGGTTTCTGAGAACACCACAGCCCAAGGCCTATGATGTGTTCTATCAAACTGGAAAGGAGAGCAGCAAGGGATGCTGAGGTAGCAGCCAGAAGAGGCTGACTTTGAGAAACTGGCTCTATCTCCATCCCTGGGTGTATTACTAAGTTCACACCTCTCACTCCAAGATATTTGTGACACATCACGTGGACTCCAGGACAGCACAGATGTCTGCATCTCCTCCTAAATGTCAGGACCTCAAATGTGACAAAAGGGCATCAAAAAGAAAGCTTGCAACTTTATATTTGTAAAAGTTCTATGGAAAAGATATGTATTTTGGGTGCAGAGAGTGAAGGCTGGCCTTGAATGAGCTAACAGCTCTTTATAGATCACTGAGAGAAGTTCCTAAGCAACATTTTCCCCACAGATTTGTTTGGTTTCATGGTAGCAGCTCTATTGCTGTACCATGTTTGCAAATCACAACTTGCCAAATGTGTGAGCTGCTGTGGATGCTCCTAAGACACTAAAACCTCACTGTTGCCTCTGCCTAAGCATGGCAATTCTTCTGTCTGGTGGCACTTTCGTCAATATTGCATCACCCAGGAAATTCCATTTTATCCTAGAATTACTGAAGTTAAGATCTACTAGAGTGTAATTCCTACTTATTATCACAAATAAGTTTCAACAAATCCCTTTACAGCATTCCTTAGCAACAAAAGAAACCAAAACCAGATTACACTTTCCTTTTTTTATTTTTTTTTTGAGCCAGAGGGCCCAACAAAAAAGCCTCCAGTCTATAAAACAGATATTAATGGTAAAATAGACAGTTCTTTAAAACAATAAAAAAAATGATTTCTGCTAGAAAAGGCTCACATGATCTACAACAGCATTGCTTGACTTTATACATAGAGAACTTTTGGCATCATTTTTTTCATTTTGTTAATGTTTGCTTTTCAAGCTAGCACTGCATTCCCATCCTTACTGGGTGGGTCCTGTCTTACTATTTTAGCTCTTACTGACAAGTAAATCAGCCTGTGCTATACAACTCTACCTCTCACCAACCCCGAGTAGTGCAGGAGATGTTTACCTTGCCGCCTGGCTGGAATCCATTCTTCACTCAGTGACAAGTGTTTTGAGCTTTGTATTCAATTTTTTTTCATGTTGAAAGAGGGTAAGAAGGAGAGGACTTGATTGATTTATTTGCATAAGGGTCTGCAATCAAGTTTGTAAAATATATCTGTGAATACTGCACCAATTTCTTGAAGTCAGAGCTTTTATTTAGCCTTGGAGGTGGCTCTGTAGGGTGAGTGTTTTGAGGCTTCTTATTTCATTTTAGTGGTATCAGTGTGATCCACAGTAACTCTTCAGAAGTCAATGGAATCATCTAACAAAAACCCACATACACACATGTAATAAAAGGCTCTGAGCCACTGGAATAAGTCTGTGACTGTTTAACCAGGCTGCCTTCAACAACTGCGTAATGAAAATGCTCTTTGCTATGAAATTGAATCTGTTAGAGTTTTCTTTCTCAAACCCCATATAACACCAAAAGAGAGCTTTTATTCTCCCGTGATATATTTAATTCCTGACTCTGCGTGACTTTTGGGATGTTAGAACTTTGTGAAATTTGAGGACAATTCAGACATAGGACCAGTCAAAGCTTTTTTGTACTCTCAGAACAGTCTACCAGAGATCTTTGTTACAGGCAGGCTGGCATTTTCCTGAGACCACTTTTTGTGTGTGATACACTGATATGTGTCTCTACCTGAATGCTACTATTTGTAAGTTATTCACCTCTCATGATGACATTAAACAATATTTGTTGCTATTATCACATTCTTTTCGCATATTGCTTATTTTTTTAGAAAAGTTTTGCTACTTTAGACTGTTCTGCTGTAATTCACTGGTTACATTAAAATCCTCAGGGCTGATATATTCATGAAATATTTTTAATGGAAGACTAGGGGCAGAAAGTAGGTGGCTGAAATTCCCTTTCTGCACCTGAAGATGATGTTGCTTGGTTCTTGTGATATTTACCACATGGCAAAATACTTCCCCATGCCCACCTACTCCAGCTGTGCTTTGTCTTTTATTTCTAATTTATGCTCAGTAGATACGAATGCATAACAGAGAAATGACATCTTTGTAATGCCACTTAAACCATGGATGCTTAACTTTTAATGAGAGTTTTGACAGATATTTTGAAAAGACAAGTTAACCAAGTTGCTCAGTTTTGCTCTTTTGATCAAAAAAAAAAAAACCCATGACTTTTTAAGATATCTTTGGATCACATCTTGGACACAGACCCAAAACCTACTCATTTTATAAAAAGGAATGTATTTGCTTCATAACTAGTTGAATGTGTTAATTTCTTGCTCTAATACTGTCTTACCTCCAAGGTTTTTAATGTATTTGTTTCGTTTTTATGTGGTTTTTCCTATATTGAGTTTTTGGAGGGAGAATCCTGTCTCTAATTCATCCCCACTGTGACTTAACAATGATCAGTTATCAGGTAAAAAATAGGAAGTCAAAAGAGGCAATTCATTTGGTTTAGAGAAACGACAGATGGACTGCCTTTTGTACCTTATGGACTTTTCTAAGGGAAAAAGAAAAAAAGAAAAGGGAAAAAAAAAAAAAAGAAGAAGAGGGAAAAAGAACTTCTTTAAAAGAACTGTGGTTTTCCAGGCTGTGGGACTATTTCCCCAATCTTCCACTGAATCCCTACTTTACCTTTAGTTTCAAATAGCATGAAAAGTAAGAAGAGGCAATTTCTTAACATTTTAAACATGTTTAAAGGCAATGCTCAAATGAATAGCTCAGTACAGTAAATCTGGTTTGTGCATTTGATCAGATATCAAACACACTCCATACACAAAACTCATCAGCCCTTGGTCTTTTTTTGCAAGTCACAGTCAAGATACCTCCTGTCATCTGAAACCTCACTGACTTAAAGATGTACTCAGGTCTTATAAAGTTACAAAAAACTCCATCTTAAAAAACTCTGAAGAAAGCTCCTCCTATCTTCCAGCTTTTGAAAAGCCTATGGTTTAGTTAAATATTACCTAAACATGCTATATGAAAAGTATTGCTTTATTTGAACATAGCATATTTGAAATATTTCTGTGAATGCTCTAAAACAGTAAAACCATCAAATTTCAGTTTAGAAAGAGGAAATATTTGGCTCCTTTTTTGTTGTTGTTTTTTGGGTACTTTTGGTAGTTGTATTAATCTTATTGTGGCATGGGCTAGACTTAGTTTTTCTCAAAAATATTGGCAAAATTTGCTTCTGGCCTCTTTAAAAAAATCTGCTGATTCTCTTGTTAGGAATGGCTTTAGTCTTTATTGCAGAGCTCTGTTGTGGCTGGGGAAAATCCAGATTAATCTGCAGGGTCTCCTGGTTGGTTTTAATTGTGTTGTTGTTTGTTTGTTTGTTTGTTTGTTTGTTTTCTTTTTTTTTCTGATAAGAAAAATGAAATAATATAGCTCTCCCCTGGTCTTCTTGAACTGTGGAAGCCCTACTGTCTATTTCAAAAGGTCTTTCCAGGACTAAAATTTTCTGCTCTAAAATTATCTAGTGTTCCATTTCTTGCTGTTGTCAGGAAAAATTAGCTTTCTATTCACATTTTTATGCTTGTCTTGAGGCTACCACAATATTCACTCTTCTTTTGGCCAGACAAAATTTACAGAGAGCCTTAATGAGACCTGTTTATATTCAAGAGAATCTGACTCTTTCCAGCCATACATCTTTGAGTTTTGCAATTTGTTGACATGTAATTTGTCAACATGTAATTTTTCACAGGCTTGGGGATGTCCTAGGAGAAATATGAGGGCTGAAACCTATAAGAGGCTGTGTCAAAACTTTGCTCTGTGCCCTCCTGCAATGAAAGTGCATTTCAGATGCTCAGCTAACCTGCTTTTGGCCACACATCCACCCCTGCACATGCACAAATAGAGGTGTGATGGCCCTTTCTCCCTCCTTGTGCGTATTTTGTTATTGTATTTATTTGGGTCTGTCTGATGCTGCATGAATGTGGGATTCTCAGCACCTGAAGGGATGTAAGATTTGCTCATTACCTGTATTCCTGTCATTCTGCCATATTAAAACATCTTTTTTAATATGCCATTTGTCGTCAGGCATTTCCTACTGATATATGGAAACGTTCTGCACCTCCTGTATACCTCTCATTCCCCATTTCTCAGTGCAGAATAAAAGCCAAATTTAAGTTTAAGTTTTGGGGAAAGGAGTTTGCTTTTTTCCTCCCATCCATCCTCCTCACCAGCCTAAGAAATCCTCTGTCAGCATTTAAATTGTTATGCTAAAAAGCCTTACCCTGTATGCAGCAGGGCAACTGCTGACGTGCATGTGGGCAATTGCTCTCATTTCCTTCTGTATTAATTCCCTGTTTCAAAACTTTGGAGTTTTGCTTCAGGAGATTCTGTGCAAGACCTTCAAGCTGAGTTTTTACCAGATCGTTCCCTCTTTTCCCTTCAGGAAGGCTGGGGTTAGTGGCAGTACAGAGCTTCCTACACATTACAGCATTACGCTAATTAAGCTTTATAGCCTGGTCATCTAATTAATTTGAAGTCCATGACACAGTGGATGCCTAAGCACTGCACTGAAGTCCTTAAAAGGCTTTACAAAAGTCAGGTGAGCGTTAAACGATCCACTTTCCCAACATTTTTCCAAGAAATTTAGATACTGATTTACACCACAATTGTGGTACTGTATCTCAACAAAACTACAATTTTGTGGGGCCCAAACAATGTAATTTTTGATATTGAGGAAGCTTTATGATAATGGCATTCCAAAATGTCTTAAATTAGGCAGCTACAAATCATTGGTTACTCTGAGCATTTGAATTTAAGTGATTTCATTAAGCCTAAAATAAAAAGAGCCTGTCAAATTAATCTCTTCTTGGATGCCAAAATTGAATGGTTTAGGAATAATATTTTTAAATACAGATGATTATACTTAAAACAATTAAAGCAATCTCATGGTTCATTCATTTTAAAGACCTTTAAATCATTCCAGTCTTGAATCTAATTTTAAGCTTGCAAGCATTACTGAAGTGACTTGAACTGTTTAATGCAATACATATGGGATGGTAATGTTGATAACTTCCCTGGGCTAAGCTGAAAACAAATGGGATTTTGCAAGTTGTGCTTGGAAGAAGCACAAGAAAGAAGTTCTTTCCCTAATAACTGAAAATCAGACAAGTTTCAGAAGACTGTTATTATTTTTGTTAAATTCATTATAAGCTTCTAAACCAAATCTGCCTTACTCTGCTACCACATTTTCCTATCAGCACTTGTTCTAACGCACACTGACATTCACCCAATGATTCTAAGAATTTCAAAGGGAATGCCATAAGCCAAGGAAGAGCCAACCTTTAAGAGGTTGCCTATGCACATCCGCATTCCAAAAACTTCACAAAAACCTTATAAAAAAACATCCCACAGCAATAATATCATATTTTTTCAAGGTCGCTGTTTATTTTCAACCATTAATTAATCTTTAATCCCTAATTAGAAAGGATGAGTATTTAATAATAAGAAATTCTTCAGCCCTGAAACATTGCCTGACAAGCAACCACACAAAGTTTTTTTCATGTTTCTGGATTGAGATTTCCAGTTCAGTGACCATAATGTTCATATTTTGCACATGTACATATTTCCACCTTCCTGTCCCTACTTCAAAGTGCCTGTGATATCAGCTGTAAATGCGATAATAGAGAATAACTTTCTCTTAAATAACCCTTTATGTTCCTTCCATGCAATAAACGCCTTGAGCAGCTCTTCACTCTTACTACGGCTGCAGATTGGGGCTGCTTGCCAAATTATTCCTTGCTGCAAGGGAAAAAAGCAGGAAAGTGCTTGAACTGGGCAAGAAGAGAACTAACACTGCTCCTGTTCTCAAGTGACAGCAGCTAACTAGGCATAAAAACGGGCAAGGGGAGAGATAACAGCCTGCCTGACACTTCCATCTGTCCCATCCTCCTTGTTCCTTCTGGAAGACTGAGCTGTGGAGGGGACAGTCCTATTTCAAGCCTCATGTTCTGTTTTGCTTTTACGGCTACCTGAATTACTGCAAAGATGACAAATGTTGCAGGGATATTGCATCCATATCCCATTTCTACAGAGTCAGAGTCCAGAATTCCTGTTTTCTGTAGTTATTTGCAAAATAAAGCAGCTCAAAATGCTCTCTCTCTCTGTGTGCCCCTGCACTGGAGTGTCATTCCACCTTCACTTTGTGCAAAACTCAGTTTTAGCCTGAAAATTTGTAAGAAATGGAAAGAACTGGGCTATTGAAAGAGCTTTAGACAAAATCTTCTAATAGCGTTGATTTTCTTTCTAAATATTTGTGTTATGATTCTTCATACAATATTTAGGCCTAATTTTACTTTTGAAAGAGCACTATTTTATATAACTGAATTAATAAAATGTGATTCCCCCCCTAGTCCCTCAAGTCTTTACAGCACACCTAGAAGCTGAACATTTACCTGTAATTATGAAAATTAGAGATTGTACTGCATTGTAAAATACACTGCTTCAGATATTGACGTAATATGTAACCTAGACTTATCTTCAGTCTTGTCATGCTTCATGTGGGTGTGAATTGCTTCTATTTCACTTCCAGCCTTCAATTTAACATAACAGTAATATCTAGAAGTAATCCCTAGTATTTATCTTACTGTGGATTTTAGATAAATCTCCTGCAACTGTATTAGTAGGTATAGTATTTTAATTTTTGTGGAAAACAATTTCTTATTGTCACAGTGTGGCTGAAAATTATTTTCTAATCTCTCTTCTCTCCAGCAGCATGCCAGGATTGGCTGGGATTTAAAACTTAACTCTTTTATTACTGTTTTTTGTTTTATTACAGCTTTGAAGAGGGATTTGAGGGAGGCCAAAGAATTATAAAACTTTGCTAGGAAAATTATAACTGAGAGAAAGCATTCTGAAACAAACCTGATGCAGTGGAGTTTGCTGTTTAGTTTTGTAATTCCAAAGGAGGAAAATATTTGCACTCCTGCTGTAAGTGGATAAGATTCAGCCCCTGTTGCCTCTTTCTGACAACGAAGAGAACCCAGGGGATTCAGAGCTTAAGTAGGAGTCATATTATAACTCTTTTAAGAGCTGGTGAGGCCATTAGTATCAGTGCTTTAGCTGAACTCCTTATTTTGCTTTCAGTGTTGATTACTCTGTGATGGCTAGGGTTTGGAAATGTATATTAATTGGCTAAATCCTTTTTTTTTTCAGCTAAAAAAGTCTTGGTTAGTAGACAGACAATGGCTACCTCATGGCTACTGTTACAAATGGAATTGTCTGGCTAAATTACACTTTTCAGATTCTCCAGGATTTCTTGAGGACTAGGTCTCAGCATTGTGTCTACCTGATATAAATATTATCTTGACAGAAGAGTTAAATTCTGTCAAAGACACACATATTTCTTTTCCCTCTCCTCTCCCCCTCATTTTCAGCCATTCCCTGTCTTTGGGAGTTGCTCATTTGCTTCAACCCTTCTTACCTCTGAGCTTCTCTCTGTGCCTGCCCATTGCTGGGGCTCTCTGACATTGTGGAGTCCAGGTTCAGCCACTCTCTACTTTGATTTTGCAACAGAAACTGGAAACTGGGCAGAAAATATTTCCAGGACTCATCATCTCCATTATAGAGTTTGATCACTTAATGATGCCTCCGAAGGTTTTTTCTTAACATCAACTATGTGATGTGTAAATGACCAAAATATTAAGTACAGCTAACTTTATAATTCAGATTTATTTGCCATGATTACTGTACTAACCTAGGCAAACTTGCTTTGTCCTGCTGGATTCTGTCTCATTTTCACAACTTTTCTTTACATTTTCCTCTGGAAACACCTCTCTTTACAAAGTTATCCAATTATGCTAAACCATCCTTTTGTACCAAGCTTTCCCAGTTTTCTGAAATATTTATTATTAGAAAGCTATTACTTAGCAGTGAGAACTAAAGAGTTTGTTAACTTGTAATTTGGAAAGATAAAAATTTCCTTTTTTCTTCTGTTACAGACTTAAAAACCTGAACCACCTGCCAAGTTTTTTCCCAGTCTTCCAATACAATTAATTACTGTTAATATTTTACTAAAGGTAAATTATTAAGTCCCTACAATGAAGTTTTAAAGAAAGGTTTAAAAGAAAAGTCAGCCCCTGTCTCACAGGAATGTGGCTTCCCACTGATGCAGATCTGTCACCTGTATTAATTCTGCAGAATTTGTTCCAACAAACCCCTCCTTCCTTGCCCTGTGCACATCTTAAACTCTACAGAGAAGGAACATGTCAATAATCAATTTAATCCAGTTCATGGGACTACAAGTTGTTTGCCACAGAAAAGAAGAATTTGTGCTTTGCAAAGCCACGTGCTCTTAAGAAAATCCACTGATGAGCACTGTTAGAAAAATGGCGTTCTGTAGGTTTGCTTTGAGTGAGCCTATATAAAGCACACTGGGTATGAATTATTAATGCAATAAGCCAGAAGGCTTAAGAAAAGCCCTCTAGGAGAAGGGAAAAGGTAGCTTGGGAAGGCTTCATTTACATCAATTATTATTCAGCACCGGTGCATTTTTCACTCAGCATTTTGCTGTGGCAAGGCTGCATTCTGAGCCTGAGAGTGGAGCTTGGGAGCATGCAGGAGGAGGAAAAGATTGGGGAAGGCATAGCCTGGGGAGAGTCATTGCCCTGAGCAAACTCTCAGCTAGGGGAATCAAAGGCAATAATCGCATCCTCTGATGGGGTCCTCGCAGCGCCTCTCTTGGGCTCAGAGGTGTCGAACGTTCCACAAAGCCGAGTTTGGAGGACGAGATCAGCAGTGGCAGCTTTGAATAGAACCTGGAAGCAGAGATTTGTCTGAACCTGAGCAGGGAGGAAGTGCAAAGCCAGCCCTGGGATGACCCTGCTTGAATTTGTGGGAGGCGATTTAAAAAATAAAGGTGAGAACCTCATGAATGAGGAGCTGTATTCCAGAAAGGTAAACCATTTGTAGCTGGAGCCCTATCTCTGCCAAATTCTTTGAACTATAGTTATCTTAATTCAAATAAAAAATAGACTTTTTTATAAAATAGACTAAGATGAGCTCAGATGCAGCTACTCATATTAGAATTACTGCCAGATGTGAGGGAGAGGTAAGGGCAAACAGAGGAATCAAAACCTAGATTTCAAAAAAGGTATTAACTTTCCAACTCGAAAATGGAGCTGCAGTTGCATCTTTATCTCACACTATGCCTTCCTAGTTCTGGCTTTGAAATAAGTCCCAGCAAACTGACATCAACATTTGGCAGCAGAAAAGATGCAAGTTAACCTGCATTTATTCATGCACTTCCAGGCATTTTATGGTGAGACTATTATTCTAGTTTGTTTTGCTAGGTGTTAGCTACATATTTGTCGACTTTAATTCATCTTACATTTTGCCTACAAGGAAATTCATGGCTAGCAAACAAGAGTTGCAAACCTCAAAGAAAAATAATGATTTGTGAAATAGTCTAGTTGGAAAATAATCTAGACTCTTCTTTTTTTGTTTTTTTTTTTTTTCAGAAAGGCATGCAGAGTCCCAGATTTATTGTTTTTAAAGAAAGTCAACATTACTTTTCATGAAAAACAAGAGATTAATTTTAAATTTTTCCAGTTGTTTCTGTTTCAATATGTAAATCCGAATATTTGCGGAATTCATTATACTCCCCTAAAGGTTCTGCAAATGTTAAACTAGCATTATTCAATTATGTAAAGCAGCAGGAAAGCCTTTCTTCTTTGTGCCTTGATATACATAATAGCATAAGTCAATATTCATGCTAATACTAATTGAAAAATTAATGCCATTTTATTATTGTTGTCAGAAATAATAAATATAAACCCCTGATTAAGTAGATAGGCAACACTCCACTTTCCCCACTTCATAAGAGTATTTTCAGTGTTTGTTTATACTGCAACTGATCATGGGTCAAAATCAACCGTGTTAGGGAACCTTATTTAAAATCTGGGCTAATATTTGTTCTCCATTTATCCCAAGAGAACAGTTTAGTGGGCTCCTCTTCATGTGCAGAACTACAATTGCATTTTAGAGAACCCTTCCTTCCTGTGCCTCAGTGGCTTTTACTCCAGACATCCTATGTGCCATTAAAATATATGGACATAACAAAGATATTTCCTAGGGTTTTGAGGTTTTCTCTTGTCTGATAATTCTGTTTCAAATAACACACTCAGATCATTCACACTCTTGCCCAAAAGTGATTATAAATATATGCATAATTCTGAGAACACCAATGGAACATCACGGATAAAATTTAAGCTCTTGAAGTCTAAGTTAACTTCTCACTCATTAAAATTAATTTAAACTCTGCAAGTTTAGAGAAGTAATAAATAATTAATAGACATATCCACAGCTCTCTTCAAACTGATTTTAAATATAAGCATGTTCTGTTTAATCTTCAAATTATAAAATGTAAGCTAGGGATTGGTTACTCTTCACTAGGGAGCTGAGGGCTTGCTTTGCCATTACCCTGACAGAATTTCACTGACCTGTGTGATGCTCCTGATTTTCATTATTAAAAGCAGCCCCAAGCCCAAGGAATGAGGTGCAAGTTACACCTTGGAAAAGAGTGTTAAATAGTGATATTTTGCTTCTTGATATAGATCTTAATCTTTAGTCTTCCACTTTTTTTTTTTCTTCATAATAAAACTCAGAAAGGCTATTCAAAAACACCATATATTAAATCAAACAAGGTTTATTTCATATTGCTTAAATTTTGTGGTTACAACAAAAGATTGTTCAGAAGGCTGTTCCCTCAAAAGAAAACATCATGAAATACCTCAGTATGCAAAAGCAGGTTCTTTTTCTCTTTCTTTTCTTTGAGTTTTGCTGCATATGTATAATGCTAATTTTGCCCACTATCTTCAGGATTTCAAAGTGCAGCATGACAGACACACCTTTAATAACTCTCATAAAAATGGCTAAAATAGATATGGTGGAATATTTTATAGAAAACCCTGTCAAATATGGTAAAAACTTTGTGCTAAATAACAGAGTAACTGTTCACATAACAGTTGTGATAGGTAATTCAGTCTCAATCACACAAGGAATGATAACATAAGTGAGCATGGTCAGATTCGGGAAATTTTCATTGTCTTAAGGTCCAGTGCTGAGGTGCTATGTGCTCTTGGAAAGGTCTTTTCAGTACTGGCTCCTTTGCTTTTTATGCCACCTTCTGATCACCCTTTCTGTACAAAACATATTCTCCTGTTGGACTACCCCTCTGCATGCAGTGGCAGAGTGCTTGATGCTAGTGCCTGATCTCCAAGAACCATCAAATATTAATTTAGTACCAGGGGTTTGGGGATTTGTTTGGGTTTTAAGGTGGGGTTTTTTTTGTTTTTTCCCCATAGGTGTTGCACTGAAGATGACAAAAATCCTTCAGGGCACTGGAACATTAAGTTTGAAGTTATTTATGGATGAAGAAGGAACATCCAGGGACTAAAACTGAGTTACCTCTGCATTGGGATTGAGTGCAAAGGTCCAGTGTTTGGGGACTTTAAATGAAATGCAGCCAATTCTTCTACCTTTGTGACATCTTAATACCTCATTAGGTGAGAATAGGAAGCTCTGGCTGAAAAAATCCACTGATTTTCCTCTCTTTTGCCTTGGTCACAACTGCAGAGAAGTTTGCAAAGGTCTGTAATAATGGAGTTCTATATTATTGTGAAATAATAACATAGAACTTTTCCACTCTATGGTAAATAAATGAAACATTATTCAGGGCTCATGTTTGGAGGTGTTTGCCTAACTCCAGCTGAGTTCTAACAGTAAAGAACCACACGGGCCCTTTAATTGAGAAGCAAACCTTCCAATACATTTTAGTCCAAGGTAGCCAAGATTTAAGTGCTTCACTACTGAGGTTGCATAAACTCCAGGAAGCTGTTATTCATTAATGGGGATGAGGAAACTTACCCTCTATAATTAACAAGTCTCATTGAAGACAGTATTCTTCATCACCATGGCTTGTGAGAGAACATTGCACAAAAGCAAATGTCAGCTCTTTGTGACTCAGAACTAATTAATATTTCTAAAGCCTTTAATATATCACTGTGTTAAAATAGGAATCTTATCTGCCTTGGTAGTACCTTAAAAGGAAAATAAAGTAAATAAGAAATCCACATGGCTTTATTAATTAGTCAGTGAAAGAATTGAACCTTATTTTCCTGTATCCTTTCACTCCATCATAAAAATGCAGGACCTAAATCCATGTATAGTAGTTGGGGATTTGCCTCTTTTTATTCACTCTCTCAATAAAACTAAGAAAAATAAGTCTCATGTAGATTTCCTTAGTGTCATTTTATGTACTCACTCTTTATGGTGACTACATTACAATTCTTGACCTTACATGAAGTCTGTGAGTTCACTCCCAGCTTTTCTTTTGGTGCTGAACAAAGAGATTCCTCTAAAATGAAATTTCAAAAAAATTTCTAGGAATAGATAAGAGGCTGAATGAGCAGTCCTGTTTTTAATGGGAAAGCAAAATAAAGCAAAATTCTAGGAAGTCTTCTAATGGCAGCAACATCTCCCCATGTGAACTCAGGTCCTATTGTCAGTCATGCAGTGCCTCTCCCCACCAGGCTACTAAGAAAATTATTTTCTCTCCAAGATTCTGATATAGCCTTCACATTTTTTCAAGTATTTTACATTGGAAAGTCACAAACCAAAGTATTTTAGGATAGAAGGACCTTGCAGAAGTCTCACAACAGCTTGAGTTGCAGGAGGAGCACAGCTGCATTCCAGTGGGAAGGACTAGCTTTGAGCAACATGAACAAAAGCTACTGCACTAGCTAATCTGGAAATAAAAGAGAGGATAGACATCAGATTTAAAAAAGTGTTTTTAATAAATTACTTATTTTTATATTATTATCTATATTTATATTAAGGCACAATGAAATTTGACTGAAGTTTACAGGGGTTAAGAAGTGTAAAGGCAGCATATTTGGATATGGGAATGGGAACTCTGCCTCATAGGAAAAACAAGGTCACATGCATTTCAAACAAATGTTTTCAGCTTGGTGTCTGAACTACCAAAAGCAGACAGAAAGTGAAAGCAGGTCAAAACGCAGCAAAAGGTGGCAGAACATAACTATTGTAAGGATTGAGCAGTTAATCACCTCCCACAAGAGATGGATAAACTTAGAAGTCAATATAGATAAGCAAGAAAGTCTTCTGGGAAACAAAGATGAGGTAATGTGAAATGGGCCCTTTAAACTGAATTAGCCTCCCTCTAGACTTTATCTAGAGTCAATCGCTTATGAGTGTGTGAGTCAAACCCTCACATATCAGCTCAAGATTTGATTAACTGAGAGTAAGCCTTCCTAATGCTCATGCCAAGAGATTCACAAGGGTAGGAGTAAAGCTCCAGAAAACTCTGCAAAATCTATTACAGTACATAGATTAAATAGGTCAAACCCCACTCTGACCTTCCTTCATTCCTTGCACATCTCCTCCCCTGAGTTAATATTTGTTTGCATTCATTTTCCACGCTGTACCTGAGCACAACTGTTCTATGAGGGAGCCTGAGCCTGTGCACATTGATCTCTGTGCTTCTCACCCTGGCTTTGGGGTCACCAGGGATGCTGAAAGGCTGAAAGCCCGTCCACATCACAGAGCCACAAATGTTATCTCTGAAGAAGATGGGTCATCTCAGTGGTTAGCAGCAAGTTTAAAATCTATGGATTGCCCATGCCCCATGCCTTTTCAACAAGTTAGTATGGTGAGTTTCAGGAAGAAACAGAGTTTATTGAGGGGCCTAATTGCAGGAGTAGAGGGAACAACCACAGCCAAAATTGTTTTAGCTGAACAGGACTGAGGAGGATCAAGAGAGCTGTAGAAAATGAAGGTGAGGGATACATCAGGAGAAACGTTGCATGTCTTTACAAAAGGAAACTACTGGATTAAGAGAAAAGCTGAACAAAGATGTGTGGAAAGTAATACTAGATTCAAAGGAAGGAGAAAACAATAAGTGGGCTTCCAAGGGTTGGACAGATTTGAACAGTACGGTATGAGATACGTGACAGTAAGTTATCAGAAACTTTGATAAGCCTGTCATTTTCCCCTCTATTTTTATCTAATTCCAGGCCTATAGACAAAGCAGGAATTGTCACAATAGAGCCTATAAGATTAGTGAGACAGCACACTAAAGTGGGGTGGAGGAACAATGGGTTAAATGCCAGAAGCCTGTTTTTAGTTCTCCTCTCTACTAAACTCCCTATGTAAAATCTAGCAAAGCTTTTTTCCAGGTTTTATAAACCAGTACTTTTCCACTATTGTTCCTGTGATCCTTTCTGTTGTCAGCTGGGAGCATTCAGCACAAACAGATGGCCTGTTGTCTAAACCAACAACCAAGAACAGCTTGTTCAGGAAGGACTCAGAACAGGTTTCCAGCCACAAATTCATCCCAAAAACATCACCTGGAAGCTCAGGTTGCTGCTACTGCTGAGAGAAGGAAGATGAGGAGGAAGGGAATTACAGAAAATGCATATGGGATAACCTTCTCCAGAAAAGGCTAGAACCTGCTCCTCCTGCTTAACACTAAAACTAATTTTTCCAGCCACTGATCCTGTTATCATGAACAAGGTATTTGTGTGGATAAAGATGTCTGTCTGAAGAGTGGAAATAAAGGAAGATTACAAAACCTGGATCCAGGCTGCTCTGTTAAACTGGTTTCAAGAGGAGATTTGCTCCAGCCACTCGACTTTCCCTGGGTGGCATGGATGAATTGTGAATTATCACCTTGTCTTCCGTAATTAACCATACCAAACTCCTGCACTTTTCAATATTCATCCATTACTGCCTCCACCACGACACGTTGTAATGGACATGTTAAATGGCAGGAAGCTGCTGCTGGTCTCAGTGCACGGAATAATGCATTCCCACTTCCATACAGACAAGAAAATTAACAATCGGAAATGAGGTGACTTGGAATATGTACCTGTCATGAATCACTGACAAAATATTTTATGACCTCCTGTAAGATAAGAGGCAAGACAAAGGAGATATTAGTAGATTTGTTAAAAAGGAGAATAGTTTTGGCAGAATATAATTCTTTTCTGTTTCAGAAGTACCTATGAAGAAAGTTTCACTAGGAAAGAGATGGTGCAATTCAGGCTAGACTCGTACACAGTGTAAGGTCATTAACACACCCATTGGGATCTATGAACATAAATATGCCCTTCATAATGGTACTTTGGTATCAGATATGAGCATTTTATTGCACTGTTTAGATAGATGCAAATACTGAATTTCTCCAAATTATTTTATATTTTTTGTTTTCCTTATATTCCTTATATTTCCTTATATATATATATTTAGCTTTTCCACTGCTGCTTTTTAGTACCAATATAAACAAAAATAAAGCTGCTGCTTGGGTGTGGATACAAGATTTAGCCAAGATGGGATGGAGGAGAAGGGCAGAGAAGAGAAGTGTTAGCCACCACATTGTATATTTTGTCCTTTCCAGTCAGAAGTTAATTTCAGCAAAAGCCAATTACTATCCTGAATTACACTGGTTGTACCATTATAGAATTCTGAAACGGAGGAAATTTTGTTTCATTTTTGATTTTGGAAAATGAGAAAGGTATTAAGTATCTAATTTTTCCCTCTCCTGAATTTTTCATGGTTGTAATTAGATAACATAGAAAACAGTGAAAGATTCTCCTTTCCTTGCGTTTTCTTCCCTTTCCTTTCTTTCTCTTCAAGTAAAGTAGTTCTGAGATTTTAAGTAAGAAAAGTGAAAATAGTATTTTTTGAAGCTGGGTGAAATGGTATTGATTTATATGGATTGACAATGGTTTTGCCTTGGTTATGTTTGGCTTTTTGTACATGGACAAAGAATTATTGATGATGGTTATGATGACATTGATGAGAAGGCTAAAAAATGGTGGTTTTTAAAGTAAATGGATTCCCTATGGAAAAAAAAATCACTTTTCAAAATATGTAAAATGGAGAAAAACAAATTTCTCTTCTTAAAAATCAGCTTCAAATTTTAAAAGGAAAAAATATGATTGCAAGTATTACATCTGGCACATGTGTTAGCTGCCTTGTATCACTCACACAATGGGAAAATATGGTTCAAGGCTCCTGCTCAGACAACTTAAGGTTTCTTTGTTTACTGAGTATGTAACAAATTATTGAAACCCTTAGGCTTCAGGAAAAAAAAACACTTTGAAAGAAGTAGCCAGAAAATGCCAATATGACACCTTTTCTGTAAACAAACCTTGTCTGAGACACTGCATGATTGTGTGGTGTCATCAAATAAACAAAATGGGTAATTAACCACAGGCAAAACCCTTATAACCTTCTCCATTTCCTCACAGAGGTGTAGTTAACATGCCCAAAACTGCACCGGCATAGGTTTCCAAAAGATTCTACATGAAATCTTGAAGGCTTTCTAATAACCCTCAAGGTACTCAAATATTTACCCTATCCCTGTCTCCGAGAAAAATCCCGCCTCATTCATTCCTAGACTGTGCTGTGCACCAACCACAGCAGAGTCAAATTACAAGGAGAGAGCTCTCAACAGAGGTGGGCAGCATCTTCCACCACAGCTGGTGAGTGGGCAGCTCTTGCCACACCTCAGCGGTCAGTGGAACCTCTTTGGCTGCTGAAACTCCCTCTCCTAAAAATCTTCTGTCTGTTATCCACCCTGTGGTGCTGACACGACATAATAGGTGAATAACATCCTCTGAAAAGTCAGGAAGGGAGGACTGAAAGAAGGGGTGTTCTTATGAGGGAGAAATGGACTAAAGCCCTTCCCTGAGGTGAGAGCTGGGGTCTGTGTAGTAGGAAGGAGTTCTAAGTTGCCATCACCCATAACTCCCCAAAATATCCTGTAATCTCCAAAAATTCACTGAGTTTCATTTTTCACATAGTGATAGTCTGATGCAGCTGTCATTGCTCTTTGCCATCTCATTTTCCCACTTGCCCTGATACTCACTAGGACACCATCAAAACAGACTTTCACTTATTCTGTTTTTCTTATTTTTCTCTACCCAGTCTTGAGCTAGCTCCCTTAACTGTCCCCACACTTGGAGACACCCAAGGAGCATTACACAGAGCACTGCTGACATCTGCCATGCCACCAAAGCCTGGCTAGGGCAGCAGTGTGGGTTTTGCCAGCAGGGAAGCCATCTGTGACAGCCCCTGTGCCAGACTGCCATTCTTTCATGGATAATGTCTGCTGCACTCAGACCAGGGCAATCAGATCTTTCCTCTCCCAGCCCTGGCTCTGGCTGCTTCCTGGCTCCGTCCTCGATCATGAGTGATGAGAATTCAGGAAGGAAACCTGGACATGTGGTGTCGTGAAAGACACAGGAATGGATATGAGTCAGGCCTCTGGTGAACATCTCAAGGACAGCCATGGTGTGTTCCTGCTCATCTCTTCAGCAGCTGCTGCAACAATTACACAGATGCAGAGGTGGTTCAGCCTGGAAAACAAACTTGCCCCTGCTTTCCACTGAGGAACATGTATACAGTCCTAATTATGTAAGTTTTTACCTCAGCTATTGCTAATCAGCTGCTGAGGTGGCTCTGCTCAGTTACCATTTTAAGTGAAGAGTCCCAAATGACCTCCTAACTATTTGGTAAGAGAAAAACAAAAAAAGTGTGTTAGCATTATATTACAGGGTAGGCAGTCTGAGGAGAGAGATGTAGACACAATGAAGGAGAAAAAGAGTTCTGACTGTGGTTAGGTGACTCTCCCTGAGGCTGAAGTTACTGATCTCAAATGATTCTCCCTCCAGCTGCCACCAGATCATCAGATGTTCCACCAAACACCTAATGATTGCATTTGTCACATATGGTGACACAGTTTTCAGACAACAGAGCAAGATAAGGGCAAAACCACAGCAAAACCAAGCATTGTTAAGCACAGGATCTCTTAAGAGGTAAAAAAACCATTTGTTGCTCTACACAAGTTTTAGGAGCTGGAGTTCAACTCCCCTTCTGCCCTTTGAGAGAGTGTTTAGGATACTGCAATCCTCCATAGGACAAGGTCAATTTAGCAGTGTTATTACCTTTTTTACTCCAAATGCAATGGCACATTCATTTCCTCAAGTATTTACCTTATCATTAACAGATTTTCTGCTGTCCTTTTCAGCTGAACTAATGCTGGAGGGTGAAAACTTCCTTATAATCATTTATGAAAGTAGGGGAGGATGTGGTTACTGGGATGTCCATTTTTCAGTTTGCAGCATTATAAGATAAAACCAAGCACAAAGGAAAAGTTAGCTGAAACTTTGCAAGCCTCATTTTCATTAAAGAATAATGTTCAAATTTTAGCTCTGAATGTTTTCTTTTCTGAAGAAACACCTGGACAAACTTTTGTCCAGAAAAAAAATATGTCTAGGAATGCAACAGAAAAAGGATAATTAAAATACGATCATGTATTCAAGAATGATTTTGTAGGGAGAGTCAGATTATACAATAGACAATTATAGAAGATATTATGGAACTCAGATTTGCTTGATTTACCATCCAGGAACAGCAAACTTTGTTTACACTAGTCTTAGGACTTTTCAACCATATACTTTGTTTCTCCTTTTAAAATTAACAAAACTTCAGTTAAAGTAGTTTGCAGCTGTCAAAGGGAGGACCTGGAGATGCACTGGCTCAGCCACTCTGTACCACACTGAAGCCCTTAGGAATGTCTGTTTGACAACCAGAAGTGCAGCTTGAAGTTCATGTAGCCAGGTTAATTTTAAATTAGCCAGTGCAGTGCAAAGCTCAGGGCAGCTGGGACACATTCACTCAGCTCTTCAGAGGCAGATTGAGCAGCTTGCTCTGAGCATTGAACACCTCCAATTACAGCATAATCAGTACTTGAGCTGTCTTGTTTGAGGCCAGCTCAGTGAGATCAATGCATTTGAAGGACAGAACAGACTTGGAGAATAACACCTAAATGAAGTCTCAGGCAAAAGGAAAACATCATCCACACAGAGATACAGAGAAAAAAGTGGAAAGTGTGCTTTTAGCTGTTTCAGACCCTTCCTGGCAATCACATTTAGAAGTGAGGCTCTCATTTACAGAGCAAGTTCTCAGCCTTGCATTCCTAAATTCTGTGTACAAGAGCAGCATGAATTGCCTTTATTTATTAAGTGTTCCTCCAGACACATTGGTATTATGGGACAGCTTGCTTGTGCATGAAGTTGTGCATAATGAGACTTAATAAGCTTAAAGAGCTACCCCTGCTTTTCTCTATTTGACGATATCCAGTTATTTAATTTCCCTGGTAGTAGAAAGCCCTGGCTGCCAGAACAGGCAGTAGGGTTTGAGTATCTTGGCACTCTGATCCTTTCTTCATATCATTACGATGACACTGGGTGAAGCAAGGGTCATGGGGGAGAAGTGTTGATAAAAAATTCACTCTGACTGAGTTCTTTCTTGCTGTTTTATTGAGCCATCATCCTTTAAGCTGCTCACTATTTATGATGTGCGTAAAATACATGACTAATTTTCCGATTCAACACTAGCACTGTGGCCTGTGACAGACTTTCATCTATCTAAGCGTGTTTTTTCTTTCTCTGGGTTTATGATGTTGCCTAAGAAAATTAATTTGGTCAAATTCCCCCAGAAGTTCAAGGCAACAAACCACTCCTTAATTTCCACTGGAATTATTGTTATTTGATTTGAAAATTTCCTTTTAACAAAGAATTAATTTGAATACGTTACAAGCTAGCAAGTTCTAAAATCAGGAAGCTGAAAAAATACACTGATACATAATGCAGTATTTTTAACTAAAAATAAAAAAAAAACCCAGTCACCAGGAAGCAGGTGCTGACTACAACTGCTATAAGAATGAAAATGCTGCAAACAGAAATAATTCTTAATGTCTATTTGATAAAGGTGGGGGAAAAGCCATTGTGGATGGAACTGTGACTTCACACACAGTGGTCAGGACTCTGAGACATAGAAATGCAATTTCTCTACTTTTGGAGGCAAGACAGATAGATTTTGTTTGACAGATATCATTTCCAAATAGCGACAGGATGGAGAGGAGTGCGGCACTACAAATAACAGTAAATAGATATAGTCAGATATTAATCACGTCTGTTGTAATAGCTCAATTCCTTATGTGCATTCACTTTAATGAAATGAAATAATTTCATGTGTTTTTCCTGACACTTTTATCACTCTTCCCTTTGATTAATTCAGTGATATGCACAAACATGCAATAAAATGTTAGTTTAAAAATCTCATACTTTTGTTGCTCTTACCAATCCTCTATGGTCTGCAAAAAATTCAAATGATCAGCTGTACATGCAAGATACGTAAAAACATGGAAAAAACCAAAATCCACTGGCTACAACTACCAAATAAAATAGGAATTAATCTCAATATTTTGGTTTTGATTATTTTTCTATCAAAGACTGAAATGCAACTAGTTCCTAACTCCTGGAACTCTTCAAAGGAATCCAGATGTTAAGGACCTTTTCCAGTGCTGTAACATAAAAAATAATTTAAAAAACCCTTAATGATTTAGATAAACTTTTTCTGGAACAGTAACAGCCAGAACTGAGTCCTGCTCTTGATGAAGTTCATGACAAGACCAAGTGAATTAAGCAAGGACATTGGAAAGTATCCTTCCATTTTCAGAGAGCTACTTGTACCATCTGCTTATTAATTCATATCCTCAGGACTTATTCTCAGGCTACAGCTTGTAAGCAGCTTCAAACAATTGACATTTTATGGCAAAAAGTCAACCTATTAGAGGATATGATTTTTGTTATCCCCTTCAAAATCCATGCCCAAGATTCTCTTGAACTTCTCACAACGTATTAGTTTTTTTTTTTGAAAAGCAGAAAAACATAATACATCACATCTGTAAGTGCCACTTTTTGTGTTGTGTGATTCTAGCATGACTGAACTTTGCTTGTGATGAAGTTCAAGCCCTTCTGTAAAATATAGTGATGGTAGTTACAGCACAGCATCATTCAGTTTTGATCTTTTTAAATTTGTGTCAAGAAAGGGTGGCACCCAGGAACAAAGTCATGAAGCTGTTTTCCTGCCAGTAACAAAACAGTAGCAGGGCACCTATACAGAGACTCACAGTCCCTACAAGGTTTTATTTGCATTAGCACACCATAATAATGATGAATTTAGTATTGCTGCCATCCATTTATCATAACCACTATCTGGAGACTGGAGAAATGAGATAGGACTCAACCACTGTCCACATAAAACGTAACTCTGAAACATGGGGCACTTTGTCCCCACAATGAGGGTGCCTGTCAGATAACATTGATGAAGCTTTAACATTACCGTGCCCGGAAGTCCATTACATTGCAGCTACAGAGTTGAAGATGAACAAAGGTCTTCCCTTGTTTCTAAAGGAACACATCCAGGGTTGCTTGAAACACCAAACACTCAGTAAATTGTTACTCTACTAAAGTCAGACTAGGATGTCTTTGTACCTCCTAAAAGCAGTTTCTCTACTGGCTCAAGAAGACTCTTTATTCTTAGGCTTGCTTGCTTCAGATTGCTCCCCTCTGTACCAGCTGAATTGTTAGAAAAAGTAACAGTAGCTTCTCCTTTATCTGTTTAGAGCAGACAGTGCAACATGGTAAAATGTGTGGAAGGAATGATTCCATGGCATAGGATCCCTCCTGGGGCAGAGCAGTTTCAAATATTGGGTTTCTCTCAGCAGTACACTCTAGGGCAGAGCTCTACCATAAACTCTCCTGACAAATGCCATGATTCATCAGGAAAAACAAGGTAGCTCTACATTTCCACCCCTAAACATCCCTACACTTCTGTTTAGCATCCTAAAGAAACTCATTTTTTAATCACATCTTCAATACAAAACTGTCTGAGAATAACTGCTCATCTCTATGTTGTTGCAAATGAAAGTAATAAAGGCTAATCCTAGTGTCCAGCAGCTATGGAAATTTTTTGAAGTTTTAAGACTCATTTGTGTTATTCAGAAGTGCCTCAGTAAATTCATACACTCCATTTGAATGGACAACAGATAATTATTGAAATAATCCAAAAAATATTTGCTTTAAAATACATCCCTGCTTTTGATTTATTATATTCATTAAACACTGTCTGCCTTATAGGGACAGCAGCAAACCCAACAGACATCAATATCACTTTCATTTGAGTGTGTGTGTGTGCTCGTGTACGTGTGTGTTTAATCTGACCACTGATGATGTATCTGAAGGTGAATGAGTTAATTCATCCTCGTACATGATCCTATTTATGCTTTTGTTG
The DNA here is from genome assembly GCA_013398075.1 of Notiomystis cincta. Taxonomy (NCBI): domain Eukaryota; kingdom Metazoa; phylum Chordata; class Aves; order Passeriformes; family Notiomystidae; genus Notiomystis; species Notiomystis cincta. The sequence continues at coordinate 950,141 of VZRX01008810.1, read as the reverse complement.
CTGTCTACTGCCCCAGATAGAAGTGGCTGCTATATTAATTCATTTTATTCTGCCAAAAGTGTAATATCTCACAAGACTGCTCAAACTGCTTCACATAAATTAGAAGAGTAAAAACTTCTTTGTCTTTTTTAACCTTGATTCTACTGTATGCTATTGACTAAACAAGCAGGAAACACACAGGGTCTTCTTCCAGGTAGAATTAGTGCTTAAATTAAAAAATACTGAAGAAATTTATTGCCAATGCAGGTTATTCTACTTTTTTTACAGTAACATTCCTAACCACTGTGGCTGTTTGTTGATCCTATCTGAGTTTTGGGGCTAGAGGTGATCTCATTATAACACAGTAAGTTTAAATTCTAATAAGAAATTAGACCTTTTGTCCTCAGAAAACATAAGTTCTGAAACCAAATTTGAGATGAATAATGAGAAATAAGTCTTCATGAGTAATTGAATTCTTGCTGGTTTTGCACTGTTTTAAATGATTGACAGGTGATTAATCACTGTGATGAACTTCCTTCCTCATTACTTTTCATTTACACACCTAGAGATGGATGTTCTCATTTTTGGAAAACAGAAATGTGGGTGCAACTCAGCATTCCTTAGTATTTGCCACAGACTTTTAATTGTTATTTTTAGACTCAAAATTTATCTTCAAAGAAAAACCACACACAAACAGAAAACCTGAATCCTTCTCTTATCCATATGAGTGGCTCTTCACTGAAGCCAAGGTACAGACCTTTTGGCAGATCTGGTTTCGGCAGATTCTAATCCATTCAATGTCCACTAATTAATCCCAGATCATGTTCTTATTTTTTGCATGATAAATTGACTTTCCTTCTTGCTGAAGGCACCTGGGTTTTACTTCTCCTAATATGCACACCGTGTTTTATATGGCCCCATGCTCATGATGGCAGCAGAAACTCCTAGGATTGGGTTTACTGCTTTCTGCGGCCCCTGACCAAATTCCACAAGGAATGAGCCTGAAGGAAGTCAAAGCCACAGACCTGAGGGGACTCTTTAATCTGGCTGCAGGTATCTTTAAGTGCAGGGGAGAGTTCAGCATAGTATAAAGGCTGAACAATGATTTTTGATATTAAGAGAGTAGGCCTCAAGCTCAGAAAAGCTGCACCCATTCAAAATATAATGTTAGCTAAATGAAATACCCAACATGTAGGAATGAAACCTGTAGGACATGATGGAAAAAACACCAGGTGAAAGGGAAATCCAGGCCCCTTCTCAGCCTTGAGCTGATTTTTGTCTTTACAGGAAAGAAAAATCCCTTAAGCTTAACATACAAATGCTCTGTGCAGGGCTAAGTGTAAATAAGATGCAGTGCTTCTTTGGAGTTTATCATATACAGCAGCCATGCACCTATCACTTCTGAAGAAATTGAGTTAAAGCTTATTGGCATCCTTAATCACATCAATGCTCATTTCCATCTTCTCATATAGCAACTCTGAAAAAGTTCACAGAAAAAAAAAATAGCTCTTTGATAATGAAATAGAAACCAAAAAGGACACTGGGGATTGAAAAGGGTAAAAGCCTGTCTTTAATTGATTGTAAATTGATGACAAAGTGAAAACTGGAAGATTTGTTTGAACCAGATGTTTGTTCTAGAGCTGTTCAACCATCAAAAAAGAATGTCTCCTGAATATTTACCAAATGAGGATTGATGAAAGAGCATTAAAGCTGCACTAAACCTTTTACCACCTCTGCTAAATAAGAGTCTCAGAGCTTGCAAGGGGGCTGCCAAAGATTCGTATTTTGATCACAGGCATGGGCACACACATTGAGGAAGGGTTGTGGGTGATCTGGAAAAACTCTGGTTTGTAGTTATCAGGGAGTTCATGGCTTTCACAGGGCAAAGGTTTAGAGAGCAACTCAATTTTAATTCAAGTGTTGGGACAAAAACTGTGCATCAGAAATACAACCTAAACAGTGATCTATGGCTGACATTCAGGAAAGCATCAAATACCTCCACAGTCTTATGAAGAGAGTGCTCCTTTTAAGTCACTAAACCCACCTGTCAACTCTGCAGGAAAAAGCTGTGCTTCAGTTTCATGAAAGCAAAGGTTTAGTGGAGTGAAATGGGACTGTTACTGCTTTCAATTTATGGGTAATGCAGAGAGAGGTTTGGGGGATGTGTAAGACAATCTTCAAAACAGAAGAAAGCAAACTGGGACATAATTTTAAAAAAATCCCCTGGTAGACCTTATTCAAAAGCCAGTTGTAACAAATAGACTATGCAGCACGCAGCTTAGAAACAACTGTATGAAAAACTAAGGTTGGAAGCACATGTTAAGAACTAAAATAAACAGAAAGTTCAAAGTATAGAATTGTAGAGCCTACTCATTCTTAACTCTCCTCTCTAATGATATTATGGGATGTTGTTACGCACGACATGCCAGTAACAGAAATATTAGAGTTACAAAATTTTCATTTTAAAACTCTGTTAACTTAATTTACCTTAAATCTATGCTGTTGCACAGAAAAGTAAAGCTACATTTCCTTTTAATGAGGAAATATCCCAATAGTATTTAAAAAAAAAATCAACCAAAAACCGACAAAATTTTGATCCTTCTAGTCTGATGGATTGAAGCCTATTTGGCAGGATGCTGACCACACCCACTGGTGACCACAAAGCTTCTCTCTTTCACACTGTTCCTCTCAGCAGCTCTGCTGCAAGGATAACATCACTATTTTCTCCTGCACCCAAATATTTTCTGATAAATTAAAACAAATCAAAAGTCCAGATGATTTTCTTAGAGACACAAAAAAATAATTGTAATAAAAAAATCGTTTCATGGTAGCTGCTCAGTCTATTTATCTGCTATTAATTATTAACGGCACAAGGCAAACTACGTCTTAGGGTCCAGTTGGTGTTAAACTTGAGAGGGAAACAAACATTTCTGAGGAGGCCAAAAGTCTGGAAACATTATTGCTTCCAATAAAAATCTGAACTAGCTTCTGTGGTGAAAGGATTTCCTGAAGATTGGGCAGGAATTATTCACTTTTGCAGTTCCTGAAATAAAGCCCATTCTTCCAGCTTGTGGACAGACTCTATGCCCACTTTCCAGTACTTGAAACAAGGAGAATCTTCACAGCAGCTGCAGTTCTGAGGGAACTGCTGAAGTGCTTCATTTGCTGGGGATGGAAGGCACAGCCCAGTCACTGCAGCAGCAGAGTCAAATTTCAGGGACTGCAGCCTGCCAAGTACACACAGATGTGCATTACAATTCCCAATTTAGTCACTATCACCTATGTGGGTTTTGCTTTGAATGCAAATGAACTTTTGAATGTAATCTTAAAGTGGTGCCTGGGGTATACAAGTGAAAGTCAAACATAGCCTGAGCACATTGTTCATTAACAATCACAAATTCTTTTGCTTCACTATCTTCTCTTTGTATTTAATTCTTTACCACAAATAATGCATTATGCTATAAACTTTCTGATTTAACTGTCAGCAAGATTCTCCTTCCATTTATTCATAGAGTGGCATCCAAAGTAATTATAGAAGGGAACAACAATAAGCACTTGATGTGTTGGTAAGGCAAGTTGATAGAACTGAGTGCTGTAAAGTCTGGGTGTATACTGAGAACATTTGCGATGTCAAGACAGTATTTGTACATTTATTGTGAAGGGCTTGTTTGCCACAGTGAACACACACGTGCAGGGTGATGTGGTGTGCTGGGTAAAGCAGGGATTTTATATTCATTTGTTCGTTTATTGTTCTTGCTCATTCTGCAGCTCCTGCTGGGTGACACCTTGCTCTGTATCTCTTTGCTGTGCACAGCACATTGAAGGCACTCTTAGTGACAGATGAGGTTTTTTAATAACTTTAAGTTTCTCCTCAGCTACAAATACAGGGCCTGGCTTGTGAGCAAGAAAATAGTTTTCCACTTCTGGGTGCTTTCAGTTTTTTGTTGCTACCATTTTAAAAGTTATATCCTAAATTTTCCTTATGATGAAGCATCCTTCCCTTCAAGGAGAAGATCAAACAGCTTTACTGCTAGAAGGTGGAATCTGTCCACCTGGATTCAGTTTTTCACACTGCTTTTAAGTTAACTTGGTCCTCTCTCTATTTAGAAAGTGTCCAGCAACTAACAGCTCACATAAAAATGATCCAAACATTTCAATCCTTTGCTCCTTGCCTGAACACAGCAGGTTCCAGGTGTGCCCACACAGTGACCCACAGTTCCCTGGAGGGGAACTTTGTAGAATCTCATCAAAGCACAAGCTATCAAAATGCTGTAACTATTCTCTTAGGGTGGCTGTAACACTTCTGTTAGAAGAGTTAGATCCACAGAAAAATAAACAAGATTTATATTTAAGGCTTTACAGTGGAGTTAATACTGAAAGTAGCTAGTGCACAGGCAGTGAAAGAAGGAGACCTGGAGGAATTTAGATACCAGTATAAAAACTGCAGAAGCAAATATTCAGATAACCTGAAAAATATCTTAAATGTTTTGCATCTTGCCTGAAATTTTCCCATCTAAATATTTTAGTTACCTGGATTTTTTTCCCCATTAGACAACATTTTTTACTTCTGCGTTTATATACAGGAGTGGAAAGGATGGGTCAGGTAGACTAGTGGGTCAAAAAATGGACACAATTTCTCTTTTTGTTCATATTAAACACTCCCAGTCTTCTGGGTTCCTTGCTACCAAAGCTCTGACGTTTAAAAAAAAAACCAAAACAGTATAATTGAAGTTAAGGGCTTGCATAATCCTTTTTCTAAAGATGTAAGATATAGCTATGAACATGCTGCTCACTTGTAATACCTGCTGTGATCTGCAGTCCAGCTGCAGCTTGTCAACAGGATAAACACAAGACATTCTCGTGTATCTACTTGTGCATGACAGCTGTGAAAAGGAGATTATAAATCCCCACTTAGCCACCAGCCTCACAGAAGGGAAGCTTTAAATGATACAGGAAAGATAACACTAGGAAGAGATTTTCATCACAAGGAAATTGTCAGCACAAATATCACACCTTTGTCTAATTTCTTATAAGTATGTTTATTACCTCAAAATTTTTCAAAGGCTTGACATTTTTATGGTTTCAGGTTCATTGCCCAGATTAAGCCTAATCTCTCCCCAGTATATATTTAAAGTGGGATTTGTGGCTTTGGCTGCATGACTCCTATTGAAGTTAATGGGAGCCAATAGGCCAAATCCTCACAGGCTACTTTACAGTTCTTCTCCCTATGTGTGTTAACTCTTCTAAACAAACAAACCTGAGCCTAATAGTTAAATACACAAAATCCACTTTACTATTTTGACTGATGAATTAAGCTTCCAGTACCACCTGATAAGATTTACAAGACTGCTGAAACAAGATCAGTTTAAATACCCCAACCCTAATTTTATAACAATAAAACTGCAATGACTCTCAAGGAATAATAAAGGAATCCCCCTGACCTACAAGCTCATTGCAGCTCATTTGAGTATTTGAAAGTTACTGCTTGTCAGGAACATTTTGTGGGTTGGTTTGTTTGGTTCAGTTTGGTTTGGGGGTTTTTTGTATGTCTGAGTGTGTGTTTTTTGGTTTGGTTTTTTTTTGCTAAGAAACAGCCAGATTTTTGAACTTGCATATTGCTTTTCTAAACATATTTTAAGTCTGACAAAAAATACCAGAGTGTAATTTCTCCTGGAAAAAAGATGAAACTTGAAAACCTCCATTCCCTCCTAAATATAGAGCTGAAATGGCTTTATGGTTAGGTGAGGGACAAAATTTCTGACCTCCTATATAAATAAAGGTTCTGCACCCAGGTTGCCCGTAGAGGCTGTGATTGCCTCATCCCTGGAAATATTCAAGGACAGATTAGATGAGGCCCTGAATAACCTGACCTAGGGGGTGGCACCCCCGCCCACTAGGAGATGGTTTAGATTTATAGGATTACAGAAAATCTTGCAATACCTTAAAACAAATTCTAAGTAGTTCACTCTGGAAATTAGGACCCTTTAATGGAGGAGACTCTAAGACATGGATGGATTTATTCTGTCATGTCAATAATTTTGACAACAGAGAAGCAGCTGGCAGAGTCTGCAGGTCCAGAGGTCGGAATCCTCAGAAGTACCTGCCTATATTGGGAAAGAAAATGGCAGATAGAGGGGGCTACCTAAGGCAAATTGCACTCAATAGCTCTCCAGGGTTCTGACATTTATCCTTGAGTGAGGAGTGGAGGAACAGCTCACGGGAATATGTGAAAATGACTGTTCTGATAGACTCAGTTTTGTCCACATTATGATAGTTTATTATAATTTTATGTATGCTATGTATTTTCCATTCTTCTTCTCAACATGATGCCCAGGCCACTCTGAATGATTGTGTTGAATTGGTATAAATGTGTACTGTATGTGATCACTCCACTGCCTCAGGGAATAGAGGTGTAAAGTGCTGGTTAACATTCCTTCAAACATTTTTCATTGCTTCCTTACCATGATAATCTTTCCTGACCCCCACACTAATTTCATTTTAGAATCTTCCTGAAGGGAATAACTGGAGGTGTGAAATAGCTGGGGGAGGATAATATGACACCTTATTATGAAGTAGCAGTGTGAATGTTGTCAGCTTGGTCCCTGGTTTTAAAAAGGAATACAACACCATACACGAGCTGCATTTTGAACAGATGGACCTAGTCATACATACAGCATGAAACCCAGTCAGATTTAATACATATGATCCCACTCCAGATTTAGGCATATTATTATTGTTACCACTGCCATTTTCATCCTACTGCTCTGGTAGGCACAAATATTTGCAGCACAGATAAGCAAACACCCGTCCTAAACAGAAACTAGACCTTCATCACATGGAACTGATTCCAAAATGTTCACAATCTATGAATGAGATAAAAAAAATACAGGAGAGAACTGCAGCCAGACAAGTACAAAGAAACACAAAGAGACTATTGATCAGTCTGACCAAGCAGCTGGTGGTTGATGTACCCACAGCCTGAGAGTGTGCTCAATTCCCCCTGGACAACTGATAAATTGCTGTTCATCAATTGTAGCACAAAACCACAGTAAGGGCAGCTCTCTTTAGTGGCTGAATATTTCTGAATGAACACCTTAAACTTCCACTGTCAATACCCAGAGACCCAGAAACCATCTAAGTAAAGGATCTTTGCCTTAGACACTTTGCATAGCTATGTTACTTTTCCATGCAAAGAAGCTGAATTCCACAAGATAAAGCTGAAAATTAGATCTTCCCCAAAATTTTGGTTGCGAGCAATGATGGTCAGTGCATGTTTGAAAGAAAACCACCATTTCATCTCCCTGCCTCCCTTTCAAGTTGTTGCCCTGCTCCTCTTTCTTTCCTTCTTTCTTTCTTTCTTTCTTTCTTTCTTTCTTTCTTTCTTTCT